>JBAMAW010000509.1:0-138881 GCA_037043295.1 Amiota minor
TCTTGATAGCAATCGACTTCTTCATTGAGACTTTTGCAAAAATGTTATTATTTGTTGGGGAGATGGCAATAGAAATACACATTCTGCGAAAATTTCAAGAATTCAGTGTACACCATATAAGTTAAAGCATATGTGTGAGTGTGTGTATGGGCATGATCGCGTTGTTTCACACGTATTTGCTTCGTAAAGGCATAAATGAGATAGCATGTACAAAAAGAGAATGATGGTGGGGAAAGAGAGAGTTGAGAGAATAACAAGCATGATGAAATATCTAAATCGATTAGATATTTCGCCTTATTATTTAAATATGCCTTCCCGATCTACTACTACCTGGTAGAATTCAGTGTGCACGGCAGAGAAATTACATGAAAACAGCTAGAAATGTTATCGCAAGTATTTCAAACGACCAAGATATTGATTTATTGAAGAGAACGTATAAAATTGCATTGAATTTAGTTCCCCGTAATTTCGATTCTTTTAGCTGTTGGTCTTTAATATTACGTTGTGATTTCTGAACAGCAAAACATTTTCAATCTGAAATTACTTTAAGTATAACTAGCGCTTTTACTTTGTGTTGTCATAAGAGAATAGTTGTATTACCAACCTTCCTCATTCAGAATGTTCTTTTTATGAATTTAGTTCAAGGTTTGAGCTCAAATGATATTATCATTAATCAACGTTCCAAGAATTACTTTGATAATATCCGTTCTTATAATGCTTTATTTGCAATGATAAGTTCTGAATTGAAATTAGATGACAGAGTTTTCAATGGAATTTATCCGGCATATGCACAGCTTCATTTTTACGACGTTGAAACTGCTGTATGTCATAGACTGAATGCTAGAGTAAATAATGGATGTAATGTGTCTATTATGTATGAATTAGCTAATGAGTTGGATCGTGTAAATGCGTTTGTACGTTCTTTTAGGTCCAATGGCTGAATATTGTCACCGTGCTGAAAATACCATTGCTAATGTTTGTATGGTGAAAAAAGAGTGTGATCTTCGTTGATACAACGGTGCCATTCAGACTGGTATTGCAGTTATTTTTAGGAGCAATGACGGTGAACCGCCTTTTCAGAGAGGTATAGTTCTTTTTCCGAAATTTACACGAGAACTTCATAATGTTTCTATTTTGGACTCTTCATTAGATCCGTCATGACGGTCAAATGACCGTTGACCAGAAAATAGTTCCGCTTTAATTTCAGCCCATTCTGGGTTACATGTAATGGATCATAGGAGCGGTGTAATTCAGAGACCCTTTTTAGCTGGCCGTCTCTACTGTGCAGCACTATATCCCTGGAACCTTTTTCTTCATCAACCAAGAGTTTACAGTTTGAGCATTATATCTGCCTCTGTTCTGTCTGTGGTGTGCAGTCTGAGCGAATAATTAACTTTAAATTATTTGAAGAGTTAAGTTGTAAGTTTTGTTTAAAACTTCGTATTATTGTTATTATTATTTAATTCAATTTTGAGTATTGTGGCTATGTTTGACCGCAACGATATCTGATCTGCATCTGAAATGAAATATATCTTCAAGTATTGTGGGTTTTAACCTGATGATAGTAGAAGGCTTCCTATGAGATGATATACTTGTCCTTCTATTTTAAAAGTGGGCATAAAATTTCCTTCCCTAATTTCTTTTGCGCCAAACGAAGTCATTTAAAAGATGTTGTTGTACCTTCGTATGTTGGTTAAAAAATGTACAGATAGTGAATGATTATTTGTCAAAAAATTTTTTATTGGTTGTGGTGGAATATAAACTTTTCCAGAAGCACAGCACATACCATTAGGTTCATCGGTCCATTTTTTTGGCAGTGCACTTAGATCAGATCTTATTCATGGCTCTGATTTGGACAGAGGTCTGTTGAGCATAATCAACCTGTGGATCGTACCTGAAAGCCAATCTATTACTATGAGATAAAACTTGATCGCGAATTCTAGTTCTTGACTCCTGCTGTCTTTCTCTCTGTGATATAAGTCGTTGGGAATGCGCAGTGCTTCATTCCACTGCGCGTGTTTGTGTGATTCTAGCCCTTATTTCATCAAGCCTTCGTGTATGTACTTATAAGGTTCTCAGATTTTGTTCAGCAAGACGTTGTGAACGTTGGGCACTCGAATCCCTAGCAAGCGATTGCAACGCGTATTCTCTCTGACTTGCAAGACGACTTTCATTTTCAGAAGAAGTTCTAAAATAACTTCTAATTTTATATTGAAAATGTCTTAGATGTCTGTGGATAGTAAACATGGAATATAGTTTGAATTTTTTAAATATGTAGATGAAACCATTTTTTTTTTTTTTTTTTTTTTTTTGAATGTATAGCTCTAAAAAAAATGCTGAATATCACTTTTTTGTGGAGTTAGTTTTAAACAATATCAAACAACGAAATTTAAATATTTCCGAACGAAAATTATTCGATACCACTTGTACTGCGTAATGTAATGTATTGATCCAATTTTAAAATTTCTTATTTCTTATCAAATCTTTCAAATCAAACAAACGAAGAGCGCAACACTCTCTGTATGAGAGTATAGATAATAAATGATAAAGTACAAATTCAACAACAGCAACAATACAACAAAATAAAAAAAGCAGCAATGCAAGAACAGCAAAATGTACGAACATTTTTGCAAATAGTATCGATTTTTGATTATTATTGTAATTTTTGTAGGGATCCCAAATTTTCTTAAAAATAAAACAGAGCCTATAGCACTCACCTTAAATGTAGCTTTCTATAGGTGAAAGGGTTTTTAAAATAGGTTCAGTACTTTTTGAGACTATTCAATACAAATAAAAAAACAAACATTTCCTCTATATAATATTAGTATAGACTATGACATGTAAACCAAATTGCCCCGATATTATCGAAACCTTAAATGGGGCTAAGGCTCACTTTCGACCTGATATTGTTGTTCGCGTTTTCAAAATTAAATTGAATGAACTAATCAACTTGATAATTAAAAACCAGATATTCAGTAAAGTTGGTGCTATTATTTACACAATTGAATTTCAAAATGTTGTCTCCCTCATATATATACATATTTTGTTGACTTTGGAGAATGATGATAGAGTTGATAGTATTGAAATTATTAATGAAATTGTTTCTGCTGAAATTCCTGACCCTCATACTCATCCAAAATAACAAAACTTAGTAAAAAGTAATAATATGATTCATAGTTCCTGTTGTGTTTTTAATCCTAATTCAGTGTGCATGCGAGAAGGAAAATGTTCTAAAATATTTCCTTAAGATTTCTCAGAAGGTACTCATTGTAAATGATTATCCAGTATATAGACGTCGTGATTATGGTGTTTCTGTTGATGTTCGTGGGCATAGTGTTGATAGTAGATTTGTGGTCCCATTCAATCCGTATCTCTTAGCTAAGTGGATGATATTTGTATTCACAATGCATTATCAGTCTCATACAATTGTTCAGCTGATTGCCACCTACCTGGAAGGCAAAAATCTTACTTTAGAGAAGGAAATGTGGAACAGGCCGTAGGTAATCCTCCAAGAACCACATAATTAGCATTCTTTGAATTGAATACAAGCGTTGCTTTTGCAAATGAATTTCTGTATATTGAAATTCAAGAACATTTCGTATGGAATAGTGAAGCAAAAAACTCGACTGTTAGAAAACGTGGGGCAGAGAAAGTTATTTCTCGAATGTATGTTATATCTCCTAAAGATGTCGAGTTATTTTATTTACGATTACTTCTTTTACACGTTCGTGGTACCAAGTCTTTTGAGGATTTATGATTCTATAATGGGGTTGTGTATCCAACTTTTGTGGAAGCATGCTACGCGCGGTGGATTGGATCGAATGACAACGAATGAAGTGAAACAAACTAATTCTCCAAGACAAGTGAATGTGTTAGTTTTATGGAATGAATTCAAAGATGATATGAGTGAAGATTTTCTTATAGATTACAGTCAGGAAATTTCGTATAATCAAACTCTTCTTATAATTGATGATATTCTTCAGACTCACAATACTTCATGTCAAGGACTTGGTCTTCCAATCTCCGTATGTTTCCCTGTTGATTCAGTTCTCAGTGATGAAGAAGAAAATATTTTTGAAGATATGTTTAATAGCGCTAACGTATTATTATAGATAGTGTTTTACAAGAAGTTTTGAATCATGATACTGCTCACGCAGGTTATGGGAAAATTAAGAACTTAATTTCCAGTCATTTCAGCTTTTGCGATGACTATAAATAAATCCCAAGGTCAAACGTTTCAGAAAGTTGGAATTTTGTTGAGACAGCCTGTGTTTTGTCACGGACAATTGTATGTTGCCGCCAGTAGACTTCGATCATTCAATTGATTGCGATTTTATATTTCTGAGACATCATATCATAAGGCCATTTGTCACGTGATAGTAGAGTTTTCACAAAGAACATTTTTTACAGGGAAGTTATTAGCACTTAAAGCATAAGGTTCCCCTAGTATATTTTATAAAGCGTATATATGAACATACAATAAATACTTACTTTGTTTTTTCTAATCTTCGCTTACAACAGCGTCCTGGTATGCATGTTTCAATTTCTGTTATTTTTTGGTTTTCTTTTTTTTTTTTATTATTGTATGTATGTTATCCTTCGTTTATGGTGACTGAGAAATAGTCGAATCCAGGAACGTCATTACGTGTTCAAAAAACCACAGCAAAGTCATCAACAAAATTGAATTTTCACCGTGTGGTCAACTGAAGGGTGATACTACTTTTTAGCACGCCTCCGTTTCTTCAGCCATTTTCTTCCTTAGGAGAGAGATTCCTTTATCATTCACATTCTGTACTGTTTTTCCCCTTGTTTATTTTTATTTTTTCACATCTTCTTCATCGACTCTGGACTACTACTTACTTACTACTTCTATAGCTATCTTTAATCTAGTGTAGTGACAGCATAAGCAGCGACACGGTAACCTATGAACATGTATAGTACTCACGTTGACATCTTTACCTTTGCCGTTACCTTTTCCTTTGGGTAAGTACATATATTTACTCGCTGGTGCTGTTATTGTTTGGTCATTGCCAGCGCGTTATTCTGTAATCCCTTTTTAAATAATCAAAGCGCATTGTTGCCTTCTTTGTTCGTTCATTTGCGCTTACATCCATAGGTAATATACATATATATATATACATATATACTTTTATATGAACATACATACTTATATGGTTTCTCTTCTTCTTATCTTTATGTTACTTCACTGCATGACTTTATCAAGAGGAGTACCATCATGTGCTTTATACTGTTATTCATTACAAATTTACCCACGATAAAAATTGAATTACTTTCACAGTCCTCCTACCACTTTCAACTCCAATATACAGGATTTAACATCATAGTGTTATTCTCTAATAAACTTAACTAAGTCTTGCTGCATAAACTACACTATTTAGCGACCACCATACGCCCATTAATGGATTCGTCGTTTCGTCCATTCTACCATCCATCCAGACTCACTTATTATGCTGCTTTATATCAGTGAAGCTGTTTTTTCTTGCTGTTGAGTTTGTCACCAACGCTTAGATTCGTTTGTCGCTGAATCCCTAGCTTTTACTCCTTACATCCTTAGCCTGTCATCTATCGCCATCGCTTTCAAGACTACATGATAAATGAGTTGCAATAGATGACAGCGAATCAACTTAAGTGTATTTCTCACTCACGTTCCTCATCGTCATCGTCATTCCTTGTCGCGTTGCAATGTATTAAAGCAATAAACAGCATAGTACCATCTTCCATCTTCTCTGGTCTATGATGGTTGTATTTGTGGCGTATCGCAAAATAAGGAAAAGCGCTTTTCTCTAATTTCATTAAAATAGGTTGTTTCCATTCAATCAGTTGGACTAAATCAAAATCAATGTATAAAAGAAAACTCAGATGCAAAGGAGTCACTTGCTTTCACTGTTCTGTTGGCTGATAGACAACCAAGTGAGAGAAATGAATGAGAAACGATGAAATTGATCCAGCTAATGTTGTTATAGACTGTACTTGTATAAATAAGAGAAAAGCTGTAGATGATTAAGGGTAAATGAAGTCAAAGAAAAAACAATGAATGGAAAAGAATCAAATAAGCTTGTACGCCCTTTCACATGAATTAAAGCGCAATCCATTTCAAGAAAAACAATCTTAATTATTCATATTTCATTAGTGAATGTATTATTCTCCATCTTCCCCTGGGCCTTCACCTTCGCCAAACACTCACTCACCTACTCCCCAATTCACTCAATCAAGCGGATCTCTGACAGTCACGCAGAATAACAGCTAGTAAGCTAGGGAGCAACATTACAAATACAATATCGTGTATAAAAGTACTCGAACAGGTAACGGACAACATTGGCAAAACTTCGAGTATGTAACGCTTCATTTGACTTAAGGCTTGAGAACAAGCCAACCTTTACTAGAATGGATTGGATTGGCTTGGAATTGGATGGAATAGAATGGGATGGAATTAGTCTGATTTTGGGTGGATGGCATCTTCATGTTGTTTCAAAATTTACAACACAATTAAGGGTAAGCGAGTGAACGAGCGAGCCACAGGTAAAAATGTTTGTAAAATTACAAACCGAAGACGAAGCCAGGAATGCATGCTAAGCAGAGGATTGAATGGACGGAAAGTTTCACTAATGACTACGAAGATTTTTCTTGTTTCCAAATACCAAACGCCATCAAAGAATGAAAGGTAAACCAAGTAACGAATTAGAAACAAAAGAAGTCTTGTCTCAGGAAGAAGGCAACAAAGTAATGAAATCTCTGCACATCATTTGTGCCCACTTTGGTCTTTGATAACACAGCCACTACTGCTGCTACTCCTTCTTACTTTCTCTCAAAAAGAAGTCGTTTCAGGTCATAAGAAAGAAATAAGAAGGAAAATGTAACTTAAGAAACTGAAGAAAAATATACCAGAGTACTAAAGCAAATGGATTGATGAATGAATGAAGAATAAAGGCGCAACTTTCTTTGCAAGGAGGATGTGGAAGACAAAGAAGTTGTACCGGCAACCGACATTAAAAATTTACACGCAATCAGAAAATTGTTCATGAAGTGCTCATCAAGCGCTAACATTCTTTAATTTACCACTCAAGCCCAAATAAGGACGACGAAGCGATGGATATATTGTATTAGGATGGCAGTATGCCACCTGATACTAATGGTGGCAAAAGTCAAAAAGGAGCAAAAAACAAAAAATGTGCGTAAAAAGGCGCTAAGTATCTTAGATATCTGTTAAATGGAGGGCAGATGGACAAGCAGGTTGGCTGTAGGTCGACTTGTTAAGTTGGACTCAGTTGACTGGTCAAGTCTTTTGCTTTAATCCTTTGGTATTGGCTTAGGCAAGTCAAGCAGCACTCAAGGTAAAACGTGAAAGTCATTTATTGTTAATTTTTATGGCTTGGATAAGTGAGTAGTTGATAACGATGAAAGTGAATAAAGAATGATGAAGGTAATTATAATATGCATACGCCATGTTGTCCTAGGCAATTTGTATAAATAAAAAAATTTTAAAAAAGGGAGAATTAAGCTCTTGTCTTAATATTTAAACACAAACTTTTTTGTCTAAGGTGGTAGTGAAGGTATATAGTTTTATGCATTCAATTGACCACAACTCTTAAAATAACATATGCATACCTACTACATTTATTGATCTGTCTATAATTATATGTACAATATGTATTACATACATATGTATATTATATTTGTTAACAACATTTTTATCTTTATACGTATTTAGGCAATGCTGTCCATCGACCAGGTAAGGACAGTCAGATTTATTATTATCATTGACTCATTGTACAAATACTTTGACATAGGGGCTAAAAGACATAAGGACACACGTAACAACAGCTAAGTGTTCTATTTAAATTTTTATTGTTTGTTCTTAATACTTTGCTCCTCTCGTTGCTTTTCTTGTAAACGCTACATGTATTCCAAGAACTCAGCTATGTTGATAAAGACTTAAAGCTTAAAATAATTTGTTTGTACTAACATAAGAAAATTTTATACGAGTACTTATTTATGTACAACTGTACAACAACTTTATATACATTTTTGTCCTTACTTATATACAAAACATAAGTATAATATGATATGTATGAGTATCTGTTTGTGTTTTTGAAGTCATCATGTCGCTATTAATAAACCAAAATGTGTTCGCGCGAATGCGATGTAAATTTTTAATAACAACGTACTTTATTTAAAATGTTCACGGATTTCCTATGCCCGTTAGAACGTCGCGACAGCAAACAATCTTTTCCCAGTCAACATTTTGGGTTCACAGGACAGAGAGACATGCTCAGAAATATACTAGAATACATTGCCAAGTAAAAGAGAAATCAACGAAGGGTTGAAATAAAGTTAAAGCAAATATTGTCCGGTGTAAATTGCCTTAAAAACAATATTTTTATAAATCTAAATTTTTTAATTGGTAAAAAAGACAACTTGAGAAGCTGAGGAAATATATGTACATGAATAAAAGAAAAATAGTAACGAAGACCTATCAAAAGAAGAAATTTGATACCAGAAAGAAATAACCAAAAAATCTGTGCGATGACTTTGACTTCAAGCAATCCTGAAAATGTTATATGAAATTGAAAAAAGAAAAGTGTTTATTTCAACCAAGATTAAACATGTGCAAAAGTAAAAATGGCGAACCACATACCGAGCAATAGATTATACAAGAAATATGTGAAGAACACTTAAATGAGCTGCTAAACGCTAAAGAATAACAATCGATGGGAGAATTCAAGCAGCCAATAAGTTTATACACTTCACTCATAAGGCTTTTCAAATTAAAAGTTATCAGATCATGCAAAATGTCATCACACCAGTCATAGGATATTTATCTGAAAGATGGACACTGAGTGAAAAAGACAAAACAAATTTGCAAATCATTGAAAGGAAAATTCTCAGAATATTTTTGGAGCAGAGAAAGTTCCCCACGATGATTGCCGTGTAAGATGGAACGGCGTAATGAGAATAGACAGTCGAAGAGCGCATATAAAAATTTAAGATGCCACAGCATTCATAAGCAAAGCAATAGGCAGACCATAGATCGACAAAATAGAAGAAGGTATGAAAAAAAAAAATTGGACAGAAGCAACAACGGGTCATGTGGAGGCCCCATGTGTGGGCCGAAGCTCACAAAGAACTGTAGCATTGAAGATGATGATTATGAATGCATCTTAAATTCTTAAGGACTTGATGAAAAAACTTTTTCTGTCCATGCAGACCGCAACTTTCCAAAAATATTTCATGATGCAAGTGTTTTTATTTTTGTGTTCATCCCTTTTTTTACAACACAGTCCTTACCTACCTTAGGAGCTTGGATGGTTCCGTAGGGGTCAAAGATATTTGAAGCGGTAGGGAGCTTTTTAGTGAGTATCTTTTGAAGATTTTTCGGTCCTTGTTCGCATAACACAAAAAAAAAAACTAGGAAGAAGGTTATCTTCGACTATGCCGAAAATGAAATATTCTTCACGGGACGCAGTGAATGTTTTATTGTAGTATTCAAATGGGTGGTTTGTATGGGACGTACCCTCCCTAGGGGTCCGATTCAGCTGGTTCTGACAAATGTCCTGGGTCTATCTTGGAAACTGATAGTATCTAAGTTTCAATTCGATAGGACAAAAAACAAAAAACTTTTTCTAATAAGAACATGAACTCAAATGAAAGGTTTGTATGGGAGGTACCCACACTAGCGGTCCGATTTGGGTGGTTCCCACAAATGTCCTGCGCATGTATTGGAAATTGATAGCGTTCAAGTTTCAGTTCGATAGGACAAAAATGATGAATTAAACTGGGTTGTTTGTATGGGAGGTACCCCCCTAGTGGTCTGATTCGGGTGGTTCCGACAAATGTACTGCGTGGTAAAAAGAGAGGTTCGTGCAAAATTTGAGCTCTCTAGCCTAAAACCTGAGGGACAAGTTTGCATAAATACAATTACTATGCAATTTGCACGATACCCCACAAATGCCAGTGTATTCAGTTGTTTTGACGAATTTGTCTGCATGTGATTGGGATTTGACCAATACCAGTAGATTGCCATCGCGAAGATTAGAAATGGATATAACATTCTTAGATATCAGGTTAATTGCACGATGGACGGCGAAACAAGAGAAATCGGAGATTGATTTGTTGGAATTCTTCGAAGCTATGATGATGTACTTTGGATTATCCAACATCTTGGTTGGTAGCTCCGGGAAAGCTACTGCAAATTTTAATGGTTGTCTCCGTTTTTTTGTGGGGGGGCTCTCAGCAAGTGCGTAGAACCGATTAGTCCCCAGGTTGGGTGGCCTAGGGGCCATAATGAACAAATTTACTAACTTAGTTTTTTAATTTTTTTTTTAGCACGGGTAAAAGAACACGTGAAAAGAAAAATGAAAATTTGAATGAGAGCAAAGTAATGAATATACAATGATTAAACGCCGATAAGTAAGAGCACGTCTGCACCGTTTGAGTGTTAGTCGACGACTATTATTTATTATTTATTACAAACTTACGTATATAATTTCTTAAAATAATAAATACAATAATGTAATATAATGTAACAAAAACAAAATGTAACAAAAACAAAAATGTGTAATTTTAAATTTTATGTACCGTATTGTATCATAGACACGAATGGTTTTTGGTAACTAAAGTAAGAAGTTAATGTTTTTGACTCAATGTTATTTATAAATCGGGAAAAAATCTGCATCAATTGTTTTGTGATATCTTGTTGTGGATTGTGAAGCACTATTGCTCATTGTAAGATAAAACTTTTCGAAAAAAGAAAAGTTTTTAGTGGTTCTGATTTTTCTTCAGCAAAATTTACATTGAAATCACAGCCAAAATAAGTGGAAGTTTGTGGTAATTTTGTCCGAGTAGAGCAGAACCCCCCTCACTGAACTTCAAAAGTGATGTGTGGAATAGAACTAACCGTTATGTCTTGAACTGAACTGCCATTATTATTTGAATACCGTTCTCCATTCTGCATGTTGCGGAAGAAACTGTCGCCAATACTTGACCTTCGTATCAATGATTCCATAATTATATGCATACTTGGTGTAACAATGCTGATTGTATCACTGTGATTTTTATAAATTGCTACTCCTCCAGCTCGAACATCTGGTCTTTTGTATTTAACAATGCAATCGAAATTCGGAATATGAAACTCTTGATCGTTACCCATCCACATCTCACTGAGTAGCAAAAAATATTTCGCATTTTTGCTGTTAATGCAAACTCGTGAGGACCCAGGATATTTCCGCTCATTACTGCATTAATGAGAGAATGAGAGTTCTATTAAGACAGAATTAGTAATAAAAAAAATAATCCTAATGCAGGATTCGAACTCCATGCCTTCGGTTTGCTAGTCCTACACTCCTAACCACTACACCACGCAGACATTTTAATTGTCTTTGCCTAAATACCTGTAATGTAATAACTACAAATATTTAGATAGCAGAATGAAATAGTCCAAGTAGACAAAAGTTAAGGTGTATGTGTGAGTTTACGAATTTCGTAAATACTTACATGCTGTTAATTTTAATTGTTGTTTTACTTTTAGTTTCTTGATCATTATCATCATCATGTTTATTTGTTGATCATTATCATCATTATGTTTGCAAAACTTAATCATTTCATTTTTACTTATTTATATTTGTTGTTTGAAAGTCCACAGCAAGGCGTGGCTGTGCAAAGCTGGTAATTTATATTTACACAAAACAAATTAAAAGCAATAATTTTCAATATAAAAATAAAAAAAAATAAGAAATATAAAATATTCCTAATACAGGATTCGAACCTCATGCCCTCGGTTTGCCAGTCATACACTCTAACCACTACACCACCCAGACATTTTATTTTTTTTTCGCCTAAATAGCTCCAGTATAATAAAAAAACAATCATTTTCAGTATAAAAATAAAAATATCTTTCCAAAGCAGGATTCGAACCCTGTGCCATCGGTTTGCTAGCCCGACACTCTAACAGTGATTAAACCGGGTGGCAATCAACATAAAAAACTATCTTCACAGCATTATACATACGACCCTTGGATACCGTGTCCACTTACCACACGAATATAAAATACATTAATTTTTCCGAATTGAACTTATTTATTTATGAAGGCAATTAATTAAAATTTTTTACAATTTAGAAATATTAAATTTTGGTTACATATTAATACTTTGACTATGTTTCCACTCGTGTCTTTATCGTCGTCATCGCCGTAATTGCCGCCAATCTCTTATACACACCTAATGCAGACAACGTGCTTTATCCTTATCAACGCATACTAAGTTCTTGTAATCGAAGCGTTCTTTTTTGTCACAACGAAGATGGACAAATTTTTGCTTGCCGGACTTTTGTATGCAGCGATAATACTTTCTGCAGTCCCGCACATCTGGGTAGATATCCTCTTCGTCACATGATTGTTCCTCGCGTAATTTCTTCACTACCTTCTTAATGTACTTCTTCTTTTCCTTCGAGTTTTCATCATCATCCTCATCCCTGCTATCATTGTTTTCCTTGTGCTGCTCCTCCTCAGAATTGTCATTTTTCTTTTTCTTATCATTTTTGGATTGCTTATGCTTGTCTTTTTGCTCCGATTGATCTTCACTTGAGACTTCAGCACTAGAACTATGTTTCTTCCTGCTGTCGTCCTTCTTTTTCTTCGACTCAGAATTATCTTCAACGGAATTACTTTCACTTGAGTTAGGCTTCCTCTTTTTCTTCTCCTTCTCATCCTTTGATTCTTTTGATGGTGACTTTTCCTCTACAGAAGCGTCTTTAGAGGGCTTTGATGTGTCCGTTTGCTCAACGGATTCAGCAGTCTCGGAGTTGTTGCTGCCTGCTTTGTTAGGATTGCTGGGACGCCAACTATTGATCCAGTCCTCCAAATTTGGCCAGAATGGAAGTAATGGACGTCGTGGTGGTTGAGTGTTACCGTTATTGGTTTCTGACTCTGGATTCTGGGGTAGTCCTGGACGTCCAGGACGGTGTGGCCCATTTGGAAGATGGGGAATTAATGGATGATTAGGAGGAAGATGTGGGATAAGAGGATGGTCTGGATGGCTCGGGTGCCATGGCAATAATCCTGGAGGACGCTCCGAAGTGTTTGGTTCGGCTGGTGCATTGGGGTCCACTGGTGCATTAGGATTAACTGGTGCATTAGGGTCCACTGGTGTGTTAGGATCGACTGGTATATTAGGATTAACTGGTGCATTAGGGTCAACTGGTGCATTTGGATCCACTGGATAGTTAGGGTCGCCTGGTGCATTGGGATTGACTGGTGCATTAGGATCAACCGGTGCATTAGGATCGACTGGTACATTTGGATTCACTGGAGAGTTAGGGTCGACTGGTGCATTAGGGTCAACAGGTGCATTTGGATCCACTGGAGAGTTAGGGTCGACTGGTGCATTGGGATCGACTGGAGCATTAGGATCAACTGGTGCATTAGGATCAACTGGTGCATTGGGATCGACTGGAGCATCAGGATCAACTGGTGCATTAGGATCAACTGGTGTATTGGGATCAATTGGTGCATTAGGATCTACTGGTGCATTTGGATTCACTGGAGAGTTAGGGTCGACTGGTGCATTAGGGTCAACAGGTGCATTTGGATCCACTGGAGAGTTAGGGTCGACGGGTGCATTGGGATCGACTGGAGCATTAGGATCCACTGGTGCATTGGGATCAATTGGTGCATTAGGTTCCACTGGTGCATTTGGATTCACTGGAGAGTTAGGGTCGACTGGTGCATTCGGGTCAACTGGTGCATTAGGATCCACTGGTGCACTGGGGTCTACTGGAGCATTAGGATCCACTGGAGAGTTAGGGTCGACTGGTACATTTGGATCAACTGGTGCATTAGGATCCACTGGTGCACTGGGGTCTACTGGAGTATTAGGATCCACTGGAGAGTTAGGGTCGACTGGTGCATTGGGATCGACTGGAGCATTAGGATCCACTGGTGCATTGGGATCAAGTGGTGCATTCGGATCAACTGGTGCATTAGGATCCACTGGTGCACTGGGGTCTACTGGAGTATTAGGATCCACTGGAGAGTTAGGGTCGACTGGTACATTAGGATCCACTGGTGCATTAGGATCCACTGGAGAGTTAGGGTTGACTGGTGCATTTGGGTTGACTGGAGCATTGGGGTCGACTGGTGCATTAGGATCGACTGGTGCATTTGGATTCACTGGAGAGTTAGGGTCGACTGGTGCATTTGGGTTGACTGGAGCATTGGGGTCGACTGGTGCACTTGGATCCACTGGAGAGTTAGGGTCGACTGGTGCATTCGGATCAACTGGTGCATTAGGATCCACTGGTGCACTGGGGTCTACTGGAGCATTAGGATCCACTGGAGAGTTAGGGTCGACTGGTACATTTGGATCAACTGGTGCATTTGGATCCACTGGTTCATTTGGATTCACTGGAGAGTTAGGGTCGACTGGTGCATTGGGATCGACTGGAGCATTAGGATCCACTGGTGCATTAGGACCAACTGGTGCATTAGGATCAACTGGTGCATTAGGATCCACTGGTGCACTGGGGTCTACTGGAGCATTAGGATCCACTGGAGAGTTAGGGTCGACTGGTGCATTGGGATCGACTGGAGCATTAGGATCCACTGGTGCATTAGGACCAACTGGTGCATTAGGATCAACTGGTGCATTGGGATCAATTGGTGCATTAGGATCCACTGGTGCACTGGGGTCTACTGGAGCATTAGGATCCACTGGAGAGTTAGGGTTGACTGGTGCATTAGGGTCAACAGGTGCATTTGGATCCACTGGAGAGTTAGGGTCGACGGGTGCATTGGGATCGACTGGAGCATTAGGATCCACTGGTGCATTGGGATCAATTGGTGCATTAGGTTCCACTGGTGCATTTGGATTCACTGGAGAGTTAGGGTCGCCTGGTGCATTTGGGTTGACTGGAGCATTGGGGTCGACTGGTGCACTTGGATCCACTGGAGAGTTAGGGTCAACTGGTGCATTCGGGTCAACTGGTGCATTAGGATCCACTGGTGCACTGGGGTCTACTGGAGCATTAGGATCCACTGGAGAGTTAGGGTCGACTGGTACATTTGGATCAACTGGTGCATTTGGATCCACTGGTTCATTTGGATTCACTGGAGAGTTAGGGTCGACTGGAGCATTAGGATCCACTGGTGCATTAGGACCAACTGGTGCATTGGGATCAACTGGTGCATTAGGATCAACTGGTGTATTGGGATCAATTGGTGCATTAGGATCTACTGGTGCATTTGGATTCACTGGAGAGTTAGGGTTGACTGGTGCATTAGGGTCAACAGGTCCATTTGGATCCACTGGAGAGTTAGGGTCGACGGGTGCATTGGGATCGACTGGAGCATTAGGATCCACTGGTGCATTGGGATCAATTGGTGCATTAGGTTCCACTGGTGCATTTGGATTCACTGGAGAGTTAGGGTCGACTGGTGCATTTGGGTTGACTGGAGCATTGGGGTCGACTGGTGCACTTGGATCCACTGGAGAGTTAGGGTCGACTGGTGCATTCGGATCAACTGGTGCATTAGGATCCACTGGTGCACTGGGGTCTACTGGAGCATTAGGATCCACTGGAGAGTTAGGGTCGACTGGTACATTTGGATCAACTGGTGCATTTGGATCCACTGGTTCATTTGGATCCACTGGAGAGTTAGGGTCCACTGGTGCATTCGGATCAACTGGTGCATTAGGATCCACTGGTGCACTGGGGTCTACTGGAGCAATAGGATCCACTGGAGAGTTAGGGTCGACTGGTGCATTAGGATCAACTGGTGCACTGGGGTCCACTGGAGAGTTAGGGTCGACTGGTACATTAGGATCAACTGGTGCATTAGGATCCACTGGTGCATTTGGATCCACTGGAGAGTTAGGGTCCACTGGTACATTTGGATCAACTGGTGCATTAGGATCCACTGGTGCATTTGGATCCACTGGAGAGTTAGGGTCCACTGGTACATTAGGATCAACTGGTGCATTGGGATCAATTGGTGCATTCGGATCAACTGGTGCATTGGGATCCACTGGTGCACTGGGGTCTACTGGACCATTAGGATCCACTGGAGAGTTAGGGTCGACTGGTACATTTGGATCAACTGGTGCATTAGGATCCACTGGTGCATTTGGATCCACTGGAGAGTTAGGGTCCACTGGTACATTAGGATCAACTGGTGCATTAGGATCCACTGGTGCATTTGGATCCACTGGAGAGTTAGGGTCCACTGGTACATTTGGATCAACTGGTGCATTAGGATCCACTGGTGCGTTTGGATTCACTGGAGAGTTAGGGTCGACTGGTACATTAGGATCAACTGGTGCATTAGGATCCACTGGTGCACTGGGGTCTACTGGAGCATTAGGATCCACTGGAGAGTTAGGGTCGACTGGTACATTTGGATCAACTGGTGCATTTGGATCCACTGGTGCATTTGGATTCACTGGAGAGTTAGGGTCGACTGGTACATTTGGATCAACTGGTGCATTTGGATCCACTGGTGCATTTGGATTCACTGGAGAGTTAGGGTCGACAGGTACATTGGGATCAGCTGGTGCATTGGGATCAATTGGTGCATTCGGATCAACTGGTGCATTAGGATCCACTGGTGCACTGGGGCCATTAGGATCCACTGGAGAGTTAGGGTCGACTGGTACATTTGGATCAACTGGTGCATTAGGATCCACTGGTGCATTTGGATTCACTGGAGAGTTAGGGTCGACAGGTACATTGGGATCAGCTGGTGCATTGGGATCAATTGGTGCATTGGGATCAACTGGTGCATTAGGATCCACTGGTGCACTGGGGCCATTAGGATCCACTGGAGAGTTAGGGTCGACTGGTACATTTGGATCAACTGGTGCATTAGGATCCACTGGTGCATTAGGATCCACTGGTGCGTTTGGATTCACTGGAGAGTTAGGGTCGACTGGTACATTAGGATCAACTGGTGCATTAGGATTCACTGGTGCATTTGGATCCACTGGAGAGTTAGGGTCGACTGGTACATTTGGATCAACTGGTGCATTAGGATCCACTGGTGCATTTGGATTCACTGGAGAGTTAGGGTCGACAGGTACATTGGGATCAGCTGGTGCATTGGGATCAATTGGTGCATTGGGATCCACTGGTAAGTTGGGATCGACTGGAGCATTTGGTTCGACAGTGGTGCCCTGTGAAGTAGTAGTATTAATTGTGACATCGACTGTTACGGTGGGTTCTGCTGTTTGATTAGGAGTTGTATCATCTGAAACAGGAGGACTAGTTGTTGTATCTACTGAAGCAGTGGGATCCGAAGGTGTGTTTGTGTCATAAGTCGTTTCATCAACTGGGACTAATGTTGTTGTTTCTTCAGGTACTGTGGATTCAATTGGGGCCGACGTTGTTGTCTCTAAAGGCACTGTTGTATCTACTGGGATAGCTGTAGTTTCGTTCCTTACAGTAGACTTTGGTAAAGCGACAGTTGAATCAACTGAACCAGCTGTTGTCTGCACAATAGCTACAGGTGCCTCAGTCGAAATGGAACTGGATCCCGATGCGCTAGCCTGCTCCGGAGTATCTGTCACAATTGTGGACTTTATGGGTACACAAATTTCAACGCCGTCATTCACACAACGTGTTCTGGCTGGACACAGAATTATATCACCAGTGGCGTATGTGTTGCCATCCCCATTACTGGCGCAATTCTTATATGTCAAAGGGCCCACGCATACAGCACCCTTGCCATTGCAATTTATATCGCTAATCTGGCTTTGTATAACTGCACCATGGGTTTGTTGACTGGTGGAAAGTGCAGTTAACTATAGAAAAAAAATAAAAAAAAAAAAATTTACATATATATTCTAGACACAATTTAAAAAAATTATTTTCTTAAAAAAAAAAAAAATACAAATTATATGGTAATCGTGATTTCATTACACTTCACAGAAATTTGTTTCATGATTTTGTTGAATGATTGAAACTTTGTATTGAGTTTTATTGTAATTTACGAGTAGCTTTATTTATTTATGTTGCTTTCTTATTTCACTTGCATAGGGAACATATGTTTCGCCACTGATTGCTTTGATCGATATCCAAAGTATTAAGATGCCTGGAAGCTTTTTATATTTGAATTAGATTATTAAACGATTTTTTGTTTTTCTTATTTTTTCAAAATTTACTTATCAACAATAATTTATTATCCATTTAAATCTTTTACCCAAACTTTTCACAAAAAATTTAAAAAAAAAAAATATATTATAAAACCCAAAACCACTCGAACTATCTTCATCCCCATCTTTTTATTTAAGTAATTACCACAAATAGAAGGAAAAACCTGGTTATTTTGTTCGTTAACATCGTTCGAATTAAAAATCGTTACTAATTTTCGTTAGGCCGTTAATGTGGCTTTTATGGGAAATCTTCCAAATCTTTGCACCTTAGGCATCAGGTAGATGTTCAAGACCTTATCTCTTGGTGAATCTTTGTGACATGAAACAAACATGATTGTCTTGTTAGTTTTAGATAAGCGCTGATGCTCTCGAACAATTTATGATACTACGGCAAACTGCTGAATTTCATCTTGAAACCCATTACAACCCACAAAAAAGTATAAACAAATTATGTGTGCTAGTTATATCATTTTGTTGTTGACTTAACATACTGCAAAGCTACTTGTTTTGACTAATTTTTTTAAGTTTTTTTGTTTTTTTTATTACTTCCGCAGATATCATTGTTTTCTGTATATTTTCAGATTTTCTATTTTCAGCCTCAAGTTCTTTAATCAAGCAAAATAAAGTAAAAACCTAACATACCAAATTTTATTTATTGATTATATTTTTACTGTAATTAAACTTCAAATCCTTTTCTTTTTTTTTTTGTATCTCATAAGCTTCTTTAATTCTTGTATAAAAATAGAACTCTGGACAAGCTCATGGTAATGCAGTGCTAAAATTTCTCTCTAAATTTCATCATAAATTAAAAAAATGAGCCGAGTGCGAGTCAGACTCGTACACGGAGGGTTCCGTACAAGATTGGGGTTTGTATGGGAGATACCCCTCCTGGTTGCCGATTTGGCTAGTTCCAACAAATGAACCGTGCCTATGTCAGAAATATATAGTGTCTAAATTTTAGTTCAATAGTTCAAAAACAATAAAAAGTTTTTGGCTGGACAACGAAGTCTCTGCAATAGGGTTCCCTTTGGTTTCCTTTGGGTCCGGAACCCTAAAAAACTAGGGCACTTACTTTCAGATTGGCCAAGATAAATATTATGGAGACTCCTATACTGAGTTGTATAGAGTACATGCATTAGACTTTTCATGTATTCATTAAGTGAAGTGCACCGTTTCTTAAACTGTGCTTGTCGATCCCTGGGGATACATAGTGCAATCACCGCTAAAGAAACAAGTTTTTACTCAAATTGGTTTTCATTTCCTATTTTGTTTTTGTCCTTAATTAAATTATTATTTCCTTAAAGAGCCTGCTAGATCTGCATTAAAAATGAATCATATCATCATATCTTTAATCTTCAAGTTCAAAGATCTTCAAATCTTTATATAATCTAATACATAAGAGGCCCTAAACCCCGAAGAAATTTACGCCATTGTTTTTCCAGTTAATCTTGCAATATATTCATATAAACAAAAACAAAAAGAAAAATAAAAAGCAACAAAACAAAGAAAGCAAAGAATAAAACACAAATTGCCCGTTCAGCGTCACCTGTGGCAGCCCCAAAATAAAAATAATGAATTAGCAGTGTTGATGTTCTGGCAACTGACATGAATCACCGATTCAACAGATTATACAGAACAAATGTAGGAGTATGCAAAGATACAATGTTCATATATTGTATCTGTATTTTTGTATAAATGTGGGCATGAATTGAATAGTATCTATACCACTGTACTTCTTGTACTCTTTGCCTTGTATTGCCATGTGTTTTACGTTGCTCTGTGTATTACGTGAATGTTAATCTTAGCGCAAATGTTTCACAAATAAATATTGACAGACACTGATAATAGCTGCTGCGCATTTCCGGCGGATATTTTTTCATTTATGTATTTATTTTTTATTTCATTTCTTTTTATTATTTATTATTTACTACGAGGGTCACTTCAACGTTTTGTGCCTTCGAATACTCGGTTATTTGAGCCGAACTGTGGGAACTCGCAATTTCACAATGAAAAATAATCCCATGTCGACCGTTTTTTTCATTTCACTAAAAAATTCTAGCAAACGGATGGTCGACTACTACTCAGAATAGACCGTTTTACGTTCCACTAGTGCGATATGTCCCAAGAAACAGGTCACCATTTGTTTCGTGCTTCGTGCGTGAACAACTTTCGTTGGCTTGTCATCCTCTTGGACCACCCATACGGTCGATTGCGGTTTCCTTTCCGGCTCATAGGCATAGATCCATGATTTATCACCACTAACAATCATTTGAAGCACGACGATCGTATTTTTTTGCTCCAATCGATGCGAGCCTTTTATTGAGCGATTGTCAAATTATGCGGGATCCAACGGGAAACTAGCTTTCTCACAGCTAAGTGTTCATGTAATATTGAATGTATTGCGGTGGAATGAATGCCCTCAGTTGCATCAATCTCGAGGTATGTCACATGCTGACCTTCCATTATTAGTTTACGTATAGCATCGATGTTTTCGGGTGTAACAACTATTTTTGGTCGACCTTTACGAAATTCGACCAGCAGCGTAAACGTCCACGTGCACGATTGAAATACATAGACCAGCGATTTACGGTAGTCTTATGTGGTCCTTCATCACCAAAAGTCGCACTATGTAGACAGTTAGTCCACTTCGAAAATCGTAAAAAATCATCGCTCGATAAAACGACTTAAATATATTTTTTCCTCGAGATGAAATTTGCAAGTTAACAAAATGTAAATAGCGTCGATATATATAAAGAAATGCAAAGTTTTTGTAGTGCCCCTCGTAGCTGTGCCCCACGCTTTACAATGTCTCAGATTGGACAAAGACTATTAAACACATAGACTGGAAATTCGCTCGCGAAATTATGTCGTCTCATTTTTTGTCCAACCTATAAATTTCATATATTAAAAGCAACTTTTTCAGTCTTTATGTTTAATAGCCTTTGGTCTCGAAATTGAAAAGTAAAGAGAGTATAGGTGTTTTTTTTTGTTTTCCCACAATTTGTGGTTTTTTGAAGTCAACCTGAAAGTGTTGTCCGTTATTTTTGACCTCTGCTGTGAAGAACGCTCACTGTTTGATTTTTATACTTCCTCAGAATCATTAGTAGGCGTCAGGTTAGCCTTGCCTCCGTTCTTCAAATAAGTCGACCTATATTTTTTGTTCTGTTAGGCATTATTTCTACGAACTAAAATAGCAAATTGATAGTATTAACTAAAAAATTTTAATACGTTAAACCACACACTGAGAAACCCAAAACAAAAAACAAAAGATATATTGGTAAATGACGCAAGGTGAGGCAAAATAATTATTTAAAAAAATCAAAATATAAGTATAAAGATGTTTCAAATTGGAATAAAAATCATAACTTGTGTGAAAATTGTGATCATAAAGTTATATAGCATATGAAAAAAGATAAAATCACGGACATCTAAACATTGAGATGGTAGATAATTGAGCTCTTGTTCGCAAGTAAACACATTAGATTTCAACGTTATACGACGAAAGTTTACTTTCTACCAGTAACAAAAATCTGATCGAGTGAAAGTGCCAATTTGATCTAATTACTCTGCGCCTCAACAAATGGTAAACCCTGAAATTATGAACAATTGAACAAAGAAATATAAATTGTTTAGCTGAAGGCCCTGGCATCCATGGCTATTTTTCTGTTAACTTCTAGTTTTAACTTTAGGTTAGCATTATATAAATATAAATAAAATAAATATAAATTGTTTTTGTTATTGTTTATTCGACCAATACTATTTGTATTGCAGCTTCATTTAAATTTTTAGTAACTTAAAGTAACTTAACATCTAAGAAGATTAAGTAATTCAATAGATATTTTAACATTATACATATTTTTTTCTAAGTGAAAGGAAAATAGGAGAGAGTAATAAAAAGGAAGATCAAAAATAATTTTTAATAGTTTATGTTGTGTAATTACTAAAGGGCATGGAAAGCCCCAAAAATGGATCAGCCCAAAATAATTAAATTGTTATAACTTCTTCTTCTACATAAAAAATAAATGTTATCTTTTATTGTACAGGTTGGTAGAAAAGTATTGAAAATAAAAGTGAAAGAATGAAATGTAATCTCCCTTAACTTCAATACACTTATTCCAATGATCCTCCAGTAATTTTATACCATCTCTGTAATGATTTTCCGAAAGCTCTGCAAAATACTGTTCTACGGCTGCAATAGCTTCTTCATTGGACGGAAAATAAATTGTTTCAAGCTTCTGAATACGTAGTAGTCGCTGGGAGCCAGATCTGATGATTACGGTGAGTGTTCAAGCAATTCGAACTTTAATTCATTGAATTCAAAACACAAGTGTGAACACATGCATAGTCTTGATGAAAAATAATTTTTTTCTTCTGTAAACCGGGCCTTTTTTCAAGAATTTTTCATTCAGGTGATCCAAAAGCAATAACATTCAGAGTTAGTTTTACATTTTTTAAGATAATCAATCAACAAAATCCTTTTTCGTTATGAAACTACTAATAAAATAATTTTTTTTATGGGATCAATTGAAACATTAAATATTAATATACGATTGTTTTTCTACTGGTTAATAGTTGTCGCTTTCAATACTTTTCAACCAACCTGTACATACACATATACTTACATATATATATATGGAGTAATTTTGGAAGTAAGAATCATTTTGCTTAATTCCATGCGAAAAACCGTTGGCTTTTAAATAAATTACATCAAAAACTACAGGTAATTGTAGTCCTTGTTGGCATCTAAGCATTTCTGAAATCGGCAAATATATACAATATATATATTGGTCAAACCAATCTTAAATCAGTTATTGTCTGATCGATTTTAGAAAAACCTGTTGGTCCGATAACACTAAACTACACTTTTGACTGTAATTAATAGAATAATATAGAATTTCTTATTAAAAGCTCAAAGGCGTTTTTTTGTTTTCCCAATGAGATAAATGATTATCTCTTCCCAATCTAAAAAAAAAAAAAAAAGATGTGATGATTTTCTTTAAAGGTGCTTGTTAAGCCGTAAGACTTGCGAACCAGGAACTTTACATGGAGCTACAACTCCAAATGTAACGTATATTGGCATTCGCCTAGGCAGGCCTCAATTGGCAGATCGCATCGCACAAAAAAAATTCAAATAAAACTCTGTGGTTTGCAGAGTCTAATCAAAGTTCTTCTGCATAGCTACATTATTAAGCCAATCTAGACATAAGGTTCTTAACTATGGAGCATCATAAGCGCGAGAAATGTTAATGTTATGAAAAAAGTTCAATCCGAAAATCTCAAAACAATAACAGGCGCTCATACGTACATAAAAAATAAAGACATCCACAAAGATCTTAATGAACTGCATGTAAAAGATGAGTCTTCGAAACGGAATCGTAACTTTGGGAAACTTCTGCAGCACTCACATAAAATTTCATATTAAAAATAACCAACTTCTCAGTTGAAGTACAATAGAATAAATAAAATACGTAGTATTATAAGTCCGTAGAGAGCAACAACTACTAATGAGCATCGGCGACACTTACTCGACCCATAGATAAATGGCGCCAGATTTCGAAACTGAATATTCGCAGTCGTGAATGTTTACAAATTGATATTCATTACCTCACTAATACGTAAGAACAAAGTAGCATTATCTGATGACGCAAAAACTGTGCTTGATTGAATGAAACCCAAGATACTCTATCTCAGTGCTGACAATGATAATTCTTCTGACGCTGATGTCTTAGTTGATAACTGAATTCAAACTTTTGTAAAAATAACAACATTTTTTTATGCAACAAAGTAAAATAAGCAACTAAAGATCCACTTGATAAGTAAAAGATACTTGCGAGATATACCATATATTGTACAATTCAAAAAGAATCAACATTACTCAATTGAACCTGAAACTAAAGTTATATTACATAGAATAGTAGAATAATTTGAACATCATTCCATGAAGCTTAGAGTATAACAAGATCAAAAACTATCTCACAAGATTATCTTAACTTTCAATTAGAAGACCTTATTTATAATGCGAAGAACTTAAAATAGAACAAATCTTTGATGGTCATGTTCATGGCGGGACTCCATTGACATGAAGTTAATAATAATATTTACTTTGAACGAAGTATTATTATACAATAATTAGCAATTAATATATAAAATAAACATTGACTGTATAATGGAACCTCATATGAGTAAGTATCAGAGTATAGCAAAATAAAAGCATCTTACAAGCGTTTGACAAGAACGTTTATTTTGGTAATCTTATCTAACTAAATAAATATTAGGCTACACACTTGATATATCTAGAAATAATGTAAAGTATCTGCTTAAAAAAATGTTTCTTGTAATTTACATTGTAGTTGGTATTAAAATTTGTCATTTTTTTTTTTTTTTTTTCTTTTCTTATTGCCACAAGTTCCGATAAAAAACCCAAACCTTTCTCAATTTGGAAATTATGTTCTTATATATTGTACTTAGTTCATGTACTCATGACTAAGGTACTAACATATATATATATATATATATATATATATATATATTTGTTTAAGTATATGAATGTATATACTCAATTTGATCGTTGTTACTTGAACTAGTCAAAACCGCGCTGATTTTTATTTTTTAAGTTAGATACAAAAAAGAAATAATACAAATTTTTATTTTAGTTTCACTTTTTGCTCAAAGAATAGAAATTATTCTTAAGTTTTATTTTTTGTCAAACAAGATCATAAAACAGATAAGGGTCAACATAATGTTGAAATTTCAACTTGTTTTGAGCCCCATGACCAACTTTACTGTTTTGAGTATAGATGATGAATGACTGTTAAGAGGCAAAAGTCGTCATTTCTATTATTTATTTGGACCCAAGAGTACGCAGAGGGTTAATTCTACAAGGAGCCATTAAAAGAAAATTATGCATAAAATATTCACTTTTAGGAAAAGTGAGTGTTATGATTCGACAAGTTCAACACAAATATCAAAAATATCATCCTCCGTACAAGACGATAAGACGTTATCTTTCGATTACAAGCGAAGAAGAATCAGTAGATGATCCTGAGGATGAAATAAAAAATGCTCTAATGCTATAATTTTAGTCCGAACGTGGACATTAGGAAGCTTTGGGAAGGTAATAAATTCATGCATCCATATTTATCATATATCAATTGGCAAAATTTTTCTTAGTATGCCCACGAGTCAATGTAGAGAGAGCATTTTCTGCACTAAAAGTAGTATTAACAGATCTAAAATGCAATTTATCCAATGACACCATCTATAAACTCATTGTTCTAAAATTAATTCAAAGATAAACACATAGTTCTTTTTAGAAAATTACCACAAGCAAATGATTTTTATTTTCTGAGAAAAAAAAAAACCTCTCTAAGCAAAAAATAAAACTCGAATCAAAAATTCACATTAAATGAAATCAATAAGAAACATCTTAAAGAGAATAGTTACTCTCTAGTTTATTTTTGTAGTCCTCATCAGAATGTATTTCAAAACTATGATTATTATGGAAATACATTTCAAAGAAGTATGTGAACGGATATATTTAGCTTAAAGTTTGCATAAGACCGTGCAACGAAAACTCCATGAAATACTTGTAGAAATGAAGCTTATAATAAAAATGTGTTGTATTTATTTTATTAATATAATGTTTTACCGAGACTTATGCTTGGCTTTTTTTATATTTTAATAAAATAAAATAAAAATGTATTTTTAGTATTTTATTAGAATAATATGTTAACAAGTCTGATGCTTGTGACCTCTGTTATGTTACTTCATCTGCTTAAAATTAACAACGTCTTTTTAAATTAATTTTCTAGATGGCGAAAACAAAGGGAACGTCAAAGTTATCTACGAGGGTCAATCAACAGCCTCACAGCCCCATGGCGCTGCTATTACAAAGGAGTGTTACCATCGTGCAGTACAGTCTATAAGTAGCCTACTGTCAAAGTTTCAGAAAATTCCCTTCATTAGTTTTGTTTTGATAGCCTTTGGAAGCGAGCGTTTCGGTCAGTTTTACAAGAAAAGGAAAACAGAGCTCGGTGATTCGTCTCTGGTGTGTACCAGTGAATCCATGGCATCAGGCGGTGAGGATAAGTACTTGTTGATTGACCCTCGTAGAGTTCTAAGAAAAATTACGATTACACGACAGAAATTCGGTGCAAAAGTATCGTTTTACATTTTATTCTTTAAATGTGTAGCAAGAATTGCATTCATAAAAATTGCATTCATAAGAATTGCATTCATACTATGGAAGCTTTCCAGACGCAGCAAAACTGTAAGCGTATGAACGTAAAAAAAAAACCAATGTGAGATGTGTAAACCTATAGTACTTGAAGAGTTGTGTAAGTTGCAAGTAGTTATGCGTTCAGTATATATTTTGTCAATTTAAAGTATCTAGACTTTCAGTATTGGATACATAGAATGGAATATGCGGGTTTTGTTTGTTTTATTTTATTTAAGTTGTATTTGTAAATGTATTAATTAACAATGGTTAGTATTGGCTTATGGTAACTAAAATAAGAAATATAAATTTTCGACTCTACACTGTTTAAAAATCTATTAAAAACTGCATCTATAGTAGTGGAATTATTAGTTGTTGGGGTTTGTGGAGAATTGTTCATATTTAAATGAAAAATGTCAAATAGGGTTTGCGACTGTGGGTTTGAAAAGTTTGTATTAAAATATCCACCCTGTTGTGGTAGTTTCTCCTGTTGTTGTTGCACGTTTCGTTGTGACTGTTGTTGTTGTTGTTGTTGTGCAAGCATTCCATCCAATAATTTTTGGTGCCTTCTCGCTCTATAGGTCCGTTGATATGCAGCGTTTCTGGCCCTTCTTTTTTCTAATATTCTCTATAACATTATTTTCAATTTATGTTGCAATATTATTATATTTTGAGTTTGTAATAGAAATAATATTACCTGCATTTTGCTTTATTTGTTTATATGCTGTCAACGCTGTTCCAATTGATAATACATTATTCAGCAGTTTAATGACAGAAAGTCAATGATAGAGATTTTAGTAAGTGCGACGAACTCAAACATACTTTCTATGTCTCTCTAGCTCATTACATATTATATATTTCATGCCTGCAATGTTCACATACAGAGACCAGAGGTACCCAAGCCCTATACTCATCATGCTCAGCGCAGGAGCGCTCCCTACCACCGATTTCGTCTTACTCTGTCCGTCTGTATGTATGCAAACTAATCTCTCAGTTTTTGAGCTGGAGAACTGAAATTTTGCACGAACCTTTCTTTTTGCCATATGCAGTACATTTGTCGGAACTACCCGAATCAGATCACCAAGGGGGGTACCTCCCATACAAACCACCTATTTGAATTCATGTTCTTATTAGAAAAACTTTTTTGTTTTTTTCCTATCCAATTGAATCTTGGATACTATCAGTTTCCAATACAGGAGCAGGACATTTCTCGGAACCAGTCGGATCACTAGGCGGTACCACCTATACAAATCCTGTGAAGAGTATTTCATCTTCGGCATAGTCAAAGATAACTGTGTCGAATCGAATTTCGTTGGTTCTAGCTCAAGTGAATTATTTTCAATCCGTGATAATCGGCTCTAAGCTTATAAAATCATTTGAATTTTGGAAGTAATTATATAGTTAATATTGCAAAGATACCAAAAGCAGGCAACGATGGCATCAAATCGAAAAATCAAGCATTTAAAGACAAATCGAAAACAAGCGATGTTCGCTTGTGCAATATTCAGGCAGCAAAAGCTGTTTCGAATGCCATCCGTAACAGTTTGGGCCCTCGGGGCATGAAGAAAATGATTCAATTGGGCAATAGTGAACTTTCGTATACTAATGATGAATTCATATGCAAGGCCCTCGAATTGACGTCCTATTGCATTCTTTCTAGTTTTTTTTTTTTCAAATCTTAGAAATCAACACATACACTCCGCGTCACTTGAATAAGACACCTAACAAACTTTTTTTGAAGCTTAATTTTGCAGTTTCAGAAAAAATACTTTTCCTTTTTTAATTTTTTAATAAAACTATAATTAGTCCCAAATCAAATACAAAATGATTTGTCTTTGTAACTGATACAGTTAATTTGTTACAGATTACTGTAAAACAACAGGAAAATTTAATTTTTAACCTTTGTAAATGAATAGTGGATAGGCGTGCGTTAAGTCCACATTTTGCCTTGATTTTGGATATTGGGTCGTAAAAGTTTGAGGCTTTTCTCAAATTGGTCGCCTGTCGGCATCAGAGAAGATACTTTTACGGCCTTTCATGTTTTTCCCATATTTTAACTCGTTGGCTAAGAATGCGGACACCACTTGTCGTCTTCCTTCAATTTTTTTTGCGATTGTAGATCACAGCCCTTGAAAGCTTTTTTTTACCTTTTTCGATTTCCGTTAAAGCTTCTCCTCAACCCATTTTAGTTAAATTTGATATTTTATAATTGAAACTCACCTCAAAAAGGCGATTAAACAAAAACACTTGTAATGAACACTGCAGACTTCATTCATGAATGCACTGGATATGTGATAAATTCAATTAAATAACATAGTCCCATTTTAAGTTTAATATTTTGCCATGAACTTCCAGCATCCTCGATAGTATAGTGGTTACCCCACCTCTCAAACGGGTGACCGTGGTTCCATTCCCCGTGCGGGAGACATTTGCAATTTTATGTATTTAATTTTTTTTTTTTTTTTTTTTTTCATTACAGTTTTTCTTTTATCGTATTTGATAAAAGTATGTATCAGTTGATTAATTATTTTAATATTTATTAACTTCAGTATAAAATATTATAAAAATATTGAAATATGTACTTCAATGTCGCAAGTATAGGGTAGTTAAATTGTGAACTGTGTTATTTGATATTCGCTTCAAAATTTCTAAAGATCCTGTGGCGCAATGGACAACGCGTCTGACTTCGGATCAGAAGATTCCAGGTTCGAATCCTGGCAGGGTCGAATTTTATTTTTTTTTTTTTTATTTTTTTTTTTATTTTATTTTATTTATGATTATTAAATTATTATTATTAAACTTAAAAATTAGAGGTTTTAACATAATACGTGATATTAAGACAAAAAAAGAAAAACATAATTAATAACAAAACAAGTGATTAGACCTAGTCTTAAAACAATTTTAATGACTTAAAATTAAACGTAAGATAATATATAAGAAATTGACCCGTCTCTGATCCGTTGCAGGTATTTTTTTCAAGCTATGCCCCTACTCACAGCCAATTGCGGTCAGAGCGGAAGGGATGTGAGAGCCAATGAGCGATGTCCACTTCATCTGGTAGCAGTTCGCAAATTCTCGAAGCTAACGAAGGACAATGATGTTAAACGCAGAGGGACGTGATAGAACTTATTATAAAGAGTGCATAAAACTCGGAAAGGATCATGTAGGGTATAGTTGCGCATATACCTGTGGCTAAGGGAACGTAATTTCTAGATGTACGAAAAAGGACACAGAAACTAAGTTGGCTTCAAAGCACTGACGAATCAACATTACCAGTAATAAGTTTATGAAGAAAGCTTATACCAAGAGTTATTCGGCTATTTTGCAATGTTGGGAGATCTATAAGAAGAAGCCTAAAGTATGAAGGCAAACGTACACTGGGATCGCAAAGAGAAGGAATTGCTTCTGTATAGACTCAATGCAATATTGATGTTTTTTATATTGGGGGCTCCAGACATACGAGCAGTATCAAGTACAGGGCGGACTAGAGTGATGAAAAGAATCTTGGTAGTATACGGATCATTAAATTCTTTAGACCATCTTTTTATAAAGCCAAAAATACTCTAAGCTTTATTAATAATTGAGGAAATATAAGGGTTGAAACTTAATTTAGGATGAAAAATCACTCCAAGGTCATTGAAGTAGAAACACGTGTTAATGAATGAATCTAAATGAGGTTTCTTACGATGAAACATCATGAACATGCATTTAGCGCAGTTTAGCACCGGAAGATTACATAAACACCAAAATTGGAGTGAGGTTAGAGCCTCTTGTAGTCTAATATGCGAAAAGATATTGTTAAACGATAGGCAGAGTTTGACATCATCAGCAAACATCAGAACACGAGAGTATTTCAAGGAAAAAGGAAAATCGTTTAAAAGGAGATTGAACAATAATGGTCCAAGATGGTTTCTTTAAGGGACACCAGAAGTGACAACAACTGGACTATGATTTGTTGTATTACTAGGAGTACAGTAAATATTGAAATTGAAATTCGTTGTGTTTATTAGAAGATGACACTTATTGTGAAATCCTTGTCTATCTTCAAAATTTTTCAGATTTTTTTATTTTTGTTGATCCCCAGAGTTAGACTCTGATGATGTTAAAACAAGAGAAAAGAAGGTTAACTTCGGTTACGCCGAAATTATTATACTCTTGACGAACTCGGCATAACGTGTGTGCCTACGCCTCTGTAGTTTAGCATACAGATATATTTCATTATTGACTTGACTTAGATTTAGGGTAGATTCATTATACATACGAGTAAAGCATTTCAAGAACTAGACTGAAATATTTGTATAGGAGGTGTACGATCCAGTAATCCTAAGGTCTTGAAATTTGCATGGTTCACTAACCATGAATCACACTCATATAAGTACTATACAAATTTTATTTTTATGACACAAAAGCAATAGAGTTTTTTATAATAAGAACATGAATTTAAATTGGAATTTGTATGGAAGCTATACGATCTAATAATTGTAGGGTCTTGAAATTTACATGGTTGGTTGAGATAGACTAGAAACTTATGCTGTTTAAATTTTGTTGGTAATACAAAAAAATGTTTTTCATAAGAACATGAATTTGAATTTGGGTTTGTATGGGAGATAAACGATCCAGTAACTATAGGATCTTGAAATCTACAGCGTCTGGGAAATTAATAACTTCATGCAAAATTTAGGCTCTCTAGCTTAAAAAGTGTTGGCCTAGTTTACGTACAGACGGACGAACATGTTTAATTCAACTCGTCTTGTCGACCTGATCAATAACATATTATCTATATATATAAAAGAAAGTCGTGTTAGTTACACTATTTATAACTCAAGAATGGCTGAACCGATTTGGCTGAAAATTGGTGGGGAGGTAGCTTAGAACCAGGAGACGGACATAGGATAGGATAGGTTTTTTTTCGTCCATCCGTCTGTCCATCCCCATACAAGAAACATTTTGATTTGTATGGCAGCTATACGATCCAGTAATCCCACAATCTTGAAATTTGGATGGTTCGTCGCTATACATCAGAAACTTATATTGTCGAAATTTCAGTTTGATCGGACCACTAGGGAGGGTACGTCCCATACAAACCCAATTTTAAAATTCAGGTTCTTATTCGAAAAACTTTTCTGTTTTTTGTTCTATCGAAATGGAATTTAGATACTATAAGGTTTTGATATGGGCGCGGTACATTTGTTGGAATCGGTCAAATCGAACCACTAGGGGGAGTACCTCCCATACAAAACTCAATCCGGTACGGAATCCTCCGTGAACGAGTCTGACTCGGACTTGGCCCATTTTTGTTTTAATAACTGAGCACGCACAGGGGACGTAGCAACGCAGGCCGGGTAACGCTACTTCATAAATAAATCATATTTGTTGTTCTTGAATTGGAACTAATTTTATTAAATTTTGAATATACTATTACAGTTTCTAAGAACTAAAGTAATGTAATATACCAATTTAATTCTAAGTAACTTAGACCTTGATTATTCGATAGCCTAAATCTTTCATTGGTAAGGTTACACAGATCAAGAACACCAAAAAAAAAAGAAAAACTGATTGATAGTCAGATAAACAGACGAACGGACATCAGATAGTCTAGAGGGTTGAAATTTTCAGAGAATGTGTAGTTCAATCCGGGCATCAGCAACAAATACTAAAATTAAAATATTTTCGAAAACTTAAAGGGTTCCCAATACAAGAAACATTTTGGTTTGTATGGCAGCTATACGATCCACGATCTTGAAATTTGGATGGTTGGTGGCTATACATCAGAAACTTATATTGTTGAAATTTCAGTTTGATCGGACCATACAAACCCCCATTAATATTCAGGTTCTTATTAGAAAAACTTCTCTGTTTTTTGTTCTATCGAACTGAAATTTAGACACTATAAGTTTTTAACATAGATGCTGTAAATTTTAAAGTTGGAATCAGTCAAATCGGACCACTAGGAAGAGTACCTCTCATACAAACCCCTCCGTGTACGAGTCTCACTTGCACTTGGCCCATTTCTTTTTTTTTTTAATAACTGGGCACGCACAGGGGACGTAGCAACGCACGCCGGGTAAGGCTAGTATTAGTATAAAAATTCAACTCACCATCAACTATAGCAACAAAAATTAAGTTTTGTGCTTTTTAATTCTACTTTTGCGAATTTGTGTTGACTCGCAGTAAAGAACCCCTACATGGATCCTTATTTTCTCTTTTTATTCAAAGAAACTCGTTGTCCCTTTGTCCGTCTTTGTTATGTGTTTATGACTTTCTAACAAGCTTTAAAGTGCCTGTAAAACGTTGTGCTTTATTATCTTTTTGTTTGCCTTGTAATCCTTAAGCCCAGGAACATGAAGTACCTCGTAAAAAATGCGAAAAGCACTTTAAACAAGTTATAAATGGTACAGGATGGCAACAAAAATATACAAATCCAAAGAGGGGGAAAAAATTCTATTATTTTTTTCTCAAATGAATTCGAAATGTTTCACACAAAGAAAAAAAAAATAAAGGCTTATTACCAGAACAAAACAGGATAAATAGCACAACTTGCAATCAAGAATTCCTTAATTTTAAGGCTAAACTTATAGGAGCAAGATATAATATAATAACTTAAATCAAATCAAGTTCAGTGGTTAAAATAAATGCTGACAAATTAGTACTCCAAGTTGAGGAAAGAATAGAATTAATACAGAAACTGCTAAAACAACAAAAAAAAAAAAAAAATTAAAAGGAAATGCATAAAAGAGATAAAATTTTGCTTTAATCTTTATTTAATACTTAACAAAGAATAAATTTATTAGTCAAGTAAAATGGATAATTTGTGATAAGATTACAAGGGAATAGTTTAATACTTAGATACGAATGATCAGGATAATGAAATTAGTTCAGATTAGATTACATGACACATAAAAGAATGTATAAAATTATATGAGATAAGATTATGTTTGATTTGTTATGATTTTGTACATATTAAGAAAGATGTGTTGACCATGTAAGATAAGCTAAAAAATGGTTAAATAAGGCAAAACAACATCAATCAAAATTTGTTCAAATTCAAGCTCATTTTAGATTAGATTATCTCATAAGAAATTAAAATGATGCATGACTATATAAAATGAGATCATATTGAGTTCATCCCGAAGTCTTGGCCCATACTAAATATGAAGGGTAAGGAAAGGGAGATTCTGGCAACTGAGCCAGACTGTTCAGATCTACAAAAAAAGATTTCACAAGGAATCGGATTCGCAATTTACAAAGTACAGTGCAATCACAATGTTATATAGAAGAAGATATATCTTGTGAGTCATTAGCCTTATGCCTACGTTTACTACAGTTTAAGCATTTTATTGTAAATCCAAACTATATATTAAGAACTTTTGTTAAACTAAGATCAAAATAAAGTTGATTGTCAAACTAGTGAGACGGATTTCTTTACATCTTTAGCCCTGATATTGGGAATTCTACAACTATTATCCCTACATAACCTTAGTTATATAACTCTCGCGGTACCCCACAATTCAGAACCATAAATCCAATATCACCTTGTACTTAAGTCTCAGTCCAGATTTAGAATTAATTAGCCAATGAATACTTTGAGCCCTTAGTTTCGTAGGTATCTTTTTAGCTTCTACATGCTTCCGCCAGGTGAGCCGTCTGTCCAGATGAACGCCAAGGTAAGTTACCACTAGAATTTGAGGAATTGCTGGAGAACAAGTCCGTCGGTTCAATGTAAATGTGATGTGGTTCCTTACATTTCCCCTCATTTACTTTAATTCTCCGGTTGGATAACCTCTCTGAAGGCTTTTAAGATGAGCATCCAAGACTGCAGAAGCTTTAACTGGGCACCAGGAGCGACTGATTACGGCAGTGTCATCAGCAAAAGTCGAAGTAACAATTTAACTACTTGTTGGAATGTCGGCAGTGAATAACGTGTATAGAGTTGGTCCCAAGACACTACCTTGAATGAAATTTTTCTACCTTACTACAACCACTCGATTTGATATGTAGGATTGCAGGACTCTATGCACATTTAATTTTGTAAATCAAACCCTCATGCCATACTCGATCAAACGCTTGTGCTACATTAAGGAATACTGCTGAGCAATATTCTCGCTGTTCAAAGGCAGTTCTTATCTCCAAAGTAACTCTGTTGCCTTGCTCAATCGTTCCATGTTTTGCTCGAAAACCAAATTGATGATCTGGGATTGAACTATTTGTTTGTAAATAGTGATTGAGCTTGGCTTTAAGAACCTTCTCGAATAGCTTAGAAAGACATGGCAGCAGACTTATAGGTCTGTATGAAGAAGGACATGTCCTATTGTTCCCATTATGATAACCGATTTCATTCATTGCTTTAGAAAGTATCCAATTCGAATGATAGCATTGAAAAGACACGAGAGAAAAACTATTGCTGCGTTTGGAAGTTCAGTAATAGGGACAATATGAAAGTTATTGTATTATTGCCAACTATTCTTTGGATAGCATCTACAAGCCTATTCGAGCGTTCTTCACGAACACATATTGGGGGAGGTTTTTGCGGGTTTAGGTTCTGATGAGTTTTGTCATCGCTTTTAATAGGTTCATCCATTTCAGCAAGTAGTTGGAACCTATTACTTTCCAAAAGCTTTTTCTTTGCATTATTATTTTTTAGCGGACTTAGTTTACGCTTATTGTGGATTTGTATGTCTGTCTGCACTGCCGCTTTATTTTCCAGCGTCCCGCTTTGCATGCGCTGTTTTTGACTACCTGCTGGTGATACAATGAAGTACCAGTGTTTAACGTGCTCACCGATCTGTGAAGACTTAAGAACATGGTGCCAAGCACATGGATTGATAAACGACAATCAACGTCCCCTTGGATATATATCCGCAGGTCCCAAATTTAAGTCATATTTATTTTGGTAAATATGACTCCCTCCTTGGTGGGGAGCGGGGCCCATCTTAAACCTCTTCTGCTCTCTGGGTCACAGCACCCGGTTGTATAACGCAACTCCACGTCGAGTTATTACTCTACCCGCATTCGAGTATTAAACCACAGCCACCACGATACTCCCACAAGGGGGCCGTACCCGCTGGCCAGGACGCAAATAAGTTCCGTGGGCTCCTGACCACCCGTGGTACCAGAAAATAGCCTCTGGTCAGACTTCGTACCCAAGGTACTACCAAATTCGAACTCCAAAAAGTTCATGGGTTGGTGGCCCATATTGTTTTCATTCATGTAGTAGCCAAGAAATCCCATTTATAGAGGATAACCTGGATCACAAATTATAAATGAAAATAATGTTCCCTCCAGGGATATGAGTTCTAGGCAACAAAACTTATAGAAATCCAGAAGAATTTCCCAGAGGGGGAGCCTGCCGGTGATACAGTTGTCTTTTCGCTAAAGCAAAGTTTGCGTAACAGAATTTTTCTATTGGTTGATGCCGTAACCATTTCCGACTATTCCAGATTTTCGCTGTTTGCTGTTGATGCTGCTAGTATGCAGCTTGCTTGCTCTGGCATTATGTTGTTGTTGTCGCGATTAAATATTTGGGTGTATGTTGTTGTTACAGTAAATGCATGTGATGACGCAATCGAGAACACTCTTGTTGTTCCTGAAACTATACTAGCTGTTGAAGTAAAAGCTCCGCTTTGTGTTGTGCTTGTTGCAGTGTTAAACACAGTTGCTTCTGGGTTTGAAGGAAAAGGTGGTTGAGGGGAATGGTACTGGGCACTCCATGGGAGTGAGTGACTAGTGCTTACTTCACTAGAAGACAGAGCAGTAGAGCAAGATCTTGCTCTATCTTCGGGCTGCTATGCGTTTAATGAGGAGTCTTTGTTTTTCTTCTTGTGATCAGTAGCTACAAACGAGAAGTATGCATTTCTCGATGTCTTTGGGGCTGTTTGGCTCTGATAAAAAAAAGAAAAAATAAGTTTATTAGTTGCGAGGTACACGTCTGATCAGCAAGACTGTTCGAATACAAATCCCAGCAACAAATTTTGCGTGATTTTGTTGCCAAATGTTGCGTATACGTATCGTGTGACCTTTAACTCACCACTGACGTAATTGACATTTTGAGTCTTCTATTGGCAGTTAAATAAGAAAGTTTAAGTCGACTAATAGTTTTTTGATATTTCCAATATTGTATTCTTTAATTTTATTTTATTATTTAATTTCTCATCGGATTTAAAAACAAGTCCTTTTCTTTGGTGCAACTTGAAACATTCAGCAGTAAGAAGTGGGTTAAAAAACCTGTAAGATTTAATTACCACAAAAAAGTCCAAGTCGTTGTATCACAATTTCAATGAAATCAAAAATAAACGAAAAATGAAAGAAAACAAAATCAAACAAATTATTAAATATTATAATTTTATCTTCATAAGCATGCAATAAGTTTTTAGGTTCCGGACCCAAAGGGTACCGCGAGGAACCCTATTGCAGAGACTTCATTACCCGTCCCTCTGTCCGTCCGACCGTCCGTCTGTCAGTAGGTCTGTCCGCTCCCATACAAACCACCCATTTGAAATCATGGTCTTATTAGAAAAAACATTTTTTTTTTTTTTCATATCGAATTGAAAATATCGTTGCGTTGCTTAAATACTACACAGAAATATTTACTGCGTTCTTCGTAGATGGTTCTACACCCAAAATGCCAAAATATGCAATTATGTACGTTATATATCTATATACAAAATAATCATCATAACCAAACAAACTAACAAATATTTTTTTTGTTTTATTTATTAAAAGTGGAATTAGGTGAGGAATCTAAATCAGTTAGTGATTTTATTGGTTTTACTTTACTTTGCCTTGGTTGTTTTAAAAATAACATTTTCTTCTTCTTACAAAGAAAAGCTCTATGATAGATGAATAAATATATAAAGAAGCCATACTTCTTCAAGGCATGGTGAACACTATGTTTGTGAATTTTGTGGGGTTGCAGTTATTAAAGCAAAAGTTGGAAGCTCTTACGGGGTATTCAATATGAGTGTATAGAAAATCTGAAAGCATATAGATAAAATCGCCTTACAGGATTACTTAGATACAGATTAAAGACAATTTTAAAGGTATGCCCATTAATACTCCTATACACAAGGAAGTTTCTATTACAGCTTTTTTAGTTTTATTTTAATGAAACTTTATTGTAAACTAAATCAAATGAATTAGAGAAATCGAGTGCCAGCGCCGTTGTAAACATCTTCTTGAAGAAGATGCTGAAGACTATTGTAAGCTTTACACTTTACAGTTTTCTTGAAAAGTCTGTAGAATTCACTATGTCGTAAGTTTCTTTAGACCGAGCGTATCCAACCAGCGCCCTAAGAGAAGCATCAGTGCGGCTTTAGGTGGCCTAAGAGGCAAAGAAACGAGATCATAAAATCGGGTTTTTATTTTTAGAGCGTAGCTCTGTTATGAGCGTTACTTCATAACTACAATTTCAAAAAATGATGCTAAAAATAGAATCGTCAGATTTTTTTTCTATGGGTTAGGGCTGACAAATGATGTTGGCATGATAAGGTAAATAATATAAAAACACGACTGAAGTTTTGCCGAGACCATAGAAATTTGACTGTGGAGGATTGGAAACGTCTTATTTGGTCTGATGAAACCAAAATTATTTTTTATTTTATTTATTTTTTTATCATAATTAAATCTAATATATAATACTAAACTTAATACTAATTTTAACGAGTAACTAGCTGCTGGGGCCTACGACTCGAAACCAAAATTAATCGTTTCCAATCAGATGGTAAGCAATATTATTGGCAACGTCCACATGCTCTCTTATAAAAGCACCAAGTACAACAATTGATAAAACATGGTGGAGGCAGCGTAATGGGTTGTTTTACGAGGTGGCATGTTGGTCCATTAGTAAAGATCGCAGGAATTATGAAAAAAGACACACATTTAGATATGTTGCGGATCGGCTTACCTGATTTTGTTGACCACTGTTCTTATCCAGGAAAAGAGATAATATTTCAACACGATAACGACCCTAAGCACACAGCCAAAATAGTAGGTTAATGGTTGCAAAGTCAAAGTTTTCAAGTATCAGTATCAAGCATCGTTCATCCTCTTTTGTGTTTTTGTGCTTAAAAAGCGATTCGATTTTGAAAATATATAAAAATAATAATAAATAATAATAATAATCGACCAAGTGCGAGTCATACGGAGGGTTTGTATGGGAGGTGCTCCCTCTATTGGTCCGATTTTACTGATTCCAACAAATGTACGGCGCCTATATCAGAAATTATAGTTTCTAAATTTCAGTTCAATAGTCCAAACAAAAAAGTTTTTCGAAAAAAAAAAAAAAACCTGAATTCTTATGATCCCCTAGTTGCCCGATTTGGTTGATTCCAACAGATGTATGGCTCCTAAATCAAAAAATTAAAGTGTCTAAATCTCATTTCGATAGGACAAAAAACAAAAAAGTTTTTCTGAAAGGAACCTGAATTTTAATGGGAGGTACCCTTCCTAGTGAACTGATCAAACTGAAATTTCGACAATTTAAGTTGATGTATACCCACTAACCATATCAATTTCGAGATCCTGGGATTACTGGATCGTATAGCTGCCATACAAACCAATGTTTCTTGTATGGGGACCCCTTTAAGTTTATGAAAATATTTTAGTTTTAGTATTTGTTGCTGATGCCCGGATAGAACTACACATTCTGTGAAAATATCAACTTCAAAACTTAAAGTTTTCAATAAATAAAAATAAAAATAATAATTAAAAGTTTTGTTCTGAATGCAGCTACGCTTTATATGGGTGCCCCACGACATCTCTTTCTTTTTTTGTGCTCACCAAGGTCCATCAAGCTTCCATTTAAAATGTTATCAGCCATGTACCATAGAAAAAGTCTGCGTACACATTATAACAATTGTCTTCCCTGAGTCTTGTTTCAATTGAATTCTACAATATTTTAAAGATTTTCTTATTAATTTGCATACAGGTAATTCAAGAGGTTTTGTTGCTATTAAAGCGATTTTCACAGTAAGCCCAGCTGTAAGACAAACTATGGTTAATTTTTTTAATGAAGGTAAACCATATCGGGAAATTCGTTGAATTGTGGGCAGAGCACATTCTGCTGTACAAAATTGGTAAAAATTTATCAATGTGTGTTTTTTCTTCCCGGCCACCAACTGTAAAACCCGTAAGGTTTTGCAGTGCATCCGGCTGTTTTAGCTGCCACACTTTCTCGTCAAGTAAATTAAAATTTTAAGAAAACTATCCGCCGCGATAAAATTAGGAAAATCTTTAATCTCCACGAGTGGAGCCAAATCTCCTCCACAGAAACTGCTAAACAAGTGGATTCAATGCCAAAATATTAAGCAGAAGTTATGAAGTATAGAGGCTATCCAACTAGTTTTAAACTTTTATATAATTTATGAAAAAAAATCGTTTTGTTAACCTTGTGTATCTTGTACGCAGACATTTTCCCCCAATTTTCTAGTCATACGTATGCTTATTTTAATTTTTTCTTTCTTGCTATTTGTAGTATTTTTCGTTTTAATAATGAAAACCAAACCTATCTCAATGAAATTGAAATATATTGAAGTTTTTAAAACCTATATGAGGCCATTATTTTGATCAAATTGCAGACTACTTATGTCATGTCTATGTAAACACTAAAGGCATGATTAATACTAATAACAATGCTATAGTCGCCTCGGTCCACGTAATGGATTCTATGTAAATCTGTTTATTTTGTGTCCAATCAACAAAAAAAAAAAAAAGAAAAAAAAACATATGTGTAAGATCGTCCTGATATCTATATCAGTACTTTCGCATCTTTTATAAGTCAAAAAGAAAATTTTTTGGTAACCAGTCAAATCTTTTGGGCAACCGAATGTGCATAAGAGAGCACATGTACTTGTACCATTTTATTATAAAAATTATAATCAAAACCCTTGTCCGATTATTCGATGGAGCCACAGTATTTTATGGAGTCTATATGTTACATACATTAGACTTAAGTGATGATACCTTCTAATTTTGTTTGAACTGTACGAGAAGTATAACAAGAAAAGCATAACATGCGCGAGCTTATAAAAACGCCTACTTAGGGTAATATGCAGATAACATAAACCTACACCAGCATTCATCAACCACCAACCAAAGGCAACAAATCATTGTTTTGAAAGAAAGAAGGAATCCTTTTTCAAAGAAATGGAAAAAAACAGGCGGAAATAAACGAACAAACAAATATTGTAGTATAATATGATGGCAAAGTAGCTTGACACTTCAGACATTTACAGTCAGTCGCCCAGTCAGTTACTGACTCACTTAGTAGTGACAAAGCACATAGGACCAATCCGTTCCACCACTCACTCTACTGCTCAGGAAAAAAAAAAAAAAAAACGTCCACTCGTCAGTTAGTTTTACTTTTTACCTACTCCCAGCTACCTGGTTGACATTACGCCATGGCGCTCCATCATAAACCAAGGTGGTGGTCCAAAGTGTGTGGCATACGCAACTCAAATTGACAGGTTGCTGCCGTTGACACTTGGTTTTTAATTTTTTTTTTCACTACTTTTTTCATTTTTTCCATTTTCTCTTTTTTGATTTCCTTTTTTTGTTTTGTCCTTTCAATAGACTCCAAACATTATTCAGTATTAATATTGTTTCTCTTTTGACACTTTCCACGTACTTAGTACCGAGTATAGGATAATCTCGATAATATGAACAATTACAAACCAGTTATTAGTAGAATTGCCGAAATGGCCGAAATATTAAGATAAGAAATGAAACGAAAATCATTCAATCACAATTTTCATTATCATTATACGAGTATATTTATATGTTATGTACATATGTCAGTTGAGGCAGATCATCATCTGAATTTCATTTGATCAACGAAATATGAGCTGAACAAGAGAAAATGATTATAAAAAACTTTAGTGATAGTTCGATAGTTAAATAGAAGACAAGTATATCGCATTGAAAAAAAAAAAAAACATTAAAAAGGAGTGTCCACAATAGCAAACTATTTTGTTGTCCGGATAAGCGCGCTATCCAAATTAATGAGATAGTACTGCATTAATGCAAAGGTTGGATGGATTAGGTGGGATGATGGGTGATAAGATGATCTTGAATATAATGATGGGCGCTTATTTCGTGTTCGCTTGCGTGAAAATTAGGAAAACATTTAGTTATTCCTTTTTATTTTCATTATTCGCTTTATTTATTTTGCGAGTCAAATAAGCGGATTTCAATTTGACTTGAATTGAAGTGAGTCAGTGAGTGAGTGGCTCGTGAGTGAGTGAGTTACACACCTATCCTTGAGCGAACAATAAGGCGACGAAATAGAAAAAACAATGAGAAGCAAACAAACAAATAACAAATAAAAGTGGCTCTGTTCTTATACTGCTTATCCTGTAGTATTGTACATACATATATACAATACGTAGTACAACTTGTCGTCCTTGTAGTCGTTTCCTCCTTTCTTATTGTTCTCATTCTTTCTGTTATTATTGTTGTTGGAATTGTGTGTTGGCGGCTTTGAATTTTTATTGAAAGTGAATGAGTTTTTCCTGTTTCATTCAGGGCTTTATATTTTTTGGTGACTAAGACGATGATTGCTTGCTTATAACGCTTTTTTAGTGACGGCGCTTAGGATACTTTCGAAGGACTTGAAGGACGGCTTGGCGCAGTTAACGGTTTTTTGTATTCAATTGTATTTGTTGTTTTTGTTGCTGCTGGTGTTCTTGTTGTTTTTGTTTTTTATTTCAATTGTCCTTGTCGGTCTTGTTAATATTGTTGTTTTTTGTGATTTTCAAGTGGCAACTTCAACAAAGAACTTTTATTTTTAGTTTATTTTCCTTTTTTTTTTTTTTTTTTTTTTTGTAAGGTTTAACTGCTTAAAATGATTTTATTTTATTTTCATTTACGTATTGTACTCATTGCAGTTATTCAGTCATTCATTAATCGATTAGAGAAGCCTGATTCAAAAGGTGGAACATCAAGGTGAACTCAACTAATCACAGCTGTGTTCATTCACCCTCAAGAGAAGAGCGTTACCTCCTTTAATATTTGGTGATGGTCTGGTAATTCTGGAGCCCACAGTTGTGAATTACTTGAGCTTTCACTTTGACAAGCGCATAGCTTGGAAAACACATATTACAATCACTGCACGATCCAAGTTGCAAAAAATGAAAAGACTAAATTAGGTTCTGTGCAAAGGGAGAAAACTTAGCTTGGAAAATAAACGTAATCGTAATTGGTTTAATGTTCTTTTTCTTATTGTACTTATTTGTTTTATTATTATTACATGGCGTCGCACGGCCGACCGAATCATTTGAACTTGTATGATTGGAACGACCATGAATAGAAAAAAAAACAAAAGCGAACTACAAGATATTCTAAGCGGAACCACGTCTCTACATCTACAACTAATTAAAGTTGACAACCAAACACTCCTGTACTACGACGGTGGAGCCGCAGCGCCACGGCCTTACATTCCTCACGCTTTGTGTTTCAAGGTATTTTCAAGTGTGCATGGACTGTCCCATCCGGGCGGCCGAGCTACGCTCAAGAAAATCTTATGAAGGTGTGTATGGCCGTCAATGCGAAAAGACGTTCTAGAATGGTCAAGGAATTGCTTACCGTGTCAACGAGCGAAAATCCATAAGCATAACGCGATGTTTCCAAACAAAATCACAGTTCCGGATGGCGGGTTTAACCATATACATATCGACATCATTGTGATGCCCTGGTATAGGTACTGTGTTACAATGATTGACCGATTTTCTCGCTGGCCTGAGGCGGTACCGCTTAAGGACATAACGGCAGAGACGATTTGTGAGGCATTGTGGACCCGATGTATTTCCCGCTTCGGCTGCCCATTAACCATCACCACGGATTAAAGATCCCAATTTGAGTCTGCACTTTTCAAGTAACTTACGAATATGTTGGACACCGAGCACATCCACACAACACCATTTCACCCTCAGTCAAACGGTATGGTCGAGCGTTAGTACACATCGATGAAAGCTGCGTTAATATATCCCCCAGGCACATCATGGATCAAACTACTTCCAACGGTCATGCTTGATCTTCGCTCCTGCTATAAAGAAGACCTCAAGGCATCAGCAGCGGAAATGCTATACGGATGTATGCTTCTCCTTCCAAACGAATATATCTATAACCTGGACGCACCTCGAACCCATGTGATTTCGTGGTTCATATCAAGGGCAAAGAAATAGCCTTGCCAATCGAGAGACTCAAACCAGCATTTATGGCAAATGACGAGGCTGCCTCTTTTGACGACCAGACACCGCAGGTCGAAGCCCCATTACGAACGTACCTGAAGAAACGGCAATCCACTCACCAAGATCCATGACTTGTCTAGAGGGGAGTACTGTGGCAACCCAGATCACAGCCTATCGGCAAGGGTTGGTAACAAACAAACGATAGGTTGGCTACAAACAAAGGATTGGGATTACTTAATTTGTCTAGCTACTTATAGTATACGTTGTAATTAACCGATTCGTTTTATAAAAGCTGACCAAAGAAGACCAACCTCTTATACAATCTCACTAGTATGAGGCAAAATTTGTAATAATTCCTTGACCATCAATGTCAACAAAAGCACAAAACAAAGAATAGTCAAAAACAAAAAATGGATTTATACGCATTTGAATTTAAATTTTTTGGAGATATGATGCCGTTACGAATATTTTAAAATAATTTAGAAGACAATTTGAACTGTTTACAAATTGGTTGAAACCTTAACACTTTGAGCATATATTTATATGACTTGCAAGCAATTCAGTGTAATTTTTGCTATAATCAACCAACTATAGTAGGACTACTATGAAAAGTATTTATTTCGCAATAAATAAAAAAAATCCTTTTCTGTTTTTGTTTTGTTACTCATCACAAAAAAAAAAAAAAAAAAAGAAGGGAATACGTGCATCGACAATGAAACTGAATGAGTTGCTTTTCAATGTCGCCGTTTTGCCGGCAAAGGAGCATAAAAATGGTTAATCAAAACAGAGAAACATTTTTCGGTGCATAATTTTAACCTTAGTTTTGTATAATTTGCAAGAAATATAAACCACTTTGCGTTGTGTAGTGAAAATTTTTTGCAATATACCCTTTCAAGCTTATGGTTTTTATAATTGAAAAGTTTAATGGCACAATAAAATAATTTAAAATTTTTGCACTTCTTAACTTTTCAACCCATTGAATTAATCATTGGCTACAAACATTAACATTGATGATATTTTTATATATTGTAGTTAACGTAGTTCATCAACGAGACCAATAACTTTTGTAGTTTGATTATATAATCAAATCGAGTTGCAGTAGCATTTAGAGCAATAATTTTATAAAACATCTCTATTACTGAAACAAAAAAATTGGAACATGCATCGAATTCGCTGTTGACTTAAGTGTCTCCACCTGTGTGTGTTGATAGCTCGTTCAAACTCATAGAGTTTTAATTTATTATTCGAGGCAGTTCCTATTTGTAATTCAGAATTTAAAATTTTACTATCGAAGTAGAATCTGAAAAGAATTATAGTATTTTAACGTAAACAAAAACATGAAACTACGTTTATTGACTGCATTAATCATTTAGCAAAAGTATGAGTTATGAACGATGAAAGTCAGACAATAGCAAAATGCATCAAAAAAAAAAAAAAAAAAATTCATTTGGTCAATTGTACATACGCTTAATTTTCTTGAAAAAATATTGATAAAGAACAAGTATTGATGGAAGCTGAAAGCTTTTGTTCTTAGCCTGGAAAGACAAGAGATTAGTGTCACTTTTCAGCTTTAGGTAAAACGTTTTATTTTGAACAACTCATCAAACAGCACTTTTCACTTTTCTCTCTGAACGCAATAAACCTGTCTGATAGAAGGCAGAAGATCATTAAACAATGTGGCTAACATATCATTGAACCATATTTATTACGTCAATTAAAAAAACTTCTGAAAAATATCTGGAAAACGCAATGATTTTTTTTTTTTTTTTTTGCACAAAAATAAAAGGATTGAAGTTGGTTGCTCCAAATGAAAATCCCTCGTAGTTCAAATAAATCATAATTACATATTAATAAAGATATTATAAATGTAGTCAAATTGTAGATGGAACATCTAATAACCAGGAAAATGGGCATCATAATTTGCAATAGCAAATCTGGCCTTAATGCACTATAAAATGTTGTTGAAGGAGGAGGACTGAAAAGATGGATGAAAGAAAGAAAACTTTGCTGAAACAAAATGTGCGACGGAAGCGCAAAATCAAGTTTAGCAAATTTAATAAAACTCAACCGCTTGCCGCTGGTGTCGCCTCGTCATCATGTCAAATTCAGGCTTCTGACCAAACAAAATTTACCTGTTTTGTTATGTGTAGAATTCTTTTTTGTTTTTTCTTTCTTTTTTTTTTTTGAAGTTTGTGAGGAGTGAGTAAGAGTTAAATTTAATTTTGGTAAGAAACTTTTATATATTATTTATTTATTTTTGGAGTGTGTTGCAAAATTATTTATATAGTGACCCAATATTCTCCTCACTAACATAACATACAACACATATACAAAAGGGATGTCTGGGATACATGGGTGTCGGGTTGGTGGGTGTTTGAACCAACTAAAGTAAAGTGTTTGTTTGTGATTTCGTATTTTTATTTTTTTTTTTTTAATTTTTTTCTTTTGTTTCATATTTAAAAATAAAGGTCATGATATTTAGTACTACATAGAATACATTGGATATCGGTTAGACCGATTGTACACTACTGTAATACAGCGTCACATGTGGCCTAACTTAATTGTGCACAGACTTGTTACTAAAGAAAGAACATCTTCGATGTATTGTATTATCAAATACTTATATCAATATATTGTATCTATCCATATGTTTATTATCATCGTTGTAAAATCTTCAAGTTATATTATACTTTTCTAGAAAATATGTAATTTCTCTAGAGTCCGAAGTTCACACTTAAAGATCCAAATATTTAATTTTGATTTTCAAATAATGGACTTTATTAAGGAAAGTACCAATTAAACTATCTTCAATGGAAATTGTTTCATTAAACAGTCTTCGATGGTAAATTTTTATTAAAAATCTAAAGTTTAAAAGGTCTTTTATAAATTTATGGATATTGTTTAATAAAATTCTTACCATAGATAATAACTTATGGTGTAATATCATAATAAGTTCATAAATATCCTCTACATAGATAAATGAAGTCCTTTTTAAAAAGAATTGCTCTTTACTTTCAAATTTTGAGAAGAAAAGTTACAAAGTTAAAACCGATTATCGTAATGTTGATCATTTTGACTTTTCCATAAACAATTTTCTGTCAGAAATAAGCATCTAGAGTAATGCCTATATTGAAAATATTACAAGAAATTGATGATTTTAGGACATACTGAGGGTAGATGGTACGTGCTGGATAAAATAGTCAGTAAATCTTACATTTTATTATCTTGGAAACATAAAAATCTTTCGATGACTAAATTCTCCTTAAAATGGAAGGAAATCTATATATACAATATTTCATATAAAACAATGTCTCCACGCCACATCTGTCTGCTGCTCACCTAGATGGCGATGGATCTGGAAGGTGACGCGGTTTTAGAGGTACAGACAGTTTCTTACTACATTTTTTCTAGCATTAAAATATCTTTGACCTAATGACGATACACTGATTCAAGAGGAAGAATAGATTCAATGTTGGTGGGAAATAACTATGACAACAACAATAAATACAAAAATTTGACACTAACATTACGTCGGAGGCATAGCAATGGGCGCCTGGCAACGCTAGTACAGTATAATTAGAAAATTATCATTGAACAATGTTTGGGCTATCAATGATGTATTTGATGAAGTTTCACGGGCGATTCTTACATCTTACTGAAGTTTATACTCCTTCAAAAATGAAACAATAAAATATTTAATGACTATTAAGAAAATAATATTACTATAATACCTATAAGTAATTATTCAATTTGAGGTGAGGTGAGAAACTTTCAAATAGAACAATATCTTTTCTATATTGATTTATGAAACTACAAAAGGATGATAAGAGTTTGATTCTAGAAAAGAGGACTTTGCTGCTTGCAATGTAAGCGAATCTGGTTAAAATATTCTGTATACGGATTTGGGCGATGTTGCTATGGTAAAATGACAGAGAAGTGAAAATTATGATTTATATTTCAAATACCATGTGAAGTGAACTTTGGGAGACACTAAAGGCGAATCTAAATTCTTTTACATGCGGCATAACATAATAATGAACATGTTTGTATCATGTTTTATTTATTTCCAATTCTTTTCTTTCTGTTTTGTTGTTTAACATTGTTTTTTGATTTCGTTTTATTCGTTTCCGCCATTATATTTCTTGTTTTATTGTTGTTGTTACTAAAGTTGTTGTTTAAATCCATTAGGACATGACAACCCTGTGCTTAAATTCAATTAAATTGTTTTGGGTTTACATTTCTTGGCAACTTTATAATTGTTTCATGTGTTCACCACCAACAACAGCAAAACCGCCAACAATTTACAAAAAAAAACAAAAAAAAAAAACCAAGAAATAAAACAAAAAAACAAGAAAAGGATGAGTATCGGGAAACAAGAAGAGAAAAGAGGAACAAGTGGAGTGGAGTAGAGTAGAGGGAAGAGAGGGATGGAGTGACTATCAGAAACCATTACAAGAACAACACATGCCCACACACGCGAATGGGCATGAATGACGTGGCGAAGAAGACACTGAGGGGAGTTGGCGGCATCAAACAATATAGCCAAAATCATCGTTGCTTAACACAAGAACTAAGAAGCAAGGATAAAGCAAAAAGAAAAAAGTTGTACTGATGAGAGGTAAGAAGAAACAAGGATTGGATGGAAGGAGGAAAGAGAGATGATGCTAACTGAAACAGCGCGGAAAAATCTTTTGATTTTTGCTTTTTCGCTTCTTCAGTAGCCTCAGGAGACTTCTTTGCTGGGGTTCTTTATTTTTCGTTATTTTTCTGTTTTCTGTTTTTCCGTGAATTTATTTTCTCCCTTTTGATTTTGCCACCCGCAAGCCGCTAGCGATTGTTCTTTCTTTTTTTATTTTTTATTTTTTTAAAGCAATCAACAAAATAAAAAAATAAAATAAATAATAAAAAAGGCTTCAAGTGAAGTACAATAGCGTACATTCACTTTGGCAGAACCCACATCAACTTGAGCTCCCATTAACCATCACTCCACCCACACATAGACCCACACCACCCACCCCAACCAATTTACTCTCTCATGTACCACTCACCATTTCAGTGATTTCCTATCAATCCAAGGGGATGCGTCACTTCGTCGCTGTTAGTGAAGGTTGAGAGCACCGCGAAATCACAGCAGCCATGACGTGTTTCATTTTAAAGGCCCCCGGATCCTGACACCCTGACGCATCCCCACGCATACACAAATATCCACACCCATACACACACAACCAAACACACTTACCCATAGATGATGAACATCAGCTTCACTTCCGGTAACATTTTACATGCGGTGATGTCGACATCAACAACTGACGGACCAGAAAATAAGTATTCACATGCGTTTCCCATCATCATCTTCCATCTACTCCTCACATCTCCTCATTCCTTAGCATTGCATATAACATATCCGTTATGTCCCGAGCCCATCAAGGGAAAACCTTAGCCCATTTTGCCATCTTTTTTGTTATTGTTACTATAAAAAACTAAATTCATTCAAGAGTCACCTGTCGTCGGCGGTGGTGATGGTGGTGGTGTCGGTGGGAGTGAGTTGTGCTAGTAATGATTGTTGAAGGGCATGGGTTCGGTACTTTGGTTGGCTTGGGACATGGGACCATGTGTCACACACACGCTAACGGATGTTGCTCATGCTGGAAAATGTTGCAAAATATTTCGAATATTTTAAATAGCTTTGGAATGCCAAAACGAAGAATGTCAGTGAAGGGTCGCTCGGTCGGTCGGTGGATAGCAAAAGATCCAAAACTGAAAGAGCAAAGCTCAGGTTTTCCATCTGTCTATCTATCCACTAGTTTGTTGGTTCATCCAATTCATGTAACGTCTGCGGGTTTCGCTCCTGTTGTTGGTGGCGGTGTTGGTTGTTCTTGTTCAGTCCTATACCTGTAGGCCAATTATAAAGGTGCGAATACTTCATATGAGTGTGACGTTCGCGCCCGTGAATTTTGCCATTTTGGTAGAAAAGGATATGCTACGATTTTATTTCAAATGCACACAAATGTCCTCCTTCTTGGTCTTCTTCTCTTTACAACCCTTTGCAATCAACTCACTACAACACAAGTTCGTTGATACCACATTCCATTTGCATCTCACCCTTCCTCTCGGAAGCTTCTTCTTTACAGAACGTTAAGCACTTCCGTTTGCGCTATTTCATGTTACACAGCTTTCTATATATATGAACATATGTATATACACTCACAAAAATGTCCTTATATAGCATGCTCATGTCCTGTTTGGGTTATTACTTTTGTTTTTGCTGATGTTGAGTACTCTTCATTTCTTCCACTTTCCTATGTTATTTACCTTCGCTACGCCTTTTTCCTTACGAAGGCAGACCAGGATATGCTGGAAATTAAATTTTCTTCTCGTTTCATCAGTCGTCAATTTTATCAATATTCCACTATTTATTGAAACAGATCCTTAAGGCATTATCCTACCACTTGATGCAAACCATTAAAACCCGATAGGTTACCTAAAACCCAATGTTGTTTTACCCGTACTGTACCTTTAATCTTTTAAGGATTTGTCGTTGCAATTAGTCAACATGAGATTTCTCTTTTATTAAGTATTTTTAGATTCCTTCCTGCTAACTAAACTTTTTGCAAGACTATTTTTTTCTTTTCCTCTTTTGATATTGCCGCATGCAAAACTGCCAATTAAATTGATAAATTCAAACTCAAGGCAACTAACTCATATAACAACGGAAATGTTAAGCTCTTGTCAACCTTCCCATGAGTCATATTTAAGACTAAATCCCCACCCTCAAGCAATCGAAAAAAATTCAATGGAAAAGGAAATGTTGATACGATGAGCCGAGGAAGCAAGAAGATGAAAATCTAAAACGACTGCGTAGGAATCAATTAAAAATTCTGTTATTTCACGCTTGATTGCTCGCCGTTCTGGGGGGTCAATATAATGCCCTGCACAGTGACCAGGCAAAGGTGACTAACATAAACGTCCAATGACACTTCATACTGCGAGTTGTTGTTGGGCAACTGGACCGAACTTGGCATGCAACTCATGATTCTGCGAGCAATCGTCTAAAGTTTGAACAGCCAATAGACAACAGCAAGAGAGATGGATAAGAATCACAAATGTAGTCTATATAATGAGAACAAAAAAAAAAAAAAACAAAAAACAAAAATTAACCATTTGGAATTCGGCATCTAGAGCATCTGCATCTCTTGGTCGAATTGCCTATCGAACGTTGAGCACGTGTGGTTGCAACATGTTCATGTTCCTGTCGTTGTTATGACAGCAGAAGTTGAATTGAGACACGAATTTGAGTTGCCCATTTTTTTTTTTTTTTTTTTTAATGAAATTTAAGTATTCTGTCAGTCCCCTTGATCTTTATTTACTCTTTATCCACCATGTTGCTCATACTCTCCTACCTCTGAAACTAAATTTTCCTACTTTCCTTCTATCACTCAAATATCTGCTCAGCTCTTTAGCTCTGAGCCTGATTCAACTTTACGCTCGACTTGCATTGTTAACTTTCGAAAAATGAATTGAAATGTTTATTTATTTTATTTCATTTTTCTTCAATTTATTCTGAATTGTTGTAGTTGATGTTGTTTGTGAATATTGAAAAGTAAACAACTCATTTTCAATTTGCCGTAGGACAACAAGAAGGCGAATGACAGTCAACAGACGGCACAAGTCGCCACCGCCAAAACATAAGGCAAAACCAGGACTTACCCCAAAATAACATCCTTCCGACCCAATCCAATCCAATTGTAACTACCTCAGATCCTAGCCAAACCAAATCAAATCACACCGACCAGTCCAGACCAGACTAGACCAGACAAGACCTGACCCAGTCAAGACCAGGATATGAAACGAACGGCATAAGTTATACAAATCTTTGATTTAACAAATGCATGGAAAAGCGACTCACTCACAAACTGACATTCTATTTTCATGTTTTGTTTTGACATTTCATTTATGTAAATACAATGAACAAAGTCAAATTATCTTATAATAACAATTTTTTGGATTTTATATCTCTTGCAGAATTTTCTTATACTTTTTTCTTTTTAGTTTTAGATTTGTTGAACTTTTTGAAGAATAATAGCATAGTGATAGTAACATTACGTAAAAGAAACAGAAAACAGACGAGACTAAGAAAGCATTAAATATGTATAGATATTTCCACTTAAAAGCCCATAGAACAATGCATCGAAGACTCCATATGATACGAATGTTTATTGGCATTAAAGTGGAGGAGAGCCTAATTCGTTCTTCCTTTCGCCAGTTTACTAAGAAACTAAGTAGTTTCGTACTTTAGTTTTTGTGATATCGAAATAATATACATATATCACAACCAAATCTTGAAATGGTAGTTTTCAAAGAAAAAAATTGACACCTAATTATTTAAAGGAAAACGTATACTTAAAACTTTTTGAAACTAAATTAAATAATTCAATAATAATTACCTTTAAAGAAGCACTATCACAGCAAAATGTCGAAAATATTTCATGTACATATTCTTATACACTTCACGTAGTGAATAGTATTATAAGTTTGTCATAAAGGTTGTAAGAGGCAGAAAGAGACAACAGAGATTAAATAAAGTATATGTAATCTTGATCAGCTCGATGAGACGAATTGACGAATTGTCTGTCTGTCCGTCTGTATGTATGCAAACTAGTCCCTCAGTTTTTGAGCTAGAGAGCTGAAATTTTGCGCGAATCTTCCCTTTTACTAGACACAGTATATTTGTCGGAACTAGCCGACACAGACCACTCACTAGGGGATACCTCCCATACAAACCAGCCATTAAAATTCATGTTCTTATGAGCAAACCTTTTTTGTTTTTTTACCTATCAAATTAAAACTTAGACACTATAAGAACAGGCACAGTACAATAAAAATGCATAATAGATAAACGTTAACAGCGGAATCCGCTTTCTAGGATTGGTGTGATTTAGTGAACAATGATGTCATAGACGTTTGAGGTAGGAATAGAATTTAATGGTGGTTGGTTTTCTATTCAAAGTTCATAAAATGCGTAAATTTCAAAACCCTAGACTTACTGGATCGTAAAGCTTCCATACAAAATTTCGGCCTCAGTGTTGAAATGCTCAATGTGTACCGACTATACCCTAACATAAGTCAAATAAATAATTACATATTTCTGAATGCTCTATCACAGACAAAAACGTTTTATAGGGAGTGTGTTAAGAGCATATCAACTTCGGCTTATGCGAAGTTAAACTTCTTTTTAGTTGTGTTTTAGTAATTTTTCTTTTTATAACATTTTCGCAATTTCAAATTGCATCAAACATTTATATGATTACATAGAATACTCACTTAATGATTAATAGTAATTTGTTGCCAATTTGTTGGTAACCTTCAACTTAGAAGTTCAATATGATGGATGGTCAAGTCTATGAAACTTTAGATAACAGCATGTGGTACTGCTTTTAAAAACGCACTTGATCCACATGCGGAATGATGTTGGTGTCAAAGTTGCCAACTGGACAAATGCCATGCTTCAATGTAGACACACAATTCGCCGATTTCTCTGTATCTATTCCGATGTTCCAACTTCTTCTTCTAAGACGGCTGTGTCGTCCGCATATGTAGCAATGGCGGTAACCTAAGATATGAATCACCAGTTTTTAAAAAGAAAATTATTGTATTATGTTTTTTGTGTAATTCAAGTCATTTATTTCAGCTCCAATAATACTGGCCATCACAAATTTGAACCTCAAAATTATATTTTACTCGTGATACCAGGCGCGCGCTGCTGTGCCCTCTCGCAAAGTCCGGTTTTTTATGGGCCACGTTTTATAAATCCCAAATTATAACATAGCACGTATGTACATCCGCCATCGAGTAGTGTTGATTAAATTTCCCATACGGCTAAAATCAAAGCAGTGAACTGAGCATACAGCATTATGAGCTACACTGCTCTCTGTTGTCTGTGGTTGACATACTTCACAGCACGATTTTCCAACATCCTCAACAACCGTCGTCATACATATTTTAATAAATTCGTACCTTTAACAAATTTATAATAAGTATCATAATATTATCTATTCCTATGTATAAGAATAAAGCTAATAAATACTATATCCCTTAATTCCTTAATTAAGTTTATATTCTATTTAACATTGATTAGACAAGTGAATAATACATAAATATACATACCAATTGGTCATATAAGAATGTTAGAGTAATATTAAAATAGATAAACACGGTTGTTTGTTTCAAGGAAATATTAAACTTTAAAATACGTTTTCTAGAAAGAAAAAGGTTTGTGGAGAAAATATGTTTTGATTCAGCTGATTTATGACTTCGTCATTTGAAGTAAAGTTTTTACCGTCTAAAAAGTTTTGTAGAGACCGATACAAACAATAATCATCAGGAAAATATGGTGATGACAGGATACTTCAGAATTGATCTCATTATCCGGTAGAAGCTCAAAAACACGATTCCTTTTTTCAGCCCGTTCATGTTTTTTTTAGTCCATGATCTCTTAAGTTGTTGTAAACAACCCATTTCTCAACCCAGTTCTCAACTACCATGACGATTTTCTTTCTATTTGTATGGTGCATGTTCAACATCAAAATTGCCGTATTGAAAATATGCAACCCAACTTTGGCAATGACGTATTGTCAGCACATTGGGTAATTTTTTTTCTTGGTTGAACAGCATTTTCACCTGTTCGATAGTAAAAAAGTAAAATATGGCGAAAAGGCTACTTTTCATTTCTCATATTTGATAGGGCACCAACCAAAAACTATTACGTAGAATCAATTGATTTTTTTAGGCACACCTTGTCAGATCAGTTGTCGAAATGGCTGTGAACATTTTCTAGGCCATTCTCCCTTTCTATACTATTTATATCGATTTATTTCTCCATATTGTAAAGTATGTTTTCTTTAAAAATTGGTTTTTAATTTTTTACTAAATGACATCATCAGTACGATAAATTCGCGTTACAAATCCAAATGGCGACAAGGACATAGTGTTTGGGCGTCAGTAACCATCACCATCACCACCATTATATGTCTTGTGCTCTTTGTGTGTTATTCTTTACGTTTCATTCTTCGTCCGATCCCTCTAGCATTCCTTACATTTTCATCTTCATTTCCAAAATCTAAACAATATAAAACCCGTTAATCGATGTTGTCAAGCGGTGATAACAAGTGATACTCTTCTACTGCCTCCCACTTCCGTCCAACCTACTGTTTGTCACACCGGGCGACAATAATTTGCAAAGTTGCGCAAATAAATTCATACGGAGAGTGCCTAAAATATTACATCGCTGTGCTAACATGACGCAAGTTCCGGTCGAGCTGACGATAAATTCAAAGTGCTTCCAATTGGGTGTGCCCGTTCGCCAAGCCAAGCCACAACAAGATTGGCTAGGGATGATGAACATACTCGTACATAGGTATTTTCTTTTTGGTCTTGTTTGTTTATTGTCCTTTGTAAGAGGTGGCCACACAGGAAGCGAAGGCGGAAGGAAGGAAGGAAAGACTTTTATCAATGATATGCAAAATAGTCTCCTGCAGACCAACAATAGCCTTACCCTGCTATACATAGCTCACGTGCCAGGCAAAGGCAAAGGATAACGACAATCAGAAGCAAAAGAAAATGGTGATGATAATGGAAATAGAGAAAACACAAGTTATACCAATGATAAACGTCAATTGGAGGCAAACAGACGCCGATATTGCTTTTACCGATGTCCTTCATCATCGTCATCGTCATCATTATCATTGTCTTTGTTTTGTAAAACAATACAGGATAAATAAATAAAAAATCGATTGCAGCCACAGCAACAATTGGCGTTACGGAAGCAACAACTTAAGTTACTAAACAAGCAATGAATGGATGAATGATTGGATGGAGACCCAGTATAGAGAGCGAGGATAACAACATTCACATTCTGACAATTAATTTTCCATTTGTCTCTGCAGCGTAGTTAGTACTCGTATATCGCTTCCCTTTCCATATATTGTGTCCTCCTTTTTGGGGTGCAAGTATCCTTCATGATAACCATAACAACCATAAAGGAAAAGAAGGCATTTAATGCTCAATTGTTTAATTTAAGTGAATGAATGAATAAGCTGAGCTGAACTGTACTGGTAAAAATCAATTCAACCCGAAATAATAACTTAAAAAATCCAAAATAAATGTATGCTTCTTCAAAGCAAATAAAATTCTTTACATCAAATATGGTTAGCCTGTTGAAAACCGTATGCCTCCTTTTCGTGGTAAAGGGGCTTAGCAGGTGTGCAAACCCTGAGAACAATGCCGGTTTTTGGTACAGTCGCCCATGCCGGTAAGATCAAAGGCGAAGACTGAAATCATCCCAACTAGGCAATAAGAATTTTATAGTAAATTTATTGAATCAAATTTAAAATAAATTGAAGTTATAGTTTTAATTTCACTTGAAAGTAGTAACATATAATTTTATTCAATTACATAATAAAATTGTGAAAACTTGTAAGGTTTCTATGATAATTTAACTTTTGAAATAATCTTCTAACATATAGTATAAGGTAAAGTACTATGATGGTTAGTCATTTATTATTTAAATAATTTCTGTTGTTGTTGTTTTTTAATAACATGTTTTTTCCTCCTTTTACTGATTTAGTTAAATCCCAATGGATTTTAATACATTTTGGTTCGAAATCAAATATTTATTGCAACAACAAATTGATATTTGAATTATTTAAGCTCATGTGTGAAATTCACAAACTCGCAAACACATATAAACACGAAAGCAAATATAACATAGGGCTATCCAACAGTACATACTCAATATAATGGATACGTAACACTAGTATAAATACAATAATATAAATAAATAAATATTATTCATAATAATTCGATCTAACCAAATTTTAAATAGACTGCTTCTCTATGATTATTCTAATTATTGATTGAGTTTCTTAGTGATATTGATTAGTACAATATATATACTTAGGATCTTAAACATACCATTTAATGAATTATTAAGTCATTCCAACAAAATAATAAGTTTTTGTTTAAGAGAAAAGAGCCGATGAACTATCTTTTTGGAAAACTATTAGCCTCTGATAATCAGTTTTGTAGAAGCTGTAGTGGTAGTACACTTAGATCTTACTGAACTTCAGAATTCGCAAAAAGTTCCGGCTGGTTCTTTAAAGCATTCGGCACAGTGTATCAGTCACATAACAATACGAGAGTTTTAGTCTAAGTAAACTGGCTTTCATCACCGGAAATTTGTTTGTATTTTTGCTATTAAACAAAAAGAGAGAAAATTTGTCTATATTTTCAACTGTGGTCATGCAAAGAAATCTTATCTTTGACATGGATATACCATACATTTTCATTCCAATATTTATAGCATTCAGAATGCTGTTTGTTAAGTTTAAAATTATGCATCGAAGACTGAATAAAATTGATATCAGCTTTGCAAATTAATAAGAAAAACTTGTCAGTCAATTAGTTAATATGTTCAGCTGTCATTATCAGTGACTCTGAGACTTGTACTGCCTAATGACAACTTTCCAAAAATCGGCTCTCATGTGCCTATACTTTTTCAAATTACTTATTAATTTACAAGAATACCATAACAAAAACTAGAAAGAAGGTCATCTTCGACTATGCCGAAGATGAAATACTCTTCACGGGATTTGTATGGGAGGTACCCTCCTTAGTGGTTCGTTTCGGCTGTTTTCAACAAATGTATTGCGCATATATGGTAAACTGATAGTGTCCAAGTTTCAGTTCGATTGGACAAAAAATAACTAAAAAAGTTCCTAGTTGGCCGATTTGGTTGATTCCAACAGAAATACCGCGCCTCTATCAGAAACTTATAGCGCCTAAATTTCAGTTCAATAGTCCAAAAAACAAAAATTCTAATAACCAGAATTTTAATGGGGGTTGGTATGGGTGCGATTGCGCTGGTTACGACAAATGTACTACGTATGGTAAAAAGAAAGTTTCGTGCAAAATTTCAGCTATCTTGCTCAAAAATTGAGGGACTAGTTTGCATACATACACAGACAGACGGTCAGGCGGACATGGCTAAATAAATTCGTCTAATCGAGCTGATGAAGAATATATACATATACTTTATGTTGTTTTTTTTTTTTGTCTCCTTCTGCCTGTTACAAACTTCATGACAAACTTATAATACTATTCACTGCCGTGAAGACTATAATAAGGAATCTCAGATCTAAAAAATTTTATCTATAAAATCATACATGGAAATAAGCTTCTGTTTATATTTATAACCGAATTTATAAACAGTTCAGTTAATCTTCTTTTTTATTTCCATAAAAAGCATATTTTACTGTAAAACTGCCAACAATTGTTTTTGCTGCTGTTGTTTTCATTTTTGTTATTTCATTTTTGTGGCTAAGCGGAAATATCAATGACAACAACAACAGCAACAATAATAATAATATTACCAAAATATTTAAAACAAATAAAATAAAATTTGCATAAATTCGAAAATATAAGAGAGAGAAAAAAACAAATTTTAAATAAAATAAACTCCATTTATGGTCCTTCTTCTTATATTGGTGGCCAATATCGGGTAAGAAAAGTGGGAGGTAGTCGGCCTTTGCCTTTGCTGGCTTTTAAATATTTTTTAAATTCCCAAAAGCCCTCAGCAACAATAACAGCATCAGCGTCAGTTGCAAAAAGAATATGAGCAATAAATGTCAGCATGGCATATTACTTTTGTACTTGCCTTCCGGACCAAATTGCACCAGCTTGACACCACCATTCCCTTGGATCCCCAATTTCTAATATCTAAACCATAGAATATGCAGCTATGTGCATACATTACGACATTCGGCTTTTGGCAAATAAATCATTTAAAAATCAAATTTGGTTTGATTTTTCATGAATGCCTAAAAGGAATCGTACTCGTAAGTTTATATAGTTTATACACATATGTCTATCTATCTTTCCGTTCGTTTGTCCAATCCTTCATTTAAACATCTCACATATAAATTCTCCCCCAAACCCATGGCTATTATTTTATTTGTTTTATGTACCCTTCACACTTTTTATGTGATTGTGATTGTGAAACGATTTTATAAATTTGTAAAATGTGTGATATGATTTTCAATATATATCCATAAATGTCCATGTCATCAACAATATATTTTTTCTTCTACTTAAATTAATAATTTCACTCTAGTACAGAAAAGCAGAAGTAACAAATCTTCAGAATGATCCAGGCAATAATTCATACAACCCCATTCTTAGTTGTTCGATTAAGGATCGTTAAATATTAGTAATACTTTTACTTTTGTTTTTCTAAAAAGTTTATTTACTGATATAATATGGGAAAAAATTCTAGATACAATAAACAAGCTTCTTATATTCCGATCCTATCGGTTTAATTTACCTTTTTCTTTTTTTTTTTGTACTGTTACCCATATTTAATTCTCTCTAAAATTATTAGAACAGCTTTAAAATAAAATTATTAAAGTTATGAGTTATGTATCGTTAGCTAATGGTGGTAGCCAATACAAAGACAAGCTTACTAAAGACAAAGGGTCTGTACCCTTTATGATACCACAAACACATAATATATCAACAAAATTAGATGGATTTCGAATACGATTTTCTATTAAAAGTTAATGTGTTTGAAAATTCTAGCGAAACATATCTTAAGTAATTTAATTTCTGTGCAATGTAAACTGTAGTGTATAATATATTAATTGTTGATTCGTATTGAATTTATGGTTTATGGTTTAATTATAGCAAAATTTTATTAGCCCAATGGATGAATTGATTGAAATTAGTTGCAATTGAATCGAGTGAATTTCAAATTGAACAAATGCATTCATTTTGCTCGATTTGTCTGATTTGATTTCTGTTTAAATTTATTGTCATAATTCTTTATTTATTGAATATTTTCCATTTTATTTCATCCATTAATTTAGTTGAAATAATTCATTCATTGACTCATTCATTTATTTAAAAATGCAAGCAAATGAATTAAAATCCAAATAAACAAATAAATTATTACAAGCATGTAAATAAGGACTTAAACACGCACGCTTATGTAAACGTACACACACACTCAGCACGAAAATCTAAAAGAGGCTGCTATCAGTTTGAGTGCCATTAGTTTACTGTCAAAAATATATTGTTATTGAATCATTGCTGTATTGAGATTTTTTATACAGATCTACAAATGTATGATTTAAATTCGGTAAAAAGAAATACATTTATTGTAGCCTAATTTAAAAAATTTTATAATATATGGTTTGGATTGTCCCTGAGTTTCGGGATCATCTTCATTGCAGTGTGTGATTTATCTTTGTCCTAGTGAAACACAACGCCTTTCACATTAGAAAATTCTGGTCGAGTTCAGTATTTGGCTCATGGTGGATGATTCCCTTCCAGTCCTACCAAATGCACAGCAAAACCTTCCTGACTTGAACACCGTCTGAGATGCTTCACTACGCTTTGACCACGATCGTTTTCACACAACATTGTCGTATGGGACCCATTTATCATCACCAGTCACCATCCATTTAAGAAATAGGTCGATTTCATTTCGTTCGGCCAAAGGTTCTTAGATGGAAGTTAGATTCATTTTTTTTTTTTTTTTGTATTTGTAATTTGCGTCAATTCGTGTGGCACCCATACTTCGCGCTTGTTCTTAAGTGGTTTAAAACTGTTTTGTCTTGGGCTATTTTACGGCTGCTTACATAACGGCCTCTTTCAGTCATTTCCACAATTTTATCGTAATTTGCGACAAAGGGTTTACATGTGCGAGATGCATTTCACGTCAAACCAAAATTGCAGATAATTGGCTGAAACATTATTTTTTTTGTGGCCATAAAATGTTCCGATTTTTTCCTTTTGACATTTATGCTCAACACAATCTATCTTACAAAAGATTTTTTACAAGTGAATTCTACATTTCTAAATAAATAATTAGTGTGAGTAATACTTTATTCGTACAATATTTGACTAACTACATAATAATGGATTTCTTTCTTCCCAACACAATATGAAGATTTGTGCAATAGAATATTGTCCAACCAACTTATTGACTTGCCCTCGTACAAAATTTGTATTTGTTCAACCACATGTAAACAAGGTGCCCGAAAAGTCAACAACGTCCTTTGGAGCTCTTATAGACCAGCTCAGAACTATAGAGAAAATCTAAACATGACCTCTGTAACAATGTTTTAGTTTTCGAGATAATGGCACTTTTAAGATTTTTTTTGAAAATCTACAATACAACTTACCTTAGCTTTTCGAGTGCCGCTGCTACTAATATGATATTCTAAGATTCTAATTTTAAAATGCAACAATAGCAATCTATGCTATTGATAACAATACATCTAATAGTAGATATAAACTTTGAATAAAAATCATTTCTCCCCGATTAATGAGTTACTATTATAAGTATTATTGACTCTGGATACTGTACAAAAGATTTACAGTACATAAGTGGCAAGTTACATTAAAAAATTGCACACTAACTGTGGTTTTGAAAATAGTATGATATTGAACTTACCATATGTTCATTTTAAAAAAAGATATGGCTTTTTGACTGCAAAAGGAACTTCGCTCTTGGCGTGGTGTAAATTTGTGGGGCGTCCAAATCTGCCTTCAGGCTCTGCTGGACAATATTTATGTAATGCTTTATAATGTTTCGAACACTTGAATATGCCTTCTGAACTAGTGTATTGCCAGTTTCCCGATAAGATTTTTGTGTTTGTAAAGATTTATTATCCATTTACGGGCTTCGACTGGAATTTCTTTACCACTACCGATTTTGATGATTCCTTCGCAAATTCAAAAGAAAAACTTACTTAAAACCTTTTTAACCTATGCTCCCACGCAAATAATTATAAGAAGCAAAACAAAATACAGCAAAATCAACAAAGTGATTACTCTAACTTTAGTGTACTGAAACTCAAGCGCAAACTTTTTTGAAGTCTTTCCGTGCCATATTTTTTACTTTTTCTTATAATTCGTATAGTGTCCAACATGGAGTATAATGGGTGTACCAATTTTAAGATTTAATTTATGTGGGTCCCGGATAGTCCTGGTAGTCCCGGGGAGTTAAGGAATTAAGGAATTCTGTTGGGTAGTGAACAACGTCATCTCGTTCTGTCACTGCATCCAAAGAGTTATATATTTTTGATTCTGCCGAGACTTTATGTGAAACTGCATCGTTCGCTCGCAAAGCCAACTGGGGTTTTTATGCTGCAAATTTTCAATATCTGGATAGACCTTACCAATCTGGCATGGTAATGCAGCCATCATTTGTTATGGAGGTGGAACCATCGCCTTTTTTTTTAACAAGTACTCTGCAAACTCATATGAATGATGGCGTCCATAAAGATGCACGCGCATATTAACAGATAATTTTAGATTTCGTATACATGGCCAAATCTCAGACGTTTTTAACACATTAAGAATATCGGCACATTTAAGAAACACAAGTAAATTCTGTCTGAAATCTCCAGTGAATACAAAAGTCACTCTACCCATTACCGCCTAGGAGGATCTTAAATCTTAGAGTGTTGTAATGATAGTATTAATATGAGACTTGTGTACCCGTCCCATATTATAAGCCCGTCCCATATTAAGTTGTATTTGTAAATATATTAATTAACAATAGTTGGTATTGGCTTATGGTAACTAAAAAAAGAAATATAAATTTTCGACTCAACTGTATTTAAAAATCTATGAAAAACTGCATCTATAATAGTGGAATTATTAGTTGTTGGGGTTTGTGGAGAATCGTTCATATTTAAATGGAATATGTCAAATAAAAATTTCGATAGGGCTTGCGACTGTGGGTTTGAAAAGTTTGTATTAAAATCTCCACCCATAATAATTGGCGTTTGATGAAGTTACCCAATTCTCATGCAGCAGCTTCAGTGTAAGGCAACAGTACGTAATGAAGAAATGATATAATATTTTGTACTGTTTGGCCAGGAGATATATAGACAACAATGCAATGCACTTTCAAACCGGATTTTAATTGAAATTCAGTGCAGCATACATCTCCTATTGTATCATTTCCGCATGAAAGAGTTGTTTGTAATCTCAATAGATTAAGTTGGTGTGAAGGTCCATTTTCATTGTTTTTGTAAATTGCCAGATCGTTGTCCTGATCTTTTGTACTGACAGCAACACTGAAACATTGGAATGGTAATTGTGGTTTCGTTTTCAAGCCAAGTTTCTGTTAGTAAAAATATATCGCATTGTTTTGTATCTTGAAGGTCACCACTGTGTGCTACAAGACTTTGACAATTAAAAGCCATTAAAGTTGTTACGTTTGGTGATTTCAAGAATTGCAAAGCCATGTCTTGTATTGTTTCCAATTTGGTAGTTAAAAGTCGTGCAAATTCCTGTCTCAGAGAATCCAAATTTTTGGTCGGTCTTTTGCCATGATGGAAAATTTGTTCAATTTCTGGAGCCACTATAAAAGCTGCCTTTATTGCAATGACTCGCGACAACGCTACGTAAAACAGCTGGTTGATCATGTCTTTTGTCATAATGGTATACCATTTTATCAAATGTTGCTCTTTGTGAATTATGAATGGTCATTCCACAAGCAGGCATAAGGCATAGGCCCGTTGATATGCAGCGTTTCTGCCCCTTTTTTCTTCTAATGTTCTCTATAACATAAGTTTTAATTTATGTTGTAATATTATTGAATTTTGAGTTTGTTATAGATAACGTAAATTTTGTTGTTGTTTGCCGTACGATTTCCTACTCATTGAGAAGCACTTAGAGAAATCGTGGTTTGTTTTCAATTGCAAATCTTATTATAATTGAAATTAATAGAGAAAGACAAGATTTCGCGCATATGATCTTAGTTATTTGATTTAGCATAAATAGAGTGTGTTACTTTAAATCAAGATCATTCTTATAAATTTTTTCAGTGTATATAAATAATTTTTCGATTTTTGCACCAATACACTCTCATATACCTCATACCGATTTCGCCTTACTCTGTTGTACATCTGTATTGTGAAACGAGATTTTTACCCTCTGAGCCTAAAGATGTTTACACATTAAAAATTTCCTATGTGCTATGGCTCACACTGTCAATTATCTTCACGAAAATTATTCGTTGCACTCCTGTTAATTTTGATTCGTTTTATTATTTAAATGTGAGTTTTCGGGGATAGGTTCTGGCAAACCGAAATCTTTCAAACAGTGTTCTCCATAGGAAAAATCAATATTTTCAAGAAGAGTCAGTCCATCATTAAAAATGTTGTATTTAAAATCAATGTCATGTTGATTACTGACCTATCTCGCGTGTAGTAAAACATCCTTACAAACATTTTTACGGACTAATACCCATATGAAACGATTCTAGATTGATTTTTATTTGGTTTCCACATTAAGAACGATCACAGCGATGCTCACTTCTCTTCTAATTAAACCAAAATTGAGAAAGAGCAAAATGGTCTTTCGCTATGCTCTTATGCGGGCACAAAAAAGAGAACAAACAAAGCAATAATTTACAAAAACAACACAAAATTCAAGAAGAAGAAGCTAAAGATGAATAACGAAAACAAAAATTTGCATGCGTAATTTTGGGAAAACTTAATCCTAAAATAAAACATATTTTAATTTAAAAAAATCAAAAAGTAAGTATGCCACTCGATTGTTTAGGACAAAAATATTATTTAAAAAAAAAATTATTAAAATTTTCTCAGTATAGATCGCGTGAAAGCGTTACATACAATGCCCATATAAGCAATTTTATATAATAGCATACCTTGCATTAAACTAGAAAGAACGTTGTCTTCAACTATGCCGTAGATGAAATACTCTTCACGGGAATTGTCTGCGAGATACCTCCTTAGTGGTTCTTATAAGAACATGAATTCAAATGGGTGGTTTGTATGAGAGGTACCGCCCTAGTGGTCCGATTCGACTGTGTATGGTAAAAAGAAAGGTTCGTGCATAATTTCAGCTCTCTAGCTCAAAAACTGAGGGACTAGTTTGCATACATACAGACGGACAGACAGACAGACGGACATGGCTAAATAAATTCGTCTAATCGAGCTGATGAAGAATATATACATATACTTTATGTTTTTTTTTTTTTGTCTCCTTCTGCCTGTTACAAACTTCATGACAAACTTATTATACTATTCACTCCCATGAAGAGTATAAAAATAATAATCAGAGCACGCAATAGCGTTACCAAATAGCTCAGAAAATTGTATCCACAGCAGTGTAGCAATCTTCTCTTATTCGTTGAGCTCTCTAGCTCAAAAACTGAAGGACTAGTTTGCATACATAGAGACGGACACACGAACATGTCTTACTCAACTCGTCTCGTCGAACTGGTCAAGGATATATGATAGTTACTAGAGCACTCGAACGAGTCAGGTGCTACACGCAACACTATCAATAGCAACACTGCCCGCACCAATACTTTCGTAAATCAACTCGTCTGGTGTTGTGCATCGATGATCTAGCCGAATTAGTAAACAAAGACAGAGTGAGAACGACTCGTAGCAGAAGACAAGAGTCTTCGACAGCATAGAATTCGAGCAAACGAATCAGCAAAGCAAATGAAACCAATGGATTGAAAAGTCAGTTTGAAGAACGCACATGACTTATTTTCATTGTGTACCCAGTGCATTGCCGACTATTAACACTATTTAATGCGCGCTTGTTCTGTGCTCTAATATATACTTTATGGGGTCTTTGATGTCTCCTTCTGGGGGTACAAACTTCATAACAAACTTATTATATTGTTTTATTCACTGTGTGAAGAGTTAGTTTAAACTATGAGAAGACTCGGGTATGACAAGAGAAATTCATAAACAACTAGACCTAACCGAATGTGTGTGACGCAAATATTCTATCCTGCATCAAAAAAAAACCCAATCCTTATTTCCTTGGCATAGCCTTGTACAACAAGTAACATAGAGATCATTCTCCGTTAAAACTGTCTATGTATGATTCTATGTTGAGGATTTTATAGCCGATTTAGAGTGATTTTGTATGTAATTCTAGGATCCTAAAATTGATATAGATATGAATCTTAGTGCTCCGATTCGACTGATTCCGACAAATTTCAACTCTCTAGCTCAAAAACTGGGGGACTATATTGTATACATAGAGATGGACAACCGGATATTGCTAAATCAACTCCAAGGAATGCTTTCGCGGTACCATAGGGATTAAACGATATCTATTGCGGTGGAGGGAGGGGGTCAGACCTTTAATCGATCCAACATTACTTGTGGCTCGGGCCATAAGTATCTTTGGAAGATTTTTACCTCCTTGTTCGCATATAAAAATAAAATTCAACTAGAGTATATCTGTGCCAACAAGTCAAAGTTGCTTATGTTGAAAATTAAGTTTGAACTTATCATTATTATTGCTTCAAAACTTGTATTTCGACTAAAGAATTTTCGAAAAATACGTCACAGAAACATAGTTATAAACAAGTATGTTGTGCATATGTAAAAATATTTAAATGGAGAGTTTTCATTGATTTTCGACAAAACTTTTATCTTGTTGACACTGATACATACATATATTGTATGTGGTGTCCGATATCTCCTTCTGTGTGTTACAAACTTTATGACAAACTTATAACCATATTCACTGTGTGTGAGCACAAAAAATGGACAACTTTCTACCTATTATGGTTCATGAGATAGAGTCCGAGGACGAACCGACGGACAGCGTACGGAACCTTACAAATGAGCAACAGGGAGTCCATGGACTGCATAAGTTTAAGAATCACTGATTTTTTAATCTTTAGAGGAACGAGTAGTGAGAGCCTATGGAAATGTATCTATCTATAATTATATAAACAAGAGAATAACTTGTGTAAAGAAAGTGTATGTAAAGTTTGGTGAAACCAAAGTTGGGTTATTCTTGTCTTTAATTTTCTTTACTTCAAAGAGTATTTGAAGTTTTCCTTCACGAGCCAAAAATGCAAATACCCATTCACAGCTAATTTGGAAACTTATGTTGTCAACGGCAGGCAGCAGGCTCCAAGCAGGCAGGACAACTTGGAAGAGGTAACTCTGAAATTGCTAGTTTGCAAGTATGAAGCAATACTGGACCGGAATAGGATGAATAGGGTAGGGTATGTTGCGCACCAAATGCATTGGAATGCGCTGGTGATGGCGGCATTGCATTTCAAGCAAGACGTTTTCATTGCCATGACTTTGCGAGAAAAGGAAGTAATTAAAACGCTACTCAAAGGACATTTTAATTTAATCCCTTTGAGCTTGTCTCGATGTTGTCTCGCCATCAAAAACATATTTTCTGCTCTTGCCGAATGAAAACTGGAACTAGAGCTGCTCATGGTATTGCTAAAGATGAAACTGATGTTGCTATATATATATATTACTGGCTTACTACTTCCTGTAAAGAGTCACAAACATAAAGTGTGGGTGTCACACCCATTCCTTTTTCCTTTTCTACCATCATTGTCTATATAAGACTTTGTTCTCTTGCAACGAAAATCGACGCTCTTCATGTCCTTTCATGGCATAAATCATAACGCTTTACTCGTTGCTGCTGATGTTGCTGTTGGTGTTGCCTGTACCGGGTGCTTTTATTTCTTCTATCTTTCCACGTCATGTCCCTTTAGTCCTTGGCAACTTTCTTGCTTGTTTGCTTTTTCTATCTATTTTTTTCTTTTTTTTTTCATGTTTTTGTTTTGGCTGTTGTTTGTGTGCGTGCATATTATTTATGCTGACAGTTTATTAATGCCAAACTCCAAGGCTGCTGCAACCAAGTAGAAGCACCATCAGCATCATGTTGCCAACTAGAGAAAGAAACGAGTGATTCTATCACCAACCAAGCAACCAACTATCCGACCAACAACATGCCGACACTAACTTCATTGCCATCGCCATAGTCATCGCCATCTCCACTTGCTTTGGTTTCTTCTCTTCTTTACTTGCCAATTGTATCGGGAACACTGGAATCAACATAGTACAACTTCCGGCCGCGCAATAGTCCATTTCATAATGCACCCCTTCGCTGTCCTTTGTCCTACTTGATATGCTAATTATTTTTCGACATTGATGTTGTCCACATCCTCTCCTCTTTCATATTCTTATCCACTTGGTAGTTATACTCATTCCAAGAGTTATCCTTCTTATTGTCATCGTCATCATGGTGAAACACTTCTTTAATTGATTCTAATGTTGCATGCAACTTTACACAATTCCCATTTAGTTCTTTCTATCTAGTTGTTCAATTTCCTGCCTTCATCTTCAGTGTTCCAGCACTCCCAAGCAAAAAGTAGAATAAACTAATAGCAAATTATTATTAAAAGTGAGTCAAATAATGGGAGAACTGATGAAGTTGATTTCTAGTTTATAATATTTAGTTCTGTTATTAATCTCTGAGTGGCAATGTGATTAAGAATATAAAGTCATTGAAAGGTCATAGAATATATGACTTTAGTCTAATTTCTCCATCACCTATTGTATCATCATTCATTCAGTGGAATGAGCCTGTTTATACTATTTGTACGTAGGCATAATTATCACTGAATGATAAAATAAGTGACTGTATGATTCAAAGGATCCATGATGATTTTGAACAGCAATCACATACACAAATACACAGATACATAGACACGCAAATACATTAATATCTGATGCGATGTACTAGTGTATGAGTCGCACTCATCATCATCAATCTGCAATGGGATTAAAACTCTGTAATCGTATGCCAGAAGCATAATGAGTGCAGTAATGCATCAAATCATGCTCAATGTATGCAATGAATACGCGATCAAATAAGCGAAATTATGAGCGAATATGCAATAGAAGGCGTGTCATTTCATACATAGACATTTCGATACATGTATCTGCAGTGAGTACGCGAATTCATTGCATGACCGCATTAAATTGCAATGCATTTTGTTAATGTATGCAAATTTAGCAGCTGCAACAGTCACTCAGTCGGTTCAATTTTTGTTATTGCTTTGTACATAGATAATTTACCATACATACAAGTAAAAAATACATACATACATATGTATATAGAAAAAGAGTGACAAATATAATATATAAACAAATAGGCAGATAGTCAAATAGCTGACTAAGTGGCTGATTGACTAATACAAGTATATAGACAAACAGATAGGCAAACTGATTGACAGACGGGCAAGTGGGCAGGTGGGCAGACAGACAGACAGACAGACAGTCATAGTATAGATAGACAGATGGTTAAATACATAGACAGATTGATGAAGTACTTGTGTGTTTGATTGATTGAGTTATTGACTGACTCACACTCATTAAAATATTTAAATATATTCACTTCAATATATACAAAAATATCTTTAAATCGAGTGGAATAAGTTTACCTACCATACAATGGTGAATTTTATTATTATTAATTTTTTTTTTTTTTCTAAAGAAAATTATTAGCAACAAAATATGCTCAGATTTATTAATTTTTATTTCTATATATAGATAAAATATAAAAACTAGAAAGAAGATGAAATACTCTTCATGGGATTTCTATGGGAGGTACACTCCTTAGTGGTCCGATCCGGCTGATTCCAACAAATGTAGTGCTCCTATTTTGTAAACTGATAGTGCCCAAGTTTCAGTTCAATAGAACAAAAAACATAAAAGTTTTTCTAATAAGAACATGAATTCAAATGGGTGGTTTGTACGGGAGGTACCCCTCTTAGTGGTCCGATTCGGGTGGTTCCGATAAATGTACTGCGTATGGTAAAACGAAAGTTTCGCGCAAAATTTCAGCTCTTTAGCTCAAAAACTGTGGGACTAGTTTGCATACATACAGACGGACAGGCGAACCATGGCTAAAAAAATTCGTGTAATCGAGCTGATGAAGAATATACACATAAACTTTATGTTGTTTTCTTTTTTTTTTGTCTCCTTCTGCCTGTTACAAACTTCATGACAAAATTATAATAATATTTACTCCCCTGAAGAGTATAATAAGTTGAATCAAGAATAATGATTCCTCTTGAGTCAGTAACCAGGCTATACCCATTGAAGTCTAGCAGGCCAATGCCAAGAACATTTATGGTAAGCTTTAGGTATGTGTAATTTCCATTCAACAAATTGCTATGTTTTAGTGTATATAAAAATCGGTCAAATATAATCATTTAATCTTATGTTCACATATTTGGTTTTGCGGTTTCGTAATGTCTAGACAAATATTGTAATGCATTTAAGCAAAACAAAAAAAATATAGTAAGTAAATTAATAAACAAAGTTCAATTTTGACTAATGAATTTATAATTTCAAATGTTTTACTAAAAGTTGTTAAATTCTTTCTAAGGAAGGCTCTTGGAATATTAGTAAAATAAGAAAGGGAAAAGATACCCCAAAATCATTTAAAAACACAAAATAAGAAAAATAATGAAGCAGTGTGGGGGGAAAATAAAATTTATTGCAGAATTAATCTTAAGAGTCATATAGAGATTATCTCTAGCAAAACATCTAAAATTGAATTACCAAACTCATTTTTTCTTTTTTTTTTTTTTTTTGAAATTTGCATGTAAAAGTTGCAACTACAAATAAGCTAATGCATATGAAAAATAGTTTACGCAAAATTACCACCGATAATAACATACTTATATTGAAAGATACAGTTAACATCATTCACACGTTTTAAGTGGATAAGTATATTATCAAATCCACTACTGACATATCAGATTACTGTTATGTCTCCCAAATAACAAAAGTAGAAAACATCTACTATATGGCATCAGCTTACGTTTTATTCCCCAGGAAAATCTCTACATAATTGTGGATTTTGAGAGTTTGAAAATTACATCTCCCAGTCAACTTTTTATTTGTGTATGGGTAATAGAATCAATTTCCAATACTAATAAATGATATGCTCATAACCTCAATGGAAGTTTACAAAAATCAACACTGGTATATAAGAGGCTAATTTAACAGACTTTCCTAGTTTTAGTCAATAGTTTGTACTTTTAAGTTTTTGATATCCTTGGGATTGTCCCAATTAAGATTTGTTTAAGTCATGTAATGAGCTCCCAATAGACCTTATCATTAAAAGCAGATGATACAAAGCAGCACCCTTCGGAAAGGTCCTAACAAAATATGCAGGACAGCAGAAACTATTAAGGCACAGGAAATAAAAACAAAAGCGGAAACTTTTGGTGTCGTATGATTAACATCAATTTAAAGAACACAAACACCTTAAATAACTCGTTCAAAATCAGAACGAAGGTTTAAAACCTTTCATTGCGGCCCTATGCTACAAAAGGAGTTAAAAAAAATTATATGTATTCATACAATATGTAAAGTCTAGTTCATCATCTTTGTTGTAATGGCGTGTTTATTTATTATTATGATGCTCCTCGGATTCAGATAAATGCATGTGCTATCCAAGACTGAGCCATAGTATTGGTAGTAACCTCAGTAGAATTGGTTTCTAATTCCTATATGCTTCTTACTTTCTTAGATAATAAATATAATCGGGTGGGATTACTTAAACCAAAGTTTTAAGCGTTAATTGGCATTGAACATAGAACTGATATAAAATTTTTGAAAAAATTACACAGAATCGATTTGGTGCTGTTAGATTTTGTAATGACTTTTATGACAAGAAACTTTATTTAAACTAACCTGTATTATCACTTATTGTAAAATAATATACGGCAAGCGTAAACACTAAATATCACATTAGATGCTTAATAGTTTTTAAGTAGAACACTGACATGCTTTATTTATTAACACTTTCAATCATGCATTTTACTACCATTACATATCATTGATTTTTCATTTATCCCTACGTCATACGACGATGACGTATGTATGTTAAATATTGTGTAGTATGTTTATCAAGGTAATTAACAATTCCATTTATCGACAGCTGTCAGCAAATTATGAAAAATTTAATAAAAATACACAGCACAAAAAGTGACAGACAGATAAGTGGACAAAGGCAGATGGATCAATGGATGATTGGAGTTCACCCTCAGGGCAGATATACATACTGTCCATATTGAATCTACGATTGAAGGAATGAATGAAGGATTGGATGAATAAGTAAAATGTGCAAATATGTTATACAGCTACTAGTGATGCTCATTCGCAGTTTTCATTTGTTTATAGGATTTTCCACGAGCTCCATGAGATTCTTATCTCACTCGCACTTTAAAATGCACGCATATGTACATACAAGTATACTAGTATACTTATGTAAACCTTTCCTTCTATCTCTATAACAGAGTTTCTTAAGCTTTTTAGCTTCCGTGACACTAAATTTTATCTACAATAGCACATAACAACATCCTACTTTTTTTAGAGCACTAAGAACTGTTTTGAACGGCACACTAAGTGATCCATGGAAAGTACATTAAGAAACCCTGATCTCTATAGATTGCAGTGAGATGCGTTGCGTTGCGTGATGTATCGGGATGTTGGATATTGACGCGACTCACGTTGCGTTTATGTATTGCGAGGAAAATTGACATGTAATTAGTGACATGATGTTCATGTGTTCATATGAATGAATGATACAACAGCATCAGAAGCAACGCACCAGATGATGATGAGGGTAATGATGATGTTGATATTGTTTACCATATTGTATCTAGATGCAAATGCGCGGCTAGGTATCTCCTCAAATATAATATGACATTATGCGAGCTTTAACCGTTTACATATATTTGTAAATAAAATACTTACATACATACAGGTGAGTACATATATACCAACATGTGTACATAAGTAGATACAAGGGTGTGTGTGTATGTTGTGTGTATCAATTATGCTATTTGTCCATTTAACTTAAATTCCACAATGTGAAAAAATTAATTTTCGGTTAGGCAATACCAAAAACAAAAAAGGTGCCCAAGTACTCATGACATCATTGCACAGTAGGTTGAATTGGAAAAATATTATCCAGAATACCATATTGGAGAAAGAGAAGAAGAAGAGATACATTTATGCTTCTCTTTGAAATGTCAAATTCACATAAGTGTTTCATATCCTCAGGCTGATGGGAGGTCACTCGAAATATTTGTGGATTAAATTGTATCTTTTGCTAAATTTGCGCACCACTGTCTTCCATGTTCAGTGCAAAATCATCAGCATCAGGCGTCAGGCATCAGGCAGGCGTCACCATCACTTGTCACATTCACGTTGACTTTGCTGACACGTCGACAAATTGTCAAAAAGCGTTGCTATTGCCATGAGCAGACAAACAGGCAGATAGATAGACAGACATACAGATAGATGGATAGATAGATGGACGGAAGGACGAAAAATTGGACAGATAGCAACAAAAACAAGCAACAAAAGAGAGCGGAAGGGAAAAAAATTAAACCGAGAAATAATGACCGAAAAACTGTTGAAAACTGACATGGACAGACAAGGCAACAGTGACTGAGCAACAAGGATGAAGATGATGAGAACAAGGACGCGGTGAATACTTATACAAGGATGATGACGATGATGATGAGCGGTTGTGGCCAAAGCCGTCAGTACCGAACCGAACCATAACACTTAAACAAGCCCACCAAGCACTATTAGTAAAGCCACCTGCCATTGCCACTGCTACAGCCACGTTGTTACCATACGATAATGTACGAGTGAGTATAGGCCAGTGATAGTAAAGGACATGGGACATAGAACATACACACATGCCTGCGTATGTCTCGTTCAGGCGGCAGCCCTTGTTCAAAATCATGGGAAAAAGATTAAAATATGGAATTTTTTATGGCTTTTCGTGAATAAAAAATAGTTAAAAATTACAACAACAAAAATGCACATCAGAAAATATTTTTACAAAATTCAAAAATCAGCAGAAAATTTCTGTGATCGTCAATTCCAGTGTCACGTGAATGATGTCGCAAAAGTAATTGCCAAATCTCGCCTTTACAAGATGCCATTGAATGAAATAGCCATTGAAGAAATAACTAAATAGCAAGTGGATACGCTTTTCTTTTTCCTTGTCTTTAAAATAAAATTATATTCACCCAAACTATATAGGGATTTAGTGTTCCGCTAGATTCCTGAAAAGTGTGCACACGCGATTAGGAGCCGCAGATGAAACAGTATTACAAGTTTTTAGGCATAGTTAAAAAAGAAAGAAAGCTTGGTGTGTTGATATAAATGCACCATGTTTTTTATACATACAAGATAAATCATAACTGAGTTACACATTTTAAATTATTTTACACTTCACACTATTGTGAAAAGTTTTATGGTCCTTAAACTTATGCTGGAAAAGTATGGTATAACGGAAATAATCAATAAAACATTGTCCGACCATCTGAGTGCCTGTTTTTAAGTAGACTTGTCTCTTACTAAAAATTCGACTTATTACTTTTCTCAGCGAATATGTTTTATTCAAAGTTCCCTTATTGCTGAATGAAGCAATACCATCCCAAAACAACTTTGGCCAGCAAACTGCCTTAAGTTTCTTTATATACACTGGCATGCACTTGAATAGGGACAAGAATTTTTAAATGTTTCATTTCATTTTTCTCTTAATCGTTTGTTGCTATTGTCATGTGTTTAGCTGTTTTGTAACATAGAGAGTATTAACGAACTTTGGACATAAGAGAAAGATCGCAATAATTTACCGTTTTTAATTATTTTCAATTTTGCTTTGAACACAATGAGAATGTGGTACTATTTTGCATACACTTGAATAGGGACAAATATGATTAATTCATTCTAAGTAAAAAGCCATGTGCTGAAGGTTATGTTTTGTAATTAAATATACTCTTTAAATATATAAAAAATAATATGAGCCGTGGTAAAACACTCACATCGGAAGAAAAAGGCAAAATAATTACTTTTAAGGAGTGTGATCTTACGTATAGAAAATGGCTAACAACATTGGAAAAAGCAAGAGTGTAGTATACAATTTTCTTAAAAATTCTGCAAACTATGGAAACCACATGAAAGAGCGCACCAAAAAAAAAAAAAAACACTTTCGCCTACTGCCAAGGGGAGCAATCTCATATTATGGAGCATACCAACTACAATTTGTGTCATCCAAAATGAATGCAACTCAATACAAAGGAATACTCCAAAATGCGTTTCATAACATTAACAACCTTTGTGAACCATTACCGTGGACTTTCCAATAAGATAATGCCAATAATGCTCGAGTGGTAAAAAGCTGGATTCAGAAGCAAAAAGTCACTTTAATGGAGTTGCCTCCTTATTCTCCTGATCTCAATATAATTGAGAATGTATGGGGGTGGCTGAGAAGAAAAGTATACGAGTCTGGGAGACAATTTCAAGACGTACAGTCATTAACAGATGCCATCACAGATGCCTGGAGCGAAATACCCTTCAATTATTTAAACAGTCTAATTGATTCCCTTATTGACAGGATTTATGATGTTATTTCGAAGAAATATAAATAGTTCCACACATTATTAAATAATTACTAAATATAAATATTAGTATTAATAAGCATTATCATTAATAAAAATACAATTAAAACCAGAGATTTACCAATTTTAAGTTCTTGTCCCTACACAAGTGCACGATAAAAAGTACTCATTTTTTAAAAAGCTTTAACAGAAAAAAATTTTTTAAAAAATCCTGGTGATTAAGCAATGATTTCTTTTTTTACTTAATACATAATAAACCACTGAATAATGAAAAAAATAAATCTGTTGATTTCGTTTCTTTTTTGAGTTAAATAGTTGTATCTTGACTTCAAAATTCTTGTCCCTATTCAAGTGCATGCCAGTGTATCTTCCATATTCTTCTATCAAAATTTGGCATATACACCAAAGAGCTCATGTCAAATTAAAACCAATGAAATTTTAATCAAAAACTTACTCAATTAATTAAAAATTCCATTCCATCAATAATGAATTGGTAACGCAACTTCATAAAGAATTTGAATTCATAATAAATAAAAAAATCCATTAATTAGTAAAACTTCCGTATAAACTGTCCAAATACTATTTTAGTATGACCAAAGTCAATTTTCTGTCATCATTGTCTTTTCATTTCGATACTTATTGTAATACCATATAATCGATCTAAAATAATGTTGATTAACATTTTTTGATTAATCTCTAAGAATTTTTCAAGTAACTACATATGTAAACTAAGATAGAATCATTAAACATAATTATTTACCAAATGTACATATTATTATAATAGTTTCACTTGAATTTTGCTTAGGGAAATGAATTTCAACATTGAAAAGTTTTATAATCTGGCTAAAATGCATTCCTACTCATACATATGCATCCCTTGTTGCTGGTATTTTATATTAATGATTGTCTTCTTTATCCTTGCAAGCTGTCATATAATATGCAACTAACTTAACTTCAGCTCATCTCGAGCATTAATTGGCAACCAAACGCCAACAAACACGAATCGGAAGGTTGGACGAACGGACGGAAAATGTTGGTTCCGCGATGTCTACATGATTTGCATGCCGCCGGAAGAGCATAATAAGCTTCAATGCAGACGCTATTTTGGCAAAGATTTTTCTTTACTAAATTCTAAATTGAAATGAACGCAAATACTCGTAATTAAATTTTGAAATACGAGTTCAAAGCGTCTAAGTCGTCTTAAGCCATTTTTTCAATGTAATTATAATGATATGCTCAGAATGGCAATTGAAGAAAGATACAAAAAAATTGCAAAATGAGCAGTAAAAATATTTGGACTAAAAATAGAAAAAAGGTTCCTACAATTCATAGAAATTCCCAAGAAATCCATTACTTTAATTATTTTGTATCAAAATTCTTGGAATACGTCATCTACCATTAGATGATTATACTAAACTAGCCGAAGGTCCTGCCAGCCATGGCTAATACAAAAATTAGGTACCGTTAATTTATAGATTGTATAAACACTGAGTGACCATTAAATAATAATAATAATAAGAAACAGCGAACACACGCTCTCAAAATGTGAAAGTTCCAACAACAATTTCGTTTATAACTGGAAACCATACACTCTCTCTCGCTCTATCACTCTCATGTTATACATACTTGAAATTGTGATTCCGAGTACGAGCAATGAATAGCAATAAAAACATACATTGACTGGATCGTTGGCCCAGAGGTTAGTGCGCTGGCTGACATCTCAAGAGTCGCGGGTTCAATTCCCGGTCAAGGCAAGTTTGGTCCTGCACTCTTCTAATTTCCTCCTTTGCTTCTTTACTTTCCCCTGAGCTGAAGGCTTCTGACGCTATTGCTCATAATTAATACTAAGTTATAATTTATAATTATAATCTTAGTTCTAATAAATGAAATAAATAAAAGAAACATACATGCATCAAACATGAACAAGGAAATACACTGTGTCTGTCTTGCCCCAATCTCAGGGAACATCATAGACAATACAAAAAGAATGGAACGAATAGCGCAATACTCTTTGTTTGCATTTATGTATTTAAAAAAAAAAATGCAATTAAGCAGTGCTTCACTTAACCGGTTTCGACTTTATGAAATAATACCATGAGAAGTAATTAGTATACGCTCCATCTCTCCCCCTTTCCCACACTTGCTATCTTGTTCCTTTGTCTGTGCTCAGTTATAAATAAAAATGAGAGAAACAATCAGCAAAGCATAAACAATGAAGAAAGTTACGAAAATTTTTGTGTTTGGTTCTGCAGTGGTTTTGCAAAAATTTGCTTAAAATTCTCAGTTAAATATTTATACAGAGAAATATATTTTATTGACAATTTTTAAATCTGTAAAACGTTTATTAATATTCTAATATACACACAGCGTCAAAAGAAAGTGAACGCATTAGTGTTTTGAATTAAAAGTTTTATAATTATGTATTAATGAATACAAAATAAAAAGTTAGTATGCAGAATTCAAGGCTTACATTTTAGGAGTCGATTTCAATTTAAAGTGTAATCAAAATCAATACACAACCAAAAATAATTCACATTAATTAAAAAAAGTCCAAATTGGCAAATATTAAGTTAAAATATTACACTTTTTTAAATTTTAATATTTTGTATATTTCCCTTTAGATTGCACAACCGCCTTAAGTCTCCTTGGCATCGATTGGACAAGGTTTTTTGTCACATCAGGAGAGATGAGAGAGAGAGACTATTTTGACTCATTCTTCCATTAGACACTTCTTTAGGTCTTCCTTGCTCAAAATCGTCCTCTGCCTGATCTTCCTGTCCAGGTGTTCCCTCAAATGCTCAATTGGATTGAGGTCTGGAGATTGTGGCGGATGGTCAAATGTCTTAGGGGTCCTATACAGCATCCATTCCTTCAGAATTCTCGCTGTATGTTTTGGATCGTTATCTTGTTGGAAGATCCAATTGCCCGACAGACCTATTTTGTCGACACTGGGGGCGACATTGTTTTGGAAAATGTTTAAGTAATCCATCTTGTTTATTGTTGATTCAATGAAAACTAGTTTTCCGACTCCATATAGTACCTATTACATAAAAACAATTAAGGAAGAATGACAGGAAAACCTTACTAAGTAACTTAAAACCTAATACTATAGCTAAATTGACTGGTACTTAATATGTTTCATTAACTGCTAACATATAAGTGAATTACCAATCAGCTCTCAATATGTGCAACATAAGATTTTTTAAGCATAAAGCTATTTATTGCCCGAGAGATTTAGCCATCTTTCGACCTAATATCGGCTGCAACATGCAGTCAAGTTCTAGAAAAGAAAAATGGGAGAACAAGAATCACTTTTAGGGTTCCGGACTTAAAGGGTACAAAAGGATCCCTATTGCAGAGACTTTCGTTGTCCGTCCATCCGTCCGTCCTCGGGTCATAACTCATAAACCGTAATAGCTAGAGTTAAAATTTTCACAGAATGTGTAGTTCTATTCGGGCAAATACTAAAACTAAAATATTTTCAAAAACTTAAAGGATCCCCATACAAGAAATATTTTGGTTTGTAAGGCAGCTATACGATCCAGTAATCCCACGATATTGAAATTTGGACGATTGGTGGCTATACATCAGGAACTTACACTGTCGAAATTTCGGCTCGATCGGATTACTAGGGAAAGTACCTCCCATACAAACCCCCATTAAAATTCAGGTTCTGATTAGAAAACATTGTTTGTTTTTTGTTATATCAAACTGAAATTTACACATTATAAGTTTCTGATATATGTGCGCTACGTTTGTTGGAATCAGCCATATCGACCAACTAGGAGGGCAACCTCCCATACAAAAATTCAGGTTCTTATTCGAAAAACTTTTTTGTGTTTTGGACTATTGAACTGAATTTTAGACACTATAAGTTTGTAATATAGGCGTGGTTCATTTGTTGGAATCAGTCAAATCGGACCACTAGTGGCCCAAATCTGGTACGGAACCCTCCGTGTACGAGTCTGACTCACACTTGGCCCATTTTTTATATTTTTTTTGTACAATCGGTAATTTATTACTATGCATTTGCACATATGAGCCCCAAATCTCAAAGCCATACAACATTATGAGTGCAAAAATCATCTTGAATGTGATTATTTTAATTTGTTGTGATAGCTGGGTGCCGCGGTCAATGAATGGATATAGGATGAAAGTGGATTTATATACCTTTTTGATAGTTTTACCTATGTGCTCTTTACAGATAAGTTTCTTGTCGAGAAAGACAAGGTATGGAAAAGTAGTCTTCCATTATGCGATTGCAACATGGAATATCATGGGTATATACATTATACTAGGTGTCCCGGCGTGCGTTACGCGCTCTCACTCGCGTTGTTGGTTTGTAAAGTTTGTTAGAATCATAGCATTAAAATAAAATACAATTTCCGCAGCTCCCCAAATACATTAAAATCGGTCCACCTGTTATTGTGTTATAAATGGTGTCAATACACTGGACTTTATATATTATTATTTTATTTATTTATTAAAATTAATTATAATACATTTAAAAAATAATAATAATAATACTATAACTAATAATTAACAACAGAGCTATAGCGTACTCATGCAAGATGTTACAAAATGAATCGAATTAATAATACCGAAAACAAGAAAAAAACCTTAAAATCGACTGTGGACTGTATTTTTTCTTTATTAGCAAAATTTTAGCACCTTCATGTGGTGTTAAACATAAAGGAACTGAAAATTTATTTATTTATTTATTTATTGTACAATAGAAAACTTAATTCTAAAATACAATATTAAAGCTGAAGCAACAAAGGCCTTGAGCTAGATGAGATCAGAATCTTGTTTTTTTTTTTTTTTTTTTTTAGGAACTGAAAAACATCACGTGATCTGAAGTATAGTGAACTTAAAACGAACAGAATACAGAAACAAAACATGAAAGCTCACATAAAGCTTAATGCTATTGAAAGCTTTAAGTGAGCGACATCTAACATATTATAATTTAACTAAGAAGCAAAAACAAACAAAGAAAAGAAACGAAAACATAAACCAAAAAACCAGCGTTCCTAAATATGTTTTTAAATTTTGTTTTATTCAAAACTGAATACCACATTCAATCGAAACATTACAAGAATTAACGCTTCCTGTGCATGTGCTCGCAATGGTTTGTGAATATCTGTATCCTTTGCCAATAACACGTGAACTCTTTCCAGCAGAAGTTAAACTACGTAGTTCACGATGTTTGTGTACGTGTTTGCAAATACAATTAATCTTTGGGTCGCGACGAATTGCGTGGTGATGAGTATCCACTAATATAACTTCGAAGTATTTATAAGATGCATCCTGAGCAACCCAATAAGAGTTAAGCACCCTTAAGCCACCCAATCTGCGCCCCACGCGCTCTTCCGCAATTGATTGAAGTCCCCGATAAGGCTTTAATTGATTAACACCATGGCTGAAGTCATACTTAACTGGAGATGCATTGAATCTCATAAAACACATTCAAATCACTGGCGACAACTATCCTCAGGCATGGGAACGTTTTCGAGAAATGTATGACAAAAAGCCACTGATCATTCGATATTTCATGCAAAATTTTTTAAGTCTACCGCACACAAACATATCAAATGTAACCGTTCTGCGGAAGATACATGATGGAGCTGACGAAGTGTTGAGGGGATTGATGGCACTCAATTGCACAAGTCGTTATCCGTTCTTAATCCACATATTAGTGAAAAAGTTGGATGATGAAACCAGAGAGGCTTGGGCGGAGAAGTCGGAAGGTGAATCTGACACCATTGATAGTTTCTTGGCATTCTTGTCAAGGCGATGCGATGCCTTAGAGACGCTACAGCCATCACGTGGTACACAAAGTTGACGAGCTGTCGCGATTAGCTATGCGAATACAGAGCAGAAGAAACTTTGCAAAGTCTGCAATGCGGCACATGCCATGTTCGCATGTAGGGCTTTCAAGGCATTGGATGTTGAAGTCCGCAGAAAGGTATCACAAGAACACAATTTATGCTATAACTGCTTAAGTGATACCCATAGAGCAAATCAATGCAATTCAACTTACCGTTGTCGAAAGTGTAAGGGAAAACACCATACCCTTCTTCATATGGAACAAGCCGCCTCCGTTGACCGCACCTTAACTGCTAATCGCAATTTGGATTGCAACATAAAATCGTCATCATTTGAGGGAGAGTCACTTCCATTTGCGCTCAATGATTTTTCGTCATACGCTACTTCAAGTACGTTATTACCAACAATCGTTGCCAACATAGTGGACGCTCATGGCAAGCTCGATTCCGGTTCTACGAAATCATTCATAACTGAATCTTTTGTTCAACGTGCTGGCTTCTCTCGTCAACATGCTCGCTTTTCAGTAATTGGATTCAATACGTTTTCGACAACATCGATTCGTTTTCACGACCGACATCGAGAAAATGTTTAGAGGAATCAAAAACAAAAAGACATAAACTTAAATCAAAACACTTATGTCAACGCACATTCCAATCGCATTATGTCAGCGCACATTCCAATCGGGTTCGAATATGCTGCGTTTGCAATTTAGTCCACTCAACGAAGGAACTGTATACTTTAAAGTACATAGATACTGAGAGTACATATCCATAAGAGCATGTACTCATACAATAACATACAATTGTATTATTACACTCGCGCTCTCCATTCTTAGCTGAAGTCAATGTGAAATCTAAAAATAAAGATCATTCGATAAACTTGCTTCAATGACATCACACATCTTTCTTTTTGAGATTGAATCAAGTAATGGCATCACAACAGAGCACTAGCTACTAGGCCTTCGACTCTAAGAAATGGTAAAATATTGAGTTAGATAAAAAGCCTCCTCGGTTTTTTGGTACATTTTTGCACAAAAATTTTCTTTATTTAAAATCCATTATTATCTATGACCTTTTGTCATTTTCCGGGTAGTTTCCTAGTTCTATCGGTGAAACTTTTCCGTGGTTTAGCAGCGAGAAACTTGGCCAATTGATTTTCAGCGGCTCTTCGGTCAGTCAATTTTTTACCTTGAAGAGAGCTTTGCAGTGACTGTATACGATGGATGTATCAAAATTTTCCAACCAAGTTCCGTCAATTTGTTCCGGCCCATTAAAGATGTGTGTGCCCCTAGCATTGCCATGATGGAAGACAACTCCCTTTCTGTTGGCCAATTCTGGTCGCTCTTTCTTGATTGCTTCATTCAAACGGACGAGTTGTGCACAGTAAATGACCTTTTTGCCGCGTTCTAACAGCTCATAATAGACAATTCCCTTCCAATTCCATCAAACACTCAACATAACCTTGTTTGCCGTCAATCCAGGTTTTGAAGTCGTTTTCGGAACTGGCCTTAGCCCATGATAGCTTGCGTTGGATATTCCCGTATTTAATCCATTTTGCATCGCCCGTTATGATTCGCTTTAAAAATGATTCCATTTCGTTACGTTTCAGTAGCGTTTTACTGATGGTTATTTGGTCAATTAAATTTTTTTGAATTACAATAATTCATCTGGCACCCAAACAGCGAGCTTCTTTTGAGTAGCCTGCTCTTTTTAGATGATTCCAAACTATCATATGATAGATCTTTAGTGCCCCCGCTTACTCCTGACAGCTTACGTGCCTTGCTGCATTAGTTGCACAATTTCATCGACTTTTTCAGTGACAGGCCGAACAGTGCGAGGTGCATCTTCTACATCGAAATTTCCGGAATGGCATCGAGCAAACCACTTCTGGGTCCGGCGTTCGCCCACATCATTCTCACCGTAAACTGCACAAATTTGTAGTCATTTTTTGCAGCGTTTTTCTTTTTTATAGTAAAAAAGCATCAAATAGCGCATTTCTTCAGATATTTCACTCATATTCAAATCGGCATAACTTTTAACACGAGCAACGAATTACACAGCTGCCTACACTAAAATGTAGCCTCAAATGTCACCTTTTAAACACGTGTCCGTTTGACACAATCAGAATAGTGTTCCCAGATCTATGGACACCAACACAGTCTAGTGGCTAAAACCGCGGATACTTTTTATATGACCCATGGGATTGGAGTTCGGAAGGACAACTCTGATTTTTGGAAGATACTTCCACATGACCGCATAATTGACAAGATGGGCGTGCATCCCCGCCAGTCAGTTTTCATATCGATAAGATTTCAGAATACCTATGATTGACCTGTGCATGGAAGGACATGCATCAACGGAAGGAATTGTGGTTAATGACGGTGACTGCGATACTAGTTTAGCTGCTATGTCAGGCATTTTATTTCCGGCGATCCCTTTATGGCTAGGTACTTTGATGGATGGGGTCTTAATGCAAGTGTCACAAATTTGGCAAATAGTGTGATTTTGATAGCAACGACTGTAGAGAGTCTGTTGGTGCAAATAACATAGTTTGTTTCGCAATGCGCTTCATCAAGAACAGTTGCGGTAATCATCATTTTTAAATGTTAATGCCATGTATTGATCTTTCGAATAAAAATAGTTTTTGAATTATTTGTGTTATTTTTTTAAATTTAAAGTTCTATTTGGCTTAAAACAACACCCTCTATTACCAACGAAAGCAAGCGTGTTTTTGTGTATGTTTGTTCTCGTTGATTTCTTGCATGTTGTTGTTGTGTTCGAATTTTTACGTTTCGATGGTAGTTTCTCGCCATCTATCGTTAAACTTTAAAACTCACAATAAATAATGACAGAGAAACGGAGTTATAAAGCAATAATCTTTTTGTACAATATTTATAAATAAATAAATAATAAATAAAAACTTGGATGTTGCAACGAAGTGGATAGCATATAAACATTCTTCATGAAGAAATACGTATACGTGCCAACAATTTTTAACAAATTGAAAGCCATGCAAGGATACATGAAAGAGTGAGGTTTCAAAACCATAGTAGTTCTCAGTTGAGTGGTGTTGCATGTCAAAAGCGTCTGCTGGATTGTTTACATTATCGCTTTCAGATGAAAAATGTTTATTGTTGCAAAGGAAACTTATAATGAACTCCTTTTTTTACAATAATCTAATTGTTATTGTAATGTGCCAAAAAGGTTCTGTATTTAGTTCAAACATTTGTGACATGCTTCATGAATTAAGTAATTAACCCTAGCTTCAACAACAAGTATATTTACCTCTAAAAAATGAAAACAATAAGTATGCAACTCGCTGCATTATAGACTCATTTGCCATTTAACAAAAAAAAATATTAAAATCGAGTCAGTATATTTTCCACCATGTTAAATGCAAACAAGTAAATAAAAAGTTGAAATCGCCTATACCAAAGTCTTCACGCACCCCCTAGAAAACTTTTTGTCTACTTTACGTGTTAGAGCATTCAGAAATATTTGATTATTGATTTAGGGTATAGCCAGTACACATACAGCATTTCACCACTGAGACCAAAATATTTGTATGGGAGTTTTACGATCCAGTAATCCTAGGGTCTTGAAAAATGCACGGGTGTTGAATATAGAATATAAGCTGTTCAAAATTCAAACAGATAAACAAAAAAGTTTTTCTAATAAGAACCTGAATTTCAATGGGTTGTTTGTACGAGGTAATAACTTAAATGAAACCAATACGGATCCACTCACTGTTGAAATTGTTCACAATTATGACCATGGTGACAATGATGAGAAGGGTTTTGATGATTTTTGTGACGGTTAACTTTGTGCCAGCAAGACGCTGAAATTTTTAGTTCCTTTAGACAAGTCAAGAGAACTTCATGTTGACAATGACAATGACAAAAACCCACACCCATACATACACACACTCAGATACATGTACACATGAAGTACGACGAGTTCAGACGAACGAAGACGTGATAGGTCATTAGTTTGATATTGACAAGAAGTTTTAACGTAAATTTGTTTTGATTTACATGGGGTAAAAGCAGACTTTGAGCTGTTATGCTCCCTCTTTCCTCCTTGACGTAATGCTTTGCGGTAGTGCCAGGGGGACTGTCGGACTTGGGACGATGGGGTTTAGTGAGTGCAAGTACCACACTTCGAATAGTAGATTCGTTTGGCTTTTAATGCTTCCCAATCGAAAAAAAAAATCCATGCATCAGACAACCTCACATTTAAATGCAACCTTATAGGGGCTATCAACCTTTCAAAAAAATCTACAGCTAAGTAACACATACCGGAAACCCCCTCAACCAATACTTTAATGTTTTCTACTACAATAATATCTATGACTCTGTGCCGTCTCACTGGCTTACTTTATTTTTCTGTCATTATCTGTCGCGACAGAAGTTGTCTCTTTTGTACTATATTCTACTTACTATATGTATATTGTAATGTGTATCTGCATTTCGTGGTTTCGGCTTAGTTATGTTAAGTCAGTCAAGACGCAACGGAAATGCTGTTGACAGTGTGGCATATTATTATCATGCACAGACTTTCTCCACTTTCAAACAGATGCCTGAAATGCATGCCCACGACCAGTCTCGATTTATACTTTGTTTATCATTTGCCGGCAACAACGGTGATGACGAAGACGACTGTTACCAGCATTAACTTTAAGTGGCAATTTCTCAATGTTTTATTGTGTAATAAATTTTTGTGTATGCAAACTTAAGAAAAGAAAAGAGAAATTATTTTCATTTCTTGTTTAGTAAATAGCGATTTTAGTAATTTTCAAGTTGGCGGGAGAAGCTGTCCTAGAAAACATTTAACAGTAACATCGGCTCGTATTAGTTTTTGAAAAGAGTCAGTCCGATATTTGCAATTGAAATTTTTGATTATCAGTAGAAGACTATTACACTATATATAATACCAGCACAGACACATACGAACACACACATAGATGCTCCTACATAGTTGTACAAATGTAAATATATAGACCACTAATAGAAACCACTGACAAGGCGCTAATAATGTCATCCCTGATTGTCATGGTTATCCTGATTGTCGTTAATAAGCAATGTAGCAGTGTAGCATGTTGCAAATTGTTGATTGTAACGCTTGACTTGAAGCAACTTGTTGCGGTTACTTGTAATGTCTTTGTAATTATTGTAGCTGAATATACTCGCCCACTTACTATTGTGTGAGTATATGATTGTTGTTATTATTTTCCGTATCCATCAAAGTTACTCTAGTTCATAAGTAATTTTTGTCTTTACTTACTTTAAAGCAGTCCTAAAAGTTATTTACCTGACGTTAGTATGGTTAAGGAACTGAAATATCAGAAAGCATTGGACATACAATAGATAAAGACAGCATGTGAATGTTGCAGCTGTTGCGATACTTCTTTCTCCCTTTCCACTTCAGTTTGGTAGTCATGGTTGTACCAAGCTCCACACTCTACCTCTTATGTGCTCATCTGTGTGGTTTCTTCGAAGTCAACACGTTGCAGCTTCACTTTGATGCACAAACACCAAAAAAAAAAAAAAAAAAACTCATTTGAAATTCATATGAATTAAGTGCAACCCAAGAAGAACACATTTCAATATTTTAAATACTTTAAACACTATAGTTGATTGCAATAGAAATCCTGGATCACCATGTGCTGGTCCAAATTCTTATAGTTTCCATAAATGTCTGAATAATGATGGTTCACTTCCTTACAGAACTTTAAATGGTTTTAAAATAAAACATATTTCTGAAGGCGTTACTTTTATTTTTTTCCAACCAAATCGGAACTAAAGCTAAAGCTTTAATCAGCTGGTGGTGGTGAGAAAGAATCCGAAAGTATTTAATAACCCCAATGTGACTACTCTGCTCTTTTTGGAGCACGGATGGTCATGTCATGAAAATTTACTTCGATGATTTGTGCAGTTTGACAAAATTGTCACTGGCGGACTTAACTTTTGCTCGAATTTAACATCTCATACCGGAATATAATATATATATGAAGCAGAAATTAACAGCATTATTTTATTGTAATAGCCAACTTCGTTGGTTTAGGCGATGAAAGTATAAAACTTTCCATAACCAGTTACTTAGTTGAAAAAGAAGCAAGAAACAAAGAGAATTTCATTATTTGAAGTTTGGCTTTGTATGCTCCATCCAATAGATGTTTTTTTTTCTTTTCTTGTTTATTTTTATTTATTGCTTGTCCCTTCAAATTATGTATACTTAGCTGTTTTATCTTAACTATTATCCATTGTTTTGTGTGGAAATAATTTTCCCTTAATTCAGCAAAATAGATTTTCTATTAAGAATCCGTTGCGAACATTTGAAAAGCTGTACCGATTTGTCTGTTTAAATGAACATGTATGCGTTTGAGGTCTTACCCACTTTTCTGTATGTTACTTATCTTGGTGCTTATCAAAAGTATAGGAAACCATATAAATACTTTCCACTCTCACGCAAACTAATTTTTTTACAATTAGAGAAAGAAGTCATGTTATTAACTCGATCTTATTAAAGCTTTACCACACATCACAGTTATACGCTTGTAATGCAATTATTGGGACTATGCATTAATTTTAAAGGTTGCACACAGATGGCGTTATTTACAACAGTATCACATCTGGCAATACTGTAACTATATTCATGTCAAAGCCTCATCATTAGGCTTTGTTTACCAGTATCTGTCATTTCGCTGAAGTGTACACAACATAGTTTTTTTGTGCTCCGAGTATGTCAACTTTCGTGCCGTCAAAACGCAATTTGCGGGAAGCCTTGCTTTTTTGCTTCAATTTGAAGAAAAATACCACCCAAGCCCGTCAATTGCTGTTGGATGCCTACCCGAACCATACTCCATCGATTTCAACCTGTGAGTACTGGTTTCGACGCTTCATCGCTTTTGCATCGTATTGTGACTGGCGACGAAAAGTGGATCCATTACGATAACCCAAAGCGTAAAAAAACATATGTCAAGCCCGGCCAACCGGCGCCATCGACGTCCAAGCCGAATATTCATGGTTCGAAGCTCATGCTCTGTATTTGGTGGGATCAGAAGGGTATGGTGTACTATGAGCTGCTCCAACCCAACGAAACCATCTCTGGGGAAGTCTACCGACGTCAATTGATGCGTTTGAGCCGAGCATTGCTTGAAAAACGGTCGGAAACGGTCGAAAGACACGACAAGGTTATTTTGCAGCATGACAACGCTCGGCCGCATGTTGCACAGGTCGTCAAAACATACCTTGGAACGCTCAACTGGGAAGTGCTACCCCACCCGCCGTACAGCCCAGACATTGCTCCTTCGGATTACCACTTGTTCCGGGAGATGCAGCGTAAGCTGGCTGGACACCGCTTCTCTTCATATGAAGAGACCAAAAAATGGATCGATTCATTCATAGCCGCCCAGAAGCCGGAATTTTGGAGAAACGGAATCCGGAAATTGAAAGAAAGATGGGAAAAGGTTGTGGCTAGCGACGGACAGTACTTTGAATGATGTATCAATCCATTTTGAAATCGAAATAAAGCCCCATTTTTGGTGAAAAAACCTTTAAAATTAATGCATAGTCCTAATAATAGTGAATTTGCACCAAAGTGATTCATTGAGAATGAATTTTGCGTTTACACCGGCGATTCTGATTCTTGAACAGCTGTTTTTTGTTTAGATTATATACACAAATGAAACGTTCCGTTTGTAGAAAGTACATTTTTATTTATTTATTTATTAGAACTAAGATTATAATTACAAATTATAACGTAGTATATAATGTGAGCAATAGCCGCAAAGGCCTTTAGCTCAGGGGAAAGTAAAGAAGGAAAGGAGGAAATTAGAAAGGTGCAGCACCAGACTTGCTTGAGCGGGAATAGAACCTGCGACTCTTAGGATATCAGCGCAGCCCACTAACCTCTGAACCAACGAGCCAGTCAGGAAAGTACATTATTAAATTCGCCAGTCCTGTTTCGATTCAAAACCGATTCCATTGTTGAATCTGCCAGAATCGATTCACATTTTACAACAAAAATTGATATTTTTCCATGTGGTTGTTGTCCGATTCAATTGTCGATTCAACAAAGAATCGATTAACTCGAATTAACTTAAAAAGGGTAAATACATATTATATTTAACCGTCTATAGCCTACCCAGCTTCAAATATCCGCTGCGTCATTGAGTTACACAAATTGTTTCGAATTTTTAGCTCTAAGTTGTTACCCCATAAAATGACGATCTTTGATTTGTCCAATTAAATTTCAAAGCCAACAGCGTCAAATTGTAATTGTTCTGTTGCATTGCATAATTTTTCAAACAATTGTAAAAATTAAGGTTTTGAAATAAAGTCTCCAGTATTTTCATAAACTAATCCGTTCTTTCTTTATATTTCATGTTTCACCACTTGGCGAATACTCGAGCTACCTGATATGTATGCTAGCCCACCGAGCAGCAGCAGAGTTCTCCCCTGTTTTGATTAGTATATTTTTTTTTTCCTTAATGCAAAAGCCAAGTTTAGATTTCAGTTGCGATATTGTTTTAAGTTTAGCATTAGCTAAGGTAGTATTAGGTTTTATGTTAGATTCAAGTTGCTTCTTACATCTATTTGAAATATATTTCTGAAAATACTTCTACTTTATGTTGTTGATTTTTAGCACACTTTGATTGTTTTCCGCAGAACTTGAAATCGACTTTCTTTTCAGTTTTATTTCTGGTGAGGGTATTAGTTCTTCCAGATCAACATCTTGTTGATTTTAAGATTTTTGTTGTAGTTGTTCTTTCGCTAGTATATCAATAAATTCTGTCGGTAATGATTTAGCAACTTTGGACTAAAGTGTACCATCGTGGTAGCGTCTTCAATTTATATAGTTTTCAGATTATTTTTAGACTGCTGGTGTAAGTAGAAAATTAGACATTTGGTCCCTATTAGGCACAGTTGACCACTTTCGCGATGTGTCCCATATGGAAGTAACTGTTACATCGCATTGGAAGTGGGATATACGGCCGATGAATACAGACAGTTATTGTTAGTTAAATGTAATAATGTTCCTTTGAATATCATTTCTCCATTTTATAAATCAAAAATGTAATATTTCTGTATGCTTAATCATAGAAGCGTAGACAACAGATTTTCTAGGAATACGTGAAGAGTATTACAACTTTGGCATAGCCAAAGATAGCCTTCTTTTTTCACGTTTACTATTACTTTAATTTTAGTGGCCTTTTGTCACTTTAGCTGTTCTGTGTTTTTTGCTCACTGACTTCAACTGTGATATTGTTTGACAATGTTATCATTTTCATTGCTTTGCCCGCTTGGTCTGTGATTTTGGTTTAACTCAGTAATTGACCTCTCGTGTTTTTTTTTACACATTACCACTTCATCACCGTAAGTTTTGCCAATAGAAATTGAAATTGAAAATAATGCTTTCTTCAGATGTCTGGAATATTTATTATAATTTTATTACATATTAATTATTTCAGTTTATTTTCTCATATGGCGTGCACATATTAAAATTCCCAGCGCGGTGCTACCAAAAAATGAAGAAGTTATACTGGCTCCTGCGTCCCTCAAACAAGCTCTCACAGGCAATAAAAGGCTCATCTATTGTACCTTCAAATAGTGGCAATATGCATTACTAATCTATGGCACCACGGCTACCTCCAACATCTCCAGACTGCAGGCAAGTCACTCAGAAATATCACGAATGCGTCGTGGCTTGTCAGAAACATCACGCTGAACTATGACCTTAAAATACCAACAGTGTTAGACACCATGCAATTCTATGGCAGTCAGCATTTAACATAACTACAGACTCTCCCTAACCCATTGGCTTCTGACTTGTTCCGAAGCCCAATTATAAGGCGAAGGTTAAGAAGACTTCATCTAAATGATCTTCCACTAAGAAGAAGCTAATAATGATAATTATTAAGTACCACATAAAGAGTAGGAACTAAAACATTGCAGTATTATACAACCATTAAAATGTTGCAAGCAGAACATCTGCGATGAATATTATAAATAAAAAAAAATAAAAAAATTCTAGTTTGCGTAAAGTTTCCTAAAGAAAGTTTTTCTAATAAGCTACAAGTTTTAATTATATGCTCTTCACTTAATTGTTATAAACTTTCTAACAGGCAGAAGGAGACAAAAAAAAAAAACACATAAAGTATATACATATATTCTTGATCAGCTCGATTAGACGAATTGATTAAGCCATTTCCGTCTGTCCGTCTATATGTATGCAAACTAGTCCCTCAGTTTTTGAGCTAGAGAGCTGAAAATTTGCACGAACCTCTCTTTTTACCATATGCAGTACATTTGTCGGAACCACCCAAATCGGACCACGAGTGGGGGTACCTCCCATACAAACCACCAATTTGAATTCCTGTACTTATTAGAAAAACTTTTTGATTTTTGTCTTATCGAACTGAAACTTGAACGCTATCAGTTTCCAATACATGCGCCGGATATTTGTCGGAACCACCCGAATCAGACCACTGCAGGGGGTACCTCCCATACAAAACACCCATTTGAATTCGTGTTCTTATTAGTAAAACCTTTTTGTTTTTTGTCCTATCGAACTGAAAAATGGACACTATCAGTTTCCAATACATGCGCAGGACATTTTTCAGAACCAGCCGAATCGGACCCCTAAGGAGGTACCTCCCATACAAACCCATCTGAATACTACAATGAAACATTGACTGCGTCCCCTGAAGAGTATTTCATCTTCGGCATAGTCGAAGATAACCTTCTTTCTAGTTTTATTTGAAACACTTTGATAAAAGCCGTGTGTTGAAAGGAGGGATTAATGCATTACATTAAATTTATTAGGTGTCGTATAGTTTTGATAAGCTAGAACTTAATATACCCTTATAGAGTATTAAAGCAAAAAGTTAAAGTAAGATTAGTAAGTATGTACATAAGTTGTAAAAACATATAAATGCTTATGGGGCTTTCGAAAGCTTTTATTTAGTTAGGTTTGTGTATGTGATTTGGATTTTAGTCTATGTCATTTTAAACGAACTTCCAAATAACGCAAATGCCTACCAGGCCACGAGATGGAAATTTTTTTCCTTCTGTTTAATGTATTGGGAGCTTTTATGGCTAACCAGACTTAGGGTAAGCGATTAGCGACTGAGCGACATAAATTATTCAATGTTATGAAACTGCATTGTAGTGGCCACGATGCTGTTGAGCGAATTTCGTGAGTGATGAGCGACGGTTTTAATTTTTATGCATCGCTCAGGGTCAAAAGCAAAGAAGCAAAGATAATGAATTTATATAGACTCGATAAATTGGTCAAAATAAAGAGTCCTCTCAATTTTCAATTCCATTTACCTTGATAATAATAATAATTTGCCTGATTTTTGGGGTATGGAGAGCACTCTCTTTTTTGACCATTTAATCCAGTCTATATAAACTCATTATGTATGTTTGTACATAATCTTACATATTGGAACGGATCTACTTAATCGTGAGTGGAGTACGGGAGTGGGGGATCTTTTATCAAGAACTGTAAATAAAGCGAAAGTGTGACTCAAATTTTAGTGTTATTCTTTTGATCAAAGTGTATAGAATACAAAAAATCTGGGCGGAAAATTTAATTTCGGCTGTTCAAAGCCATGCCGTTTTATGGGACGACACTTATAAAGAGTATGGAAAAAGTAATATTGCTGATAAGGTATGGAATGAAGTAGGAGTGATTTGTATCTGTATAGGTAAGTTTATATTTACAGTTGTATGAAATAATAGAGTTATGTTTGAAATAAAAATATACAATAATAATAAGGTAATTTAAGTAAAATTCTTGTTATTTAATTAAATGGCTAAATTAATGTCCAAAGTCCCAAAAATAATCTGTTAAATTATTTCTGATATTTATTGTTGACTAACTGCTTCTATTGCAATGTGACAGTTCTTCATTAACATCAATATTTCTTGAAGCAACTAGTCCATCATTTAGTTCCTTTGTTGTATTTATGAAGTCCAGTTCAGATCATCGCGTTCTCTTTGCAAAAAAATTTTGCAAAATGCAGGCACATTTTATTATGTGAGCTGCTGTGCTAGGTTTGGTCTCAATTTGTTTTTGTAGAATGTGCCACTTTCTATTTAAAATATCAATTGCACATTCAACCCACCATAAAGGCTATTGATTATTGTATTTTTCAGTTTTGCCATTTAATTTTTTTAGTGGATAGGCTTCATCACCAATTAAAAAGTTAGGCAAAATGATATTACTGCCTGGTAGTGATTGTGGAGGTGGGATATTGAACTTTCCGGCTTCTAGCTATCTAAATAAAGTTGGTCCACAAAATGTGCTACTGTCGCTTTGTTTTCCTTTACTTCTCACTTCAATTGTCATAAATATTTTGTCACCATCTGCTACAGCTTGTAGAACAATGGAAAAGTAATGCGGATGATTGAAATAATGCGCTCCAGAATTAATTGGGCACTTAATTGGACATCGTTTTCCGTTTCAGTTGGAAAACATCCACCGCTTATATGTTTTAAGGATTTCAGTAAGCCTACTGTGGTCAATACCGTTGGTCGTCATGGGGGTAGTCATGTATTATTAGCGATGGAAGAAATATATTCATTTATTGAGAACAATGATGAATGTCAGTTCACTTTAAATGAATTAAAAATGGTGTGCAAGAATTACGTTCCAGATGACAAGACTATTAAAATTAAACTACAATAGTTAAAAAATATGGTAAGAAAATAATTATTACAAATAAAAGTAAAACTTTAACTATTATTTGTTTCACCGACACACAATTTCTTTTAAATAAATCATGGTATGACAACAGAAAACGAATTTTCGAAACTGCTGCTGCTATTATGATAGTAAAAAGTGAAAGTCATCCTCATCCAAGCCAAATGTTTGAAAATATGAACGACGAAATTATAACCTCCCTGACATTTTGTTTAGAAGAAATAATTCTTAAAAATAGGAACTGTGCACTTGATTCTCTTAAACTCAAATGCACTGCTATTAATCATGCCATTCTGACAGCTGTTCGTCCAAGATTATTTATATTACAACTGCAACTTGGTCTGTCAATATTCTGTTACCAAAGATTTGGATCAAATCGCTACATCCTTCGCTCCTTTGGAATGTGTGCAACATATAAAGAAACAGTCAGATATGAAGCAGCTACAGTTCACCACACCCAGCCATTTATTTTACCACCTGAAACTGGAGCTTTTCTGAAATATGCTGCTGATAACGCCTATATAAATGTCTATACACTTGATGGTCATAACACTCTTCATATTATTCAAATATTAACACCAGCTGGTGCAATTCTACCTGATAAAACAATAGCATGTTCTAAAGTAATTCTCAGTGCAAAAAATATCGCGGAAAAGACTAAAGTCCCGTAAAAATAAGAAATCTTCTATTTATAAATGCTTTCAACCAGTAAATGTTGAATTACGAGGGTCAAACAACAAGTATTTAGCCTCACCGACCGATGGCGCTGCTATTACAAAAGAAAGTTAACATCGTGCAGTACATTTTTTTTAATAGCCTACTGTCAAAGTTTCAGTCAATTCCCTTCATTAGTTTCGTTTTGATAGCCTTTGGAAGCGAGCGTGTCAGTCAGTTTTGCAAAAATGGAAAAAGAGTAATATCGTTCCGTGACTCGTCTCTGGTGTGTTTGGCGGTTTTTAGGCGCAATTCTTGCGTCGTTTCGTGACGACGCCGATGTGCAAAAGTTTCGTCATCTAGCGATTTTCTTTCTCTTCTATAGATCCATGACGATTACAGCGAGTCAAGAAAAATTTCTTGAGAATGCAAGCAACAAACAAAGATTTATTTTTATGTTTGTATGTGATCTATTGAAAGCTGCTAATGTCATTGCAAAACAAGCTCAAAATGATACTAGGGTACTTATAATTAAAACAGCAATTGAAGAATCCGAAAGAAGAACAAGTATTATTGTAGATGAAGACGTAGAGATTTATTAGTAATATTGATTGCACGAAAGCCATTTAATAAAATCATTTATTTTTTAAAACCTGAAAAAGCTACATTACAAACTAAAATTTATTCTTCACAAAACTTCAGCTTGTATCCCCAGTGTGGAAATAACATTTTGTTGTTACATGCAATGCCCGGTTGCGATACTACATCAGCAACATTTCATAGAGGTAAAATTAAAGCCTTTAAATTATTTGAAAAGAACAAGGAATTAACTAAATACGCCAATGTTTTCACTGAAAAAGGTTGCTCTCCCGATACAATTTTCAATAATGGTATCCGTTTTCTACTTGCTATGTATAAAGCACCAGTAAAAGAAGTGTCTATTGATAATCATAGATACTTAATATTTGCAAGATTAACACAGTTTAAAAAGCCTGTAGAATTAGCTTCTCTTCCGCCAACAGTTGGAGTGGACATTTTATGAGCAACTTCAACGTTAAAACTTTTTGAATCGAATTTACTTGAGATGAATGAACATCCAGAATGCGACGTTGTGAAAGCCACTCGAAAACTAGGTGTCACCATGTTAAACAGTGTCGAGATGACAAGTCAAAAGTCTCCTTGGTATCTTTTACGAGAGCCAATGTCCAAATGTTCCACCATGGTTGTCAGTATCTCAACTGTATGGCCGCAAGATCAGCAACGTCTTCGGAAGACCAAAAAAGAATTGGACGAAATGGGTATTGCAGGAGCCTCGACTGATATTTGGAAAAATAATTGGTTCGATAAATACGAGAAAAGACATAACGACTTAGAGGATATTACAGTTGCGCAATTCGTGGCCCATTATTCTGTTCGTACTGATGGAAGATATACAATACGAAGAGAATGCAATCTCGCTTTATTCGTTATCGAAATTATGACATGGGAAACGATCTTAACGAATATAAACGAGAAATAAACTCGTTACACAATTCATTTCGGAACGAAGACGCAGACATACTCGCTGAATTGAAGTTCATTCAAATAAATAGCGAGAACGAGGATCTTATTTTAAATCGTCGAAGAGAATTTGAATTTGACTTGCATATACAAAAAACCATCGAAATTTGTCGCTATTTGTGTCGTGACAACGAATATGGTCGTGATGAAGCTGAAGCACGCAATGTGGCGAATATTGTATATGCCATGAAGCAGATTTTTCCAACGTCTTTTTTTTTGGCTGCATTGAATAAACTTGGTCCTATAGCGAAGAAAAGTGAAAATATTCTTCTAAATGCCGTGTTTTGTAAATTGATGAAATTGGCAACCGAAGAACCAAGCGAGTTTCTGCGGCATGTAACATCAAATCTATTTCCTCAACTCTGCATTTCAAATATTCTTCCCTGGTCCAGCTGGATGTGGAAAAACTTTTGTTATAATGGAGTTTGCTTATTTTACGAATCTCTGTTACTAATTACAACAACAAAATACTTAATGAAGCTTCAGAAAAATTTACCTCAACAGCTGTATATTGGCTGCGCTTCGACAGAGCAGCAAGCCTTTGTCCGCCAAAAACTTCACAACATGTCGATAATTGACACCGGCGGATTACCATATGAAACAGTGTTTGTCAGTAGTATTCCATACATTGTAACAACGAATATCGATTTGGCAGATTGAAGCTTCGTTCATTTCTTGTTATTTTTCGAACTGAGCAGATGTGTGGACAACAATGCCGATGACGACGCCGTCAGCACTTTGCAAATATTTCGCATGTCATTACTTACTTCGAGAAAGCGTAAATGAGATAGCATGGTCAAAGAGAGAATGATGTTGGTGAAAGAAAGCGATAAGAGAATAAAAATCATGATGAAATATCTAAATCGATTAGATATTTCGTCATGCTTTGTTTATGCCACGCACACATACTTATTTCACAAACATTATTTTAAAATGCATGACAAATGCATGATTGTGTCGGGGGTGCTATAGTCTTTGGTTATTGTTGTTATCTTATACGTAAAACCAAACAGAAGCAACAACAAAGCATCAACAACACAAGCAAAGTCATAGCCTTTGGTTTTACGTACGACGATTGGTGAGCGACCCGCACATTTCCTTTCTCAACAGACGCTCGCTCGGTCATTCGGCTACTTGTTCGTACGCTCTTCGTAAAAACACACATCAGTAAAGCGTTTTTTATATCTCTCTTACTCATGCATAAATATTCATTCTCTACGCTGCAGACGAGCACGCACAAGACAAGACGTCTCTGAGGCAACAATACATTTTGATTTTTGTCACATTTCATTTTAACATTTTTTTGGATTTACTCCCCTTCGCTAAAGTAGATATATATATATTATATTATATAAAAATTTTTTTTGTTTTTGGTCAATTTTCTTTTATTAATGTTATCGCAATTAAAAATATATAAAAACGAGTAAATGAAATACTGTACTGTAAATAGGTAAATAGGAATTATTGTGGTTAATTACAATTATAGTTTCAAACAAAAATATAAATAAAGAATCAGAAACATTTATTTTAACAATAATTAATTAGTCAAATTATGAAAAGTAAAACTCAAAAATTAAACAAAATTTACTATTCAACTATTTGTTGAGAATCGTAAGAAACTAGATGAGGTTTTGAGCTCATTTGAACAGCATAAAAACGAAATTACTCATGTGTATGAGCAACTTGAACATAAGACTGAGATTTGTGAAAATTTTCCGGGAGCATGCCACATCTAAACAAAATGCACTATTTAACTATTTGTTGAGAATCATAAGAAAATAATAAAAATTGAAAAACTTGTTAAGGATGTGCAATCAATCCAATTGGCAAGAATTATAATTAATTCGAGTGCAACACATTCAAATGCTTATTACAAATATCGCAAATAAATATTAAGAAATAAATATATTATTCAGTTAAATAACATAAATAGGAATTATTGTGGTGAATTACAAAAAATTGTTTGGTCTGCAAAAAATTACAATTATTGTTTGAAACAAAAATATAAATAAATAACCAGAAACATTTATTTTAACAAAAAAAGGACTAATTAGTCAAACTATGAAAAGTAAAACTCAGAAATTAAACAAAATATACTATTCAACTATTTGTTGAGAATTATATGAAACTACAATCAATCCAATTGGCAAGAATTATAATTAATTCGAGTGCAACACATTCAAATGCTTTTTACAAATATCGCAAATAAATATTAAGAAATAAATATATTATTCAGTTAAATAACATAAATAGGAATTATTGTGGTGAATTACAAAAAATAGTTTGGTCTGCAAAAAATTACAATTATTGTTTGAAACAAAAATATAAATAAATAACCAGAAACATTTATTTTAACAAAAAAAGGACTAATTAGTCAAACTATGAAAAGTAAAACTCAGAAATTAAACAAAATATACTATTCAACTATTTGTTGAGAATTATATGAAACTACAATCAATCCAATTGGCAAGAATTATAATTAATTCGAGTGCAACACATTCAAATGCTTTTTACAAATATCGCAAATAAATATTAAGAAATAAATATATTATCCAGTTAAATAACATAAATAAAATAAATAAACAAATAAAATAAATTTTGGTGAATTACATATTTGTAATCAAGAACGAGAAAATAAATAAATAAATATGCTTATCAGAAATAATAATAAAAAAATAAAAGCAATACAACTTCAGTTGGACGACTACAAATTGAGTCCAACTTAAACTGGATAAATTTTATCTGAAACTTGACTTGCAGATCAAAGGAAAAAAATAAATTCAGAATTTAAAAATGAAAACACATTCAGTATAGGTACATAATAAGAATGAACAAATTGTAGTATTTGTATGTGATGTTTAGTACTAAATTTAGTAGTAAACAAACAGAATGACATTGGGTGCACATATGTATGTGTATGTAGTTAAATGCGTGCGAGCGAAAAGTCTATATGCACACAATCTCATCTACATGCGCAGAGTGAATGCATAAGAGAAGAAAAATATTGACCTTTCGTTCGCTCGCTTGCAATTACTTATATTCACACTATCCGTCTCCTGTTTGTTTTGGTTTTGTTAAGATTTCTCACTACTATTCTGTGCGCCTGGTTGTCTGAATTTACATTTGACAATTTAGTACTAAACATCACATACAAATACTTTGTTACATACAACATACATACATACTACAATTACTAATAAAATTTATTTCCCAGATTTTATCATACAGATTTGTATGATTTATATAATCTGTACTGTGACTTGCCGGTGTAAATAAATATAAGATTATATATGAAAGAATTATAGAGAAACTTTACTTTAGTTTACTTTAAGCAATTACATTGCGTTTTTACGCTTGGTTTAAAAAAAAAAAAAAAAAAAAGAGATATCAAGTAAAATTTTATATTAGCTTATTTTAAAAATAAGAATAAAGTAAAATGTTGGCAGAAAGAACAATAGTAATTTTAAAAAAGCAAGCCGAAATAGTGTCCTTAGTTAGGGAGATTGAGGCTAAAGAGCAAAAATCCAAGGAGGTGGTAACTAAAGTAGACGAATTGAAAAGAAAGTTTTCAGCAAACCATATCGATCACGATTACTTCAATTTAAAACAATATGACATAATAATGACGGTATTTATGAAGATTATAGGAAGCAGTCATGATTCAGTGAAAAATCCCCATACTGTAGATGAAGATAGAGAAAAGGTCAGAAAGCAGGAAAGAAGAAATATACGAAGGATTTCAGAAAGATATAGCCCAGATGAGTGCAACAAATTGACGAGGGTAAAGTAGGAGTTTTCAAGATGAAAATTTGTCATTTATAGCGGATACTAGTAGATTCAACAGGGTGGGTTAACCAACAATCCAAAGGTTCGATAATTGACCGCAAAATAAGCGAGTTAGATTGCGACATGGAAAATGTTATAGCCACCTTAGACGAAGAACTAAAAGAAAAACATAAGGAAAATGAAAGAAGAAATATGAGATCTTCTTTTTCACCAATAATTTATAGTACTCATTCATTCAAGTGAAAATCTAAATCTCATAAATTTAAATACCTGAAATCCGTAATAAAAGCAGAAGCAAGTTGCTCAAGCAAATTAAAACTTTTATTGACACAATAAATGAATCAATTTATATTATTAAATTGAAGGCAAATTTGTCCGACGATAAGGATGTAATTTTTGCTCACATAATTTTAAAAAAATTGAATAAAGAAGCTCTGCATTTATATGAAAGTTTCACAAAGAAAACGAAAGAAATACAGACGCTAACGGACGTCATGGATTTCTTAGAGCATCGGCTCAATTCAATTTCTTCCTTGCAGGACAAAAACCTATCAAGAAAGTAATATACTATAGTAATGCAAGAGAGAATTGTCCAATACCTGGACATAGTATGATCCAGTGTTACAAATTTAAATGTATGAGTCCAGAGGAAAAAGCGAACTCAGCAAGAAAAGTGCACATTTGCCTGAGATGCCTAAAGCACTCAAACAATAAAAGGTGCACAAGTGAAAGTTTATGCTCACAATGTAATAAACCTCATCAAAAAATGCTTCACTTTAGCAATCAAAAGAAAGAAAAAGTATATTCATGTAGGACAACTGAGCAAGCCTTATTACCCACAGTTTTAATTCAGGTAAAAACAGTTAATGGAGGGTTTGAAAAATTAAGAGCCCTGGTTGACAGTGGGTCACAAAGCACAATTATTTCAGAGGAAGCTTCACAAATACTTAAATTACCAAGAATAAAAAATCATACAGAAATCAGCGGAGTCTCGTCTGTTAAATCGTGCATATCAAGATATAAAGTGAAATTAGCAATCAAAACCCCTAATATCACAAGACATCATTTAGAAGTTGAGAGAATTGTTCTCCCTAAATTAATGAAAGCGTTTCCGATAAGATCAATAAAGGTCGACAAAGCGAAATGGCGGAACTATCCATTAGCTGACCCCGACTTCGATAGATTTAATTATAGGAGTTGATTTGTATAGTCACATCCTTAAAACCGGAATTGTAAAAATAAATGGATTTCGAGGTCAACGCACAGAATTCGGATGGATTATGTCCGGATGCACCAAATCCAAGGGAAACGATACAATAGTCGCAACAGCGATCGGAACGAATGTCTTAAAAAGGTTCTGGGAAATAGAAGAAGAATATAAGGTTGATTTAAAGTCCGAAATATGTGAACAAAATTTTGTGACAACAACCAAAATAGATTCGACAGGACGATTCGTAGTTAATAGTCCATTTAAAGAGGATAAAGTTCTAAGCGATTCTAAGAACCAAGCAATGGCACAGTTCCTGAATGTAGAGAAAAAACTGGAAAGAAATTCAAAACTTAAAGAGCAATATACTAAATTCATAGCAGAATACATGGATTTAGGGCACATGGTTGAAGCAAATACAGACGGTAAATATTATCTGCCTCATCAGTCAGTAATAAGAGGCTTAAGCTTAACAACTAAAATACGGGTAGTGTTTGATGCCTCAGCAAGAACCTCGAATAATAAAATTATAAATGATATTATATCGATTGGACCAAGGATTCAAAAAGATATCTTCGACATAATCGTAAAATGGCGAAAACGGCAATACGTAGTATTTGCGTATATTGAAAAAATGTATCGACAGATAAATATTCCTAAAAAAGATCAGGAATAGTTACAGGTTCTATGGAGAAATTCTCACAACAAAAAAATAAAAAGCAACAAATTGACAACAGTTACCTACGGTACAACATCAGCCCCACATTTAGCTACTAGAGTGGTAGTAGATAAAGCTGATAATTGTAAAAATGCATCAATTATATAAATAATTAAGAATGATTTTTATATGGATGAGCTGATGACAGAGGCTGACACAATTAAAGACAGCCCAAAAATTGGAAGTCAAGTTTCATTGAAGTTAGAAAAATCAGGGATGAATTTAAGAAAATGCGTTACAAAAAATTACAACACAATTGAATTCGTGGGAAATGCTAGTGAAAACAAAATGCTAAGCATTGAAGAAAGCGAGTCCGTAAAAAACTTAGGCTTCAATGGGAACCGTTTAGAGATGAATTTAAATTTAAAGTCAATCGTGGCAGTTTTAAAAAAGGTAAATAAAAAACTAGTATTATCAACACTAGCCAAAATTTATGATCCATTAGGGTGGTTGTCCCCAGTCACCATCGTTGGAAAAATATTCATGCAAAAACTATGGCTTGCAGAAAAGAATTGGGATCAAGAATTATCTCTTAGCGACTTAAACAAATAGAAAACTTATGAAGAAAGTTTAACGATACTAGAGAACTTAAGAATTCCAGGGTGGATTTAAACATAGCTTAACTCTTCCATTTAGCTTCACGGGTTTGCTGACGCATCTGAATAGGCATTTGCATCACTATTATATGCAAAAGTAGATTGCTTAGTAACATTAATAGTAAGTAAAAGTAGAGTTAACCCTAAGAAAAATAAGAAGACTATCCCGAAGTTGGAACTTTGCGTAGCCCATCTATTAGGCAAATTAATGCAAAGAACAAAAAAATCAATTTCTAATATATCAGGAAGTGTTGCCTGGAGTCATTCAACCATTACACTAGCATGGATTAATAATGAAAGAATACCGAATGGTATCATGTAAAATCTGCGGATAACCCAGGGGTATATGTCCTACAAACTATGATCTTTGGTGGAATGGGCCGAAAGGGCTAGCTGAACCAAAAGAGTATTGGCCCAAGCAGCAGATAATTGATGAAAATATAATGATGAATACTATAATTACAAACAAACAAAAAAAAGAAAAAAAAAACACAATAATATATGACTTATTGCCAAAATACTCATGTATTCAAAAACTAGAAAGAATTGCAGCTTACTTACTAAAAGAAAGAAATCGTATTCGCTAGGCCTCATAGTAAATGAAATCAACAGAGCAAGAAAATTAATTATTAAAACTCAAAAACGACACCAATTTTTAGCCAAAAAGTAAAATATTAAGCTTGAAAATTCCATTATTTGGTAGGCACCCATCTAAACTGTATAGAGTAATTCCCGTACCAGTTAAAAGTGACGATCAAATGATAATAGCTCATTTTAGATCAGAATACTTAGTTTATAATTTTGAGATAGGCTCCTATCATTTAATGGTGGAATCAACATTAATCAAACACCAAAAATGGTAGCTCAACAAGAGAATTTGTGAAGAAAGTTGGCCTTGGAGTAATTCAAATGATAATACATGTGAGATCAAACCTTTTAAGCCCAACACGCACGCAAATTGCATTTATAAAACTACAATAGATTCTGAGACACATTTGGTTGAATTGGAAAAGAAAAATAGTTGGTTATTTAAGGTTCTTTACAATACAAATATAAGAATTCAGTGTACAAACTCACAAATAGAATTAGTCAATTTGCCCGAGCTAGGAGTCTTAAACTTAAAGCCAGAATGAGCAGCTAGAACTAATGACAAGATATTAGTAGCTCAGCATATTATTCAGTCAGAGAGACAAAAAATCTTCTCCTCGCCCTGGCAGCCATGGCTAATTTTCTGTTAACTTCTAGTTTTAACTTTAAGTTAGCATTATATAAATAAATAAATAAACAATACCAAAAATAGTCTGGGACCCATTAAACCTGTCACCTATCAATTACACTATTGAAATCGAACGCCTGACAAAAGAAATTAAATATTTAAAGGGGAATCATTTTGAATTAAGGGGATAAAATTTTCATTATATATCTGGACATGCTGCTTTACGAGTAGGATTAATTATCATTTCAATATTGACAGTATACAGTATTCGAAAATTAATAATAAGACGAAAACTGCAGGATTATCGAACTCAAGGGCATTACGAGAAATGAAAGAATTAAGTGCATTTGAATCAATTCTAGAAGAATTCTGATTTCACACTCTTTACGAGGTTTCTAATCAAGAGCAACGGCACATTATAAATCAAGTTATTCGGGTAATTCAATATAATGATACTGGTTCCAATGTTCTTTGTCTGCCTGAGCATGCAGGTTGCGGAAAGTCTTTTACTCAAACAGCCACTAGTCACAAGATAAACGTACTCAATCTACGTTGTATCGCAGCATCAAATAGTGTAATAACTTCAACACTATTGATTGGGAGAAAACATAACATAATGTACTTAAAATACCAGTTCCTCTTTTGCATTTGGATAGTTCTGTGTCTCGTGATACCCCTAATAGTAGTCAAGGTCGACATACAAATTCAATTTCATTAATTATTATTGACGAAGTTTCAATGTGTCCACTTTTACTATTAAGACTAATTGATAGGTTATTGAGGGACTTAATAAAACAAACAAAAAGTATTTGCTATATTTCTTTGTGGGGATTTCAGACAAATTCTTCCTATTGTACCACGCGGGTCACGTGCAACGTTAGTAGAAAATTGTATTGTCAGTTGGAGTGAATTTGGATCATTTCATCATGTTACGTTAAATCAAAACATGAGAGCACTGGAAACAAAAGTGCTATTTGTCGAATTTTTGAAGAAAATTGGCAATAATGAAAACCTAAATCATCGCGAATATGGCGATGATATAATGCAAATTCCTGATGAATTACTTGGTCAAGAAAACAACATAATTGATGATATTTATGGGAATATTAGAGAAAATCTCCTCTCTGAGCGATTATAAAATCTTGCAGCTTGCACGATGGTGAATAATGATATTCGAGGTCTATTCAAAAAGTATCGGGAGTTTTGATATTTGCGGGCTGCGCAATATTCGATTTTCATTTTTTTTTTTATGGCGTTATGTTGGTATTCATGTTCCTCACTTATGCTATTAAGGTCGGCCATTTTGAATGTTTAGCTTATTTTTGACAGCTGTTTTGCTTGCACGTGTTTTTGTTCGTATTCGATTTTTGACAACTCGAAAAAAATGGATCAAAGAATTTGTATTAAATTTTATAAATCGAATACCAGGCGAAGAGAAAATATTTCATAATTTTGATAAAATTATTACTGATTATCAAAATGAAATGAACAATTAATTATCCAGTTGAGATTTTAAATTCAATTAATGTCAGTGGATTACCGCCTCATAAGTTGACATTAAAAGAAAACTGTATTGATCCTTTAATTAGAAATTTAAATGTTTCTGGAGCATTAGTTAATGAAACAAGAATGAGAGTTAAGCGTTTGCACTAAAATTCAATTGATTGTGAAATCTTTACGGGGGTAGCACGAAATAAACGAATTTTAATTCCACGTATAAATTTAACTTATGCATATGCTATTTTCCATTCCATTTTCAAAGAACTTAATTCGCTTTGATTCCAGCGTTTGCCAAGACTAGAAACAAGTCACAGGGTCAAACATTTGATCGAGTTGGAATAAACAACCTTGCGATTTGTGAATTGTCATCCCACAGGCTGAAATTAAAGGGAAGTGATTTAGCTTAGCTCTAATAGTACGATTGGTAATAAAATAGATTCTAGCATTTGTTCAGGCAATAGGAATAAAATCCTTTACAATGTCATGTCATGTAAAGCGCAACCGATACCAAGGGGAGTGACTGTCTAGAATATTGCAGAACTTACGGTTCTAGAAAAGGAATATCTATTTTTGATGGATCTCGGCTACAAAAATTCAAAGTCGTCCTTTTATTGGGAATCGGAATCGTGGCCATACCGGAACACTGATATTCTCATCACGTGATGCTCACCTGGGCGCCCGTTGGCGTCGGAGCAATTTAAAATCACTTGAATTTAATATGTTTTATTGGTCAGAGGGTTGTTTACCGTGGAGTGATGCCGCCGCACTTGGTGATGTTAGAAAAGTTCATAATTCGAAAGAGTTATATATGACTGACTTCCGAGAGATGTTGAAACATGTTTACGGTAAGCGTTTTCCTAAATATTTATGCGTTTTCCTGCAACTTGTAGGTCAATGTGACATTCAAGAGCTACCGGACTTTGAACGTTATCGTGACATTTTTAAGAGAGAGTACCAGAAGCTAGGTTACGATTGTGAAGACATGGAACTGAGTAGTATCGAAATACAACAAACATGCAAACGCATCCGACGTAGGCCAAGTCCCATTAAGCGCGACATCTTTATGTTGAAAAACAGACTATTACAAAATCCAATGGCAGTTGAACCAAACTTGAGAAAAGTCCTCGTACTGGATCCTAGTCGAATAGCACGAGAGCGTGTTGCTGAAGAATTCAGACGTTGTGAGGCCATCACCGCATTGAAATTACATGAACCTCGTCACTATGATGGTAGGCCAAACAATGCCATACAATCGTTTACAATCAAATGCCGAATCTTTTAATAGTGATGGCGAAGGTGATATTGAAATTGCAAACTACCGTTCTACTGAAGAATGTGAACTTAATGCAGCCAGCTCCTCAGCAAAAGCTAGACTTCTTTGGACTTTGCAAGTACGTTATGGAAAATTCAGCAACTTTAATAAACCTGTTTAACCATCAGAACATTGATACACATCAATTAAAATGTTAATGTTCGGTTGTTTTGGTTCCACAATCCTAGGTATCAGTTCATTATCAATATAAATATTAAGAATCTTTGGCATTTGCGTAATCTATTGTAATTTATAATTTGGTGATAATATCTCTTCGATAGTGATTGGTGATCCAATACGTAACCTTCGCATGCCTATGCCAAAATCTCTTTTTGGTGCTGCGGTTCTTCTTGAATGATGATTACATACAATATTGGTAATTAAAGATTTTTTGACAGCAATGTTGTTAGATCTCTTTGGAACATTTTTCCGATTGCCACTAGGTGCTGATGTCGTATTAGTCTTTTCATGAGGAGGAATTTTAGCTTCTATTGAACACAATTTTTTTGATGTTATCTTAGCATTTGTCATCGGTTTTTCTGATATGGTCAATTTCGATTTAACAAGGTTCTGTACATTTTCGCTTTGATTCAAATTTTGTTCTTTACCACCTTTAGATCTAAAGTTGTTCTCCAAGTTCTCCCTTGGATTCTCTTTTTTGCTTTTAGTACCTCCATGTATAACGCACTTCTTAAAATTCTGCTGTCGATGACTACGCTTTGCCATACCACTTACATTTCGTTCAGAGTTCTCCTTTAGCCGAATAATAACATCATTAGCGACTAGATCATCCTCAATTGGCTTTTTCTTGCAACAACAACAAATTATCTTCTGATACCAATATTATGAATTTGGAATTAGAAAATATTGTGTTTACGAACTTTGAATTTGTAAGAAAATATAATAAAAAATTCTGTGAAAGGAAAGCAAACTTTACTTTGTGATTCTGTACGAATTTACATATTTCTAGATTGTTTCTAAGAAAGGAAATAAAAATCATATTGACTGAAAGTGGATAGATGGCGTGTTCACTTGAAATTACTCTTTTTATATTTTAGATTATTAGAAATGAAATGTCAGTACACTTTCGAGGACGTTCTAACACCAGAAGCTGTTTTAAGAAGTTCAGATAAAAAGAAAGCCAATTTCCGAATCGGATACTTTTCACCTCAATGTAAATTATTATTAATCAAGAGAAGTAAAAACAGAAGAAAGCGATAAGTAAGAAATGGCTCAAAATAGCGAATTCGATTTCATTCGTATTCGTGCAGGTCTCTACTTCAACCACGATCCCAAGTTCAAGTTCAAGGAAGGGAGACCCTTTTAAGTTTTTAAAAGACCAATGTCAAGAGAAGATTGCTCTCATTTCGGTCTGTTCGCCAGTTTCTATATAATTAAGATTCTCAGCTTTTGACATTTTCCATTGAGGCTGATAATACAATACTTTTAAACAGCAATAAACCTTCTCATTAGCTTGAGTTCAATTAAAACAAAGAACAATTGAACAATTCGTCATAATAATTACTGCAATAGATATCCGCTTTCGTTTTGCATAAAGCACCTATTGAATAAAACATTTTAAGGATTGGCTATCCAACTGGCTAAAAGAGTTAAAATCGGATATAACGGTCAATCATATTGAGCCATAAAACTCTAAAGCCATCATTTCCCTTTTGGATCGCAACTTTGAGAACAAGTGATGTAAACTAACCTAATGTGTGGAAGCAAAGTTAAAAATTATGTAAACGGCAAAATCTAAGCCCCTTGGACTCTAATAGGTTCATCAATGTATATTAGCAATGAAGACATTCATTAAAAATTATCTAAATATAGTAAATATAAGTCATAAGTCTAAAGGCTATCATAAAATACATATTGTCACATAAGCGGAACCTTGCAATAATAACTAACTCTTCTTGTTGCATACTGGCGAATCCTAAGAAAATTTGAATCTATATGCCTACTTATTATATTATTGTTTCTGTGGTTAATAATGTTATTAGCATATGCATTTTACAGTTGTTCCTTTATAAACTGTACATTTTTGAAATTTTACAAAGTGCAAATAGATTCAAAATCCGTTCCTTGCTTGTCCATTATGACCTTATGCAATTGATATTTTATGATGCTCTGAAAAGGAAAACATAACTTTTGGCCGATTTCCAGGGCAGCTATTTTCATCGGTGCCACTTCTAGTCCACGTACTTTTACGACAGCACCACAAATTTGATAGGAATATTCAGCAATACACCCAGCCAAACACTATATACATCTTTCTTATCCTAGGTGATCACCTTGTTTATTGGCAACATCTTCCCACATTGGTTGTATGCCCTTCTTTAATAAGGAGTAATCACTTCCATATTTAAGCTCACTTGGTAGCTTAAAATGATTATAAAGACGAAGTAGAAATCTTTGACTTTATCGAAACTTGTGTCTTTATTCTCTACATTCTCCAATAATTTGGAACGATCATTCGAAAGATCACAAAAAGTTCAAGTTATCATCGTTTTTGAAATTGTGATAAAAAATCAAGGAATATCCCTAAAAATGGCTTGCATTGTGAAAGAAGGAGACGATGTGAAAAAATGGGAAAGTGTTTCAATATTAGAGAATCTTTAAATCGTAAACATTCTTATTTTTTTTTTATAAATCCAAAAATAATCGGAATTAATATAAATAAAACGAAAAGATTAACGGACGTAAGCGTGTCTTTGTGGCATATGATTCATATTCCACAATGGCAATGAATCTAGGAGGACCAAAATTCATGTCAACATTACAAGACAAGTACCGACTAAACTGTTTAAGATACAATATTTACTATTAATTATTAATAAGAATGAATTGGAACTCGATAAGTCAGTAATCTTGCAACAAGTGAATGTGACAGCTGTCAATGCAAATCAGTAAGAAAAATGTAGCTCAAGAAAAACCTTTATATATAATTAAATACAATATTAAATCTCTTACAGATCCCCTGGTGCCATACTGTAATTTTTTAAACTTAATAATGGCAAATGTATCTTGCATACTGGCCACATGTAAAATCAGTTTTAAGGAACAATTCACATATCTCTTTCGACACAATATTTCTCTCAAAAAATATTATATCCTCTGCTCTCTGAAAGCATCTAGAGCTATTGATATAATTCGCTGCAAAATAGTAAATAACTTATAACAAAAGTATGTACATAAATTATTGTGGATCTCTACCGCGTGCAGTTGTTCCATCACTATTAATACTATTTCTATTGTTAATGAGTTGTGAGTTGTTGCAACAGCCACTTCCGATGACAACACCATCACCATCCAACCATCATTCAAACCGGAATGGTAACCGAATGGAAAACCTATCTAGAAACGCACCATTGAAATTCAGGTTCCTATTAGAAAATCTTTTATGTTTCTTTCACTATTGAACGAAAATTTAGACACTTATAAGTTTTTAACATAGGCGCGGTAAATTTGTTGGAATCAGCCAAATCGACCAATTAGAGGGGCTCCCATATGCGGACCTTTCAATTCGTTAATATATTGCGTCCGGAACCCTATAAAAACAAATAAAATTTGACTTTTTTTTATTTTGCAACAGCAGAAACATGACCAGTATTGTTCTTTCAGTAAAGGAATCGAATAAGTAAAAAGTTGTGGTACTACATTATATTTCACAGATATTTTTGTTAAGTTTTATTGAATTTTTGAGTTTTTTCAATATTGTTTGTCCTGTTCTTCGTTGTAATCAATTCGACTGTATCTCTGGTTATTACCATAATGCCAAGTTGGAACTAAGTAAGTAACTTGCAATAATGATGATTAAATAGATTATTAAGTACTTTGTTGTTGTAATGTATCTATCACTTTTTGTGTAATCTATTTGTATATTGCAGTACTCATGCCTCACACAGCATTATAAACTGAAGATTGATATATTGATATTGGTATTGGATATTGTGGTATTGTTTCCAGCACTTATTGTAAGTACAAGTATAATGTGTTTGTATTTTATATTGTATTAGTAGTTGCAGTGTAAATCTTTGTATTGAATACGTGCCACACACGGCATTATAAAGTCTAGAGTGCTCGACAGAATAAGTAAAATAAAGTCAAAACTAGTTAGAAATCACGACGGTTTTGATACTATGCTAATCTTCGTAGTCATCATGGTCCTGAGCTCCTTCCACCATTCTATTATTTTTATTTTTTTTGTTTTGTCAGGTCCAGCATCACTATTATCATCAAATATGCCTTTTGATTGTAAACGCTTTACTACTTCTAAAATAGCATATGTTGGATTTCCGTCAAAGTGACGGGCTTTTCTTGCTTTTGCTGAGGAGCTGGCTGCATTAAGTTCACATTCTCTAGCAGAACGGTAGTTTGCAATTTCAATATCACCTTCGCCATCACTATTAAAAGATTCGGCATTTGATTGTAAACGATTGTATGGCATTGTTTGGCCTACCATCATAGTGACGTTTATTTCGTGCTACCTCCGTTAAGATATCACAATCAATTGAATTATAGTGCAAACGCTTAACTCTCATTCTTGTTTCATTAACTAATGCTCCAGAAACATTTAAATTTCTAATTAAAGGATCAATACAGTTTTCTTTTAATGTCAACTTATGAGGCGGTAATCCACTGACATTAATTGAATTTAAAATCTCAACTGGATAATTAATTGTTCATTTCATTTTGATAATCAGTAATAATTTTATCAAAATTATGAAATATTTTCTCTTCGCCTGGTATTCGATTTATAAAATTTAATACAAATTCTTTGATCCATTTTTTTCGAGTTGTCAAAAATCGAATACGAACAAAAACACGTGCAAGCAAAACAGCTGTCAAAAATAAGCTAAACATTCAAAATGGCCGACCTTAATAGCATAAGTGAGGAACATGAATACCAACATAACGCCATAAAAAAAAAATGAAAATCGAATATTGCGCAGCCCGCCTAAATTCAAAACTCCCGATACTTTTTGAATAGACCTCGAATATCATTATTCACCATCGTGCAAGCTGCAAGATTTTATAATCGCTCAGAGAGGAGATTTTCTCTAATATTCCCATAAATATCATCAATTATGTTGTTTTCTTGACCAAGTAATTCATCAGGAATTTGCATTATATCATCGCCATATTCGCGATGATTTAGGTTTTCATTATTGCCAATTTTCTTCAAAAATTCGACAAATAGCACTTTTGTTTCCAGTGCTCTCATGTTTTGATTTAACGTAACATGATGAAATGATCCAAATTCACTCCAACTGACAATACAATTTTCTACTAACGTTGCACGTGACCCGCGTGGTACAATAGGAAGAATTTGTCTGAAATCCCCACAAAGAAATATAGCAAATACTTTTTGTTTGTTTTATTAAGTCCCTCAATAACCTATCAATTAGTCTTAATAGTAAAAGTGGACACATTGAAACTTCGGCAATAATAATTAATGAAATTGAATTTGTATGTCGACCTTGACTACTATTAGGGGTATCACGAGACACAGAACTATCCAAATGCAAAAGAGGAACTGGTATTTTAAGTACATTATGTTATGTTTTCTCCCAATCAATAGTGTTGAAGTTATTACACTATTTGATGCTGCGATACAACGTAGATTGAGTACGTTTATCTTGTGACTAGTGGCTGTTTGAGTAAAAGACTTTCCGCAACCTGCATGCTCAGGCAGACAAAGAACATTGGAACCAGTATCATTATATTGAATTACCCGAATAACTTGATTTATAATGTGCCGTTGCTCTTGATTAGAAACCTCGTAAAGAGTGTGAAATCAGAATTCTTCTAGAATTGATTCAAATGCACTTAATTCTTTCATTTCTCGTAATGCCCTTGAGTTCGATAATCCTGCAGTTTTCGTCTTATTATTAATTTTCGAATACTGTATACTGTCAATATTGAAATGATAATTAATCCTACTCGTAAAGCAGCATGTCCAGATATATAATGAAAATTTTATCCCCTTAATTCAAAATGATTCCCCTTTAAATATTTAATTTCTTTTGTCAGGCGTTCGATTTCAATAGTGTAATTGATAGGTGACAGGTTTAATGGGTCCCAGACTATTTTTGGTATTGTTTATTTATTTATTTATATAATGCTAACTTAAAGTTAAAACTAGAAGTTAACAGAAAATTAGCCATGGCTGCCAGGGCGAGGAGAAGATTTTTTGTCTCTCTGACTGAATAATATGCTGAGCTACTAATATCTTGTCATTAGTTCTAGCTGCTCATTCTGGCTTTAAGTTTAAGACTCCTAGCTCGGGCAAATTGACTAATTCTATTTGTGAGTTTGTACACTGAATTCTTATATTTGTATTGTAAAGAACCTTAAATAACCAACTATTTTTCTTTTCCAATTCAACCAAATGTGTCTCAGAATCTATTGTAGTTTTATAAATGCAATTTGCGTGCGTGTTGGGCTTAAAAGGTTTGATCTCACATGTATTATCATTTGAATTACTCCAAGGCCAACTTTCTTCACAAATTCTCTTGTTGAGCTACCATTTTTGGTATTTGATTAATGTTGATTCCACCATTAAATGATAGGAGCCTATCTCAAAATTATAAACTAAGTATTCTGATCTAAAATGAGCTATTATCATTTGATCGTCACTTTTAACTGGTACGGGAATTACTCTATACAGTTTAGATGGGTGCCTACCAAATAATGGAATTTTCAAGCTTAATATTTTACTTTTTGGCTAAAAATTGGTGTCGTTTTTGAGTTTTAATAATTAATTTTCTTGCTCTGTTGATTTCATTTACTATGAGGCCTAGCGAATACGATTTCTTTTAGTAAGTAAGCTGCAATTCTTTCTAGTTTTTGAATACATGAGTATTTTGGCAATAAGTCATATATTATTGTGTTTTTTTTTTCTTTTTTTTGTTTGTTTGTAATTATAGTATTCATCATTATATTTTCATCAATTATCTGCTGCTTGGGCCAATACTCTTTTGGTTCAGCTAGCCCTTTCGGCCCATTCCACCAAAGATCATAGTTTGTAGGACATATACCCCTGGGTTATCCGTAGATTTTACATGATACCATTCGGTATTCTTTCATTATTAATCCATGCTAGTGTAATGGTTGAATGACTCCAGGCAACACTTCCTGATATATTAGAAATTGATTTTTTTGTTCTTTGCATTAATTTGCCTAATAGATGGGCTACGCAAAGTTCCAACTTCGGGATAGTCTTCTTATTTTTCTTAGGGTTAACTCTACTTTTACTTACTATTAATGTTACTAAGCAATCTACTTTTGCATATAATAGTGATGCAAATGCCTATTCAGATGCGTCAGCAAACCCGTGAAGCTAAATGGAAGAGTTAAGCTGTGTCTTAATCCACCCTGGAATTCTTAAGTTCTCTAGTATCGTTAAACTTTCTTCATAAGTTTTCTATTTGTTTAAGTCGCTAAGAGATAATTCTTGATCCCAATTCTTTTCTGCAAGCCATAGTTTTTGCATGAATATTTTTCACAACTGCCATGGTTGACTGTTGGGACTAACCAGCTTCCTAATGGATCATAAATTTTGTGCTTAGTGCTTTCTAATGATTAACTTCAATGACATTCCAATTTTTGGGCTGTCTTTAATTGTGTCAGCCTCTGTCATCAGCTCATCCATATAAAAATCATTCTTAATTATTTATATAATTGATGCATTTTTACAATTATCAGCTTTATCTACTACCACTCTAGTAGCTTAATGTGGGGCTGATGTTGTACCGTAGGTAACTGTTGTCAATTTGTTGCTTTTTATTTTTTTGTTGGGAGAATTTCTCCATAGAACCTATAACTATTCCTGATCTTTTTTAGGAATATTTATCTGTCGATACATTTTTTCAATATACGCAAATACTACGTATTGCCGTTTTCGCCATTTTACGATTATGTCGAAGATATCTTTTTGAATCCTTGGTCCAATCGATATAATATCATTTATAATTTTATTATTCGAGGTTCTTGCTGAGGCATCAAACACTACCCGTATTTTAGTTGTTAAGCTTAAGCCTCTTATTACTGTCTGATGAGGCAGATAATATTTACCGTCTGTATTTGCTTCAACCATGTGCCATAAATCCATGTATTCTGCTATGAATTTAGTATATTGCTCTTTAAGTTTTGAATTTCTTTCCAGTTTTTTCTCTACATTCAGGAACTGTGCCATTGCTTGGGTCTTAGAATCGCTTAAATCCTCTTTAAATGGACTATTAACTACGAATCGTCCTGTCGAATTTATTTTGGTTGTTGTCACAAAATTTTGTTCACATATTTCGGACTCTAAATCAACCTTATTTTCTTCTTCCATTTCCCAGAACTTTTTTGAGTCATTCGTTTCGATCGCTGTTGCGACTATTGTATCGTATCCCTTGGATTTGGTGCATCCGGACATAATCCATCCGAATTCCGTGCGTTGACCTATAAATCAGGTTTTAAGGATGATATAAATCAACTCCTATAATTAAATCTGCACGACCTGGCTTATCGAAGTCGGGGTCAGCTAATGGATAGTTCCACCATTTCGCTTTGTCGACCTTTATTGATTTTACCAGAAGCGTTTTCATTAATTTAGGGAGAACAATTAGCTCAACTTTTTTGTGATATAAGGGGGTTTGATTGCTAATTTTAGGTTATATCTTGAAATGCACGATTTAACAGACGAGACTCCGCTGATTTCTGTATGATTCTTTATTTTTGGTAATTTAAGTATTTGTGAAGCTTCCTCTGAAATAATTGTGCTTGTGACCCACTGTCAACCAGGGCTCTTAATTTTTCAAACCCTCCATTAACTGTTTTTACCTGAATTAAAACTGTGGGTAATAAGGCTTGCTCAGTTGTCCTACATGAATATACTTTTTCTTTCTTTTGATTGCTAAAGTGAAGCATTGTGTGATGAGGCTTATTACATTGTGAGCATAAGCTTTCCCTCGTGCTTTCACTTTCAAATTTTGTAGCTCCATCAAGCAATTAATTTGTTCAGAGAAAATTTTTCTCTTGTTTTCTTGTCTGACAATTCGCAAGCGGCTTCACAATTTTCACCTGAACCCAAAAGTAAATGAGCAACTTGCTTCTCCTTTTATTACGGATTTCAGGTAATTAAATTTATGAGATATAGTAAGATTTTCTCGTGAATGAATAAGTTCTGTAAATAATTAGTGAAAAAGATCCCATTCTTTGGAATCACCAGAAAATATAGCTACCTGAATTTTAGGTAACGTTGGCAAGCCTTCATCTTCATTATCCTTATGTTTTTCTTTTAGTTCTTCGTCTAAGGTGGCTATAACATTTTTCATGTCGAATTCTAACTCGCTTATTGGTTGGTTGGTTGAGTGGACAATCTGGTAAAATGTGGTGGATAGTTAGGATTATGTTGCATGTTTCGCAGGTAGGAGGAAGGCTTTTCTTTAATATGTAGTTATGATTTAGTTGCGTATGGCCGAGGCGCAGTCTGGTGAATTTGACAACGTCGAGATGAGATGTGGTTGTTGTATTGGAAGTCAAGTTTTGTTGTGATTAACTAATTGGTAATGTTGCGAGGAGTTGGTCCAAAGTTATTCTTTGTATTGCGAGTGGTTAAATCTAGTGAAATTGAGTATGTCAGATATGTTGTGGTTAATGTCATATATATGGAGGTAATTGACTGTATTTCTGGCTTCCTGGTTTGCTATGACATTGCCGCCTATATTACAGTGCTCAGGGACCAACACTAGATGCAGTTGAATCAGTGGATGAAAAAGAAAAAGTTAATAATTTAGATAGATAGAAACTAATTAAAAAAAATGAAAAGAGATTTCAGGATAAAATGGAAAATCTATACATCCTACAACAAAGAAATAAATGGAAAAAAAGAGTTTCCCAATGTAGAGAAAAGACAAGTAGTGATCTTAAAAGATGAAAATTTCCACCCAGCCAGCTGGCCATTGGGGAAAATAGAGGAAATTTGTAAGAGAAAGGACAACAAAGTTGTGTTGTAAAAGTAAAAACCCAAGAAACCTCAGTTACAACACCTATTTCAAAAATATGTCCTCTAATTGGGTTAAAGGCAGAGGAAAAAGATACGGCAACTCAAGTCGAAATCAAACCAAAAAAGAATTTCAACTAGAGTATCTAAGCTAGCAACCATAATGGCAATGATAATACTTGCGCTTTGTTGCCAGGTGTCAAACGTTACTTTCACAGCAGAAGAGAAAAGAAATTATAAGATAGACAAAATCAATAGCACCACCGCGTTATATTTAGACCAAATAGCCGCTTCTTGGAATTTACTAATATTTTATGACATGGACGCGTATTTTGACATGCTTAAAAAAGGCAACGCATTATATAAAATGAGGATTGTTTGTGGCAAACTTCATGAATTCGAAGAACAGTGCAACATAGTTCTGAATAATATGCAAAAACAAGTATCCGAACTAGAAGAAAATAATAAACTCTACATGACTCAATAAGAATCAAGAAGTAGACGTGCACCTTTTGAATTCATTACATATTTATATTATATCATATATTATTTCGTGTAATGGACAAAGACGATAGGCGACAAATGGAAGAAAATATGAAGAATCTATTAGAGAATCAGCACGATCTAAATACCTTAATACGGAAGCAAACGTCCGTGGTAGATTCTACAGCAAATCTACTGAAAAGACAGCCTCACAAAAATTTAATTATCCCAGGGAAAAGGTTAGGTACCGAGCTTAAAGAAGTTTACACATTACTAACGGCAAGAGGTTTATTCACTGAGGTGCAAAAAGTGCTACACGCACTCTTATAAACACACAATGTATTTTATGAACATAGATAATGTATGATCACTAAAGCGATAGCCTATAAGGTATCCTAAATAAATACGATATCCTAAATAAATATGTACACGGACTGTGTCCCGTTGGTTTTGCATCGCAGGTCAAAATAGTGATAAGAGACTCATGTTAGTATATATTTTTGAATAATAAAGTTCAGTTTATTTCTTGAATTCATTGAGTGCTTTTGTGTTATTAAACGTTTAAAACAATTTGGTCCTTAAAGCCGGATCTTGTCGTTTCCCAATGATAAGAAACGCAAGATTTAAACCAGAGTCCTAGTATCTGTATGAAGTGCAAAGGCACCCGCAGAACATTTGGTCTTTCGAAGCACTCTGTCGTTTTCCCCCACCAGTGCTACGAGACGCAGAGTTGTAAAACAGGTTGGTTGAAACGCTTTTTCCTGCACAAATTCAGGAAGGTGGAAGCCTACTTGATGATGAAATGGAATTAAACGATTTGCCAACATTGCCAGTAATTAGCGATGAAGAAATGATTTACGCTATGGAGCAGTTCGGAAATGGTAAAGCACCAGGTTTAGAGCTCTGAAGATTGCAATAAAGCATAATACAAAGCCATTCACGAATTTGTTAGCAAGACGCCTACGAGATGGGGTGTTCCCAAGAATATGGAAAAAGCAATGGCTGGTTCTATTACAGAAACCAAACAAGCCGGCAGGTGAACCATGTGCATACAGACCTCTTTGCATGATCGATACGATTGACAAGGTTCTCGAGCAGTTAATCTGTGTTCGCTTATAGCAACACCTATCCGATTACGAATTTGGCTTTCGCAGGAAGCGTTCCACTTTGGATGCAATAAAGAAGCTATTGAAGGAGGTAGATTACCCGCGTGTGAAGCCGAATGAGGTGCTTCTTAGCAGACGATATGAATCGTGCATACTGACAGTTATATGGCGGTATCTTCGAAAGATTCCCTCTCACCAACAAAAAAAAAAAAAATATGACAGTGCAACTATTATACTTATTAGGTGATAAGCCAATATTCATCAAATTCAGTTCGATTAAGTACAATATGTTTCAAATGGTCGCTATGTTGGATCAGAGAGGGAGAAGAACGTCAAAAATACTAGTCAATCAGCACTTTTAGCATTCTTTGAATTAAATCGAAGAGATCCATTGGGAAACCAGTATAAGTATTTTCATATTCCTTTGCTCTATGTTTGGATTTTAGAAAAAAAAAAAGGCAACGTAGACAGAGAGGTGGTGATAAAATCGTTTCACGCATGTACAATGTATCACCAAAAGATATTAAACTTTTCCATTTACGATTGCTCTTAACTTTGAACAGCCTCTTATGTGGACGGAAATCATTTGAAGAAGTTTTTGACGTATAATGGTGTGTCATATAATACCCTTGTTGATGCATACCATGCTCACGGAACCGCAAAAATTCTTAGATGAAACAGAGGAATTTAATTCTCCAAAACAAATGCAACAAATGCGTCTTTTATTTGGATACATTTGTGCATTGAACGTGCGGCAAATGCATTTGCACTTTGAAATGAATTTAAGCTTTATTTATGTGACGATTTTAAGGAATAACAATAACCAAGATATCGCATTTAATCGAGCTTCACTGGAAATTGAAGAAATATTATATAGTCATAATCTCACATGTGAAGCACTTGGATTATCGAACTCAAGGGCATTACGAGAAATGAAAGAATTAAGTGCATTTGAACCAATTCTAGAAGAATTCTTATTTCACAAGCTTTACGAGGTTGCTAATCTAGAGCAACGGCACATTATAGATCAAGTTATTCGGGAAATTCAATATAATGATACTGGTTCCAATGTTCTTTGTCTGCCTGAGCATGCAGGTTGCGGAAAGTCTTTTACTCAAACAGCCACTAGTCACAAGATAAACGTACTCAATCTACGTTGTATCGCAACAGCAAATAGTGTAATAGCTTCAACACTATTGATTGAGAGAAAAACATAACATAATGTACTTAAAATACCATTTCCACCTTTTGGATACATCTGTGTCTGGTGTTACCCCGAATAGTAGCAATGGTCGATATAGAAATTCATTAATTATTATCTATTAAGTATTCATGTTCCTCACTTATGCTATTAAGGTCGGCCATTTTGAATGTTTAGTTTATTTTTGACAGCTGTTTTGCTTACACGTGTTTTTGTTCGTGTTTGATTTTTGGCAACTCCAAAAAAAATGGATCAAAGAATTTGTATTAAATTTTATAAATCAAATGCCAGGCGAAGAGAAAATATTTCATAGTTTTGATAAAATTATTACTGATAATCAAAATGAAATGAACAATGAATTATCCAGTTGAGTTTTTAAATTCAATTAATGTCAGTGGACTACCGCCTCATAAGTTGACATTAAAAGAAAACTGCATTGTTCATTAAATTAGGAATTTAAATGTTTCTGGAGCAAGAATGAGAGTTAAGCGTTTGCACTATAATTCAATTGATTGTGAAATCTTAATTGGGGTAGAACTAAATAAACAAATTTAAATTCCACGTATAAATTTAACTTATGGGTTTGCTATTTTCCATTCCATTTTCAAAGAACTTAATTCGCTTTGATCCCAGCTTTTGCCAAGACTAGAAACAAGTCACAGGGTCAGGGACATTTGAGAGAGTTGGAATTTTATTGAACCGTCCTCTTTTTCCACACGGACAATTATATGTAGCCTCACGTCGCGTAAATAATCAAGTGGTGAAAACTGAGACTATAACGAATATTTCCTCTCCTTTCCTCCTCTCAAAGCAAAATATTTTGTATAGTACTTTGTATAGCAGGGGCGTACTGCATTCACAACATCAATGGCTGTGAGTTGTTGTTGTTGGAAATAGGTTATCTTTAACACCTTATCTTTCCTAAGCAACTAAACCAATTTTGATAAAATTAAGTTTCTTTCTCTTTTGTCCCTTATTAAGTAAAACGATAGGTTTCTTGTTTTATATTTTAATAATAGTTATAAGCAAATATACGATCATAAATATTAAAATTCCTTTGTTTGTTTACTTGTTAGAGTCTTATGCACGGCAAAACCGTTCATCTGATTGCAATGAAATTTTGTGAATTGTTGATTTCTTGGAAAAAAGTCATATTTTACAATCAATCAAGTCGACTGTGTTAAAGATCACTTATAATATATCAATTTTCAAATCAGAGTCTTCGATTAGTGTGATTACTTCAACAGTATTTCAAGTGCTGCGCAATGTACTACAGTTTGTTTTGATTAAATTAAAGGACTTTATAATAATATTAAGGCCACGACCAAGGAGGTGTGCATTGCGAATCTCTTACATCTTATTATGGAACTTTTACATTATCTGGGTTGACTTACCCATGCAACATTTGAGATTTATTATAGATAGATCGCTTTCTGTGTATCATTATTTATTACTGGTTACCCTTTGGTTTTGCGCCTTACCTCCCATACAAATAAAAATTAAGGTTCTTTTTAAAAAAACCTTTTTGTTTTTTAAACTATTGAACTAAACAACATGTTTCTAATCAATGTCCATCAAATACGTAAATTTCAAGACCATAGAGTTGCTGAATCGTATAGCTCCCATACAAACCCAAACACAAATTTAGATTTTCATTATAAAAACATTTTTGTTTTTTATGTTAGCGAACTTAAATTTGAACTGTACAAGTGTCTGGCCCATATTCAACAACAGTGTCAATTTTAAGACCCTTAGATTACTGGATTGTGAAGCTCACATACAAAAATAAAGAAATAGGTGTCGTGGGACACCCGTGTAGAGCGCAGTTCCAGCCAGAACAAAATTTTTAATTATTATTTTTATTTATTGAAAAATTTATGTTTTTTTTCTTTCTTTTTTGATTCACTATCAGTTTCCAAGAAAGTTGCAACACATTTGTCGGAACCAGCTCAATCGGAGTACTAGGGGAGTACCTCCCATACAAACCACCCATTTGAATACATTACATACATAACAATACGATGAAACATTCAATGTGTCCCGTGAAGAGTATTTCATCTTCGGCATAGTCGAAGATAACGTTCTTTCTTGTTTTTATTATTTATTATTTTATTTATTATCTATTACAAACTTACGTATATAATTTCTTAAAATAATAAATACAGTAATGTAATATAATGTAACAAAAACAAATATGTGTAATTTTCAATTTTATGTACCGTATTGTATCATAGACACGATTGGTTTATTATAACTAAAGTAAGAAATGAATGTTTTTGATTCAATGTTATTCATAAATCGGGAAAAAACTGCATCAATTGTCGTGTGATATCTTGTTGTGGATTGTAAAGGACTATTGCTCATTGTAAGTGGTTCTGATTTTTCTTCAGCAAAATTTACATTGAAATATCTTTATATATATAATTCTTCTGTGAGTGTGTATGTCACTGAACTTCTCTTAAACGACTGGACCGATTTTGATGAAATTTTTTGTGTGTGTTCAAGGGGATCTGAGAATGATTTAGATTAACAATTATATACATAAATTCTTCTGTGAGTGTGTATGTCACTGAACTTCTCTTAAACGACTGGACCGATTTTGATGAAATTTTTTGTGTGTGTTCAAGGGGATCTGAGAATGGTTTAGATTCACAATTATATATATAATAGGTCTAGAATTTCAGTTTAACGGCATGAAAGTTGGCATGTACTTATATGTGTTTCTTCATAAGGAATGTTTATATGCTATCCACTTTGTTGCAACTCGCAAGTTTTTATATAGGTATTTTGTGCATTTATTTTGACTCTACTGTAAGATCATTATGCTCCAATACAAAAAGCTGATTGCTTTAGAACTCCGTTTCTGTTTCATGTTTATTGTATGTTTTACAGTATAACGATAGATGGCGCGAATCTATAGCTCTCTATCGCAACGAAAACAACATGCAAGAAAACAAAGAGAACAAACAAACACAAAAACATACTTGCTTTCGTTAATAATACACATATAAAAGTCGTGTGTATTAACACCATTTCTAACTCAAGAACAGCTGGACCGACTTTAATATACGTAGGGGAGCTGAGGAAATTTTATTTTATTTTAATACTATGATTCTTAAAAACTTAACAAACGAACAACGTGAGGGAGGGCGCGCAACGCAAGCCGGGACACCTAGTATATATATATAAATGAACCCAAAAACTGAAAAACGACTGGACCAATTTTGATACTCTTTGCTACATTTGGATCCGGTAGGTGGCACTGTTGACCAGATATAGATAGTTTTATTTCATTTTTTTTACTTTTTTTTTTCACTTGGCATAAAATATACTGAACCGATTTTAATATTTTTTTTTTTTTTGAAAGAAGAAATGAATCTTAATGTTGCTTAGGTTATAATAGAATATTAAAATATATTGTTCATTCACGTAAATTATTAATTACACATTTTACAACATAGGGGTGTAGCAACGCACGCCGGGTAACGCTGGTTATATATGAAGTTTTTGGTATAAATACAATTAAATTAAAATAGTTTATCTATTAAAATATATTTAAAGATACTCAAATTTATATAGACAATCGGAATAAATAATCATCATTTTCAAATAATTGGATACTATCGATCTTTACCACTCTTACAAATGTATGGGAACTTTTATCTTTTTCACGCAGCAAATGTCAACAAAATTAATAGTTCAGTTTCTAAAAGTTTATCGAATTATATATTTTCATAAAATATTGCAAGCATTTTTATGGAAGGGCATACATAAAACGATATCTGACGATTAGATTTTAGAAAGTGCTGGTAAAGGTAGTGTGACTATTGAGAGTGTTGCAAGGCTATTTATAGAATCTCCTCTTCTTCCATAGACACTAACAATAAATTTTAAGGATTCAATTGAAAATCTTGAATACTTCTATTTTTATTTATTTATAAGATAAGATTTAATTATATACTATGTATAGGAATACTACACCTAAGAGTAGTAACTCAATTCTGTTTCTATTTATTTGTTTGTTTGAACATAACAAACAAATGTATACCGTAACACATTACAAAGTCGTAACAACATTCTAAGAAATATTAATATTTAAATTATCAATTTTAATTTTATGATTATTGATCAATTAAAGCCAACGGGTTAATAGTTGTGTGCAACATTCAGGCAAAAGTAAAGCAGGTACTATGTATTTTAAGGCTGTGCTCTATATAAATAGCGAGGATATAAATAGAAAAGCAACATAACAACGACGAATTTTAAACGATTAAGAGCAAAGCCAAAATGGAAACTGTTTCAGAATTTACAAAAAATTTGAAAACAAATAATGTGGAGACTCGTATTGCTATCCAAGTGAAGACTGAGCAAGAACATCAAGTAGGCATGACATCAACAACAAGGAACGAACAAGTTATAGTTCCAAAAAAGATGATAAAAGTAGAACAACGTACAACGGCCTATAAAATATTTATATGTCGTCAGGAAGTCTGTCGCAGAAAAAGGAATTTTGGAAATTTCTCAGAGATTAAGTGGGAACTTACTGATAGTCTTATAGAATACACAAAATGCTCTAAAACTACTTTAAGTGTCGAAGATGTTCAACACATGGCCAAGTGTTCATTCTACAAGCGTAAATTACAATCTGATCTGGAGAGATTCCAAAAATATGTCAAGGAAGTGATGGCAAGAAGGAAAAACAAAATAAGTATAAAACGCTTGCAGCATTAATGATTGATTGTATAGAGAATATTTCAAAATTTGGACGACTCTATTGCGATTCTTATTGAAGCAATGGATGAATAAGCAATAATCATGGATCAATTATTATATTACAATATATTAACCAAGTTTTTGTAATTTTATAGGACATCTACAGTAGCACTCAATTGCGATGATTCGATTTTCACGTTCACAGTGCCGATTCTGAATTATGAAAAGCATTTTTCATGTCGGTTATGCAAGGAAATTTGCTATTTTTATACTGGCGCCCCAAAATAAATAAGAAATACCCAAAAAGCTGGCATCTTTTATTGAGAGTGACTATTTCTAAAACTCTGAATCATGGAAAATCAATTCGTGATTCAACACATTCTACAACAACAATCCCTGCAAGACGTCCATTTCCTTGTGGTTATTGTCGAATGTGATTTGATTCTCAGTCGAATTACGCATTGATCATGGCGCACTGTAAATGGGCTGAAATCAATTTAAAAGTGAGTTATATTTAAATCGCAACATATTTAAGCGTTTTACATGAATTTGAGTCAATTTTCGAAGTTCGTGTTCCACTCCCATTGAGATAACTCCATAATAAGGATTATGCTCGTCTCCGAAGACCCATACAGTCGATTGCTGTTTCGTTCTGTACTCATATACTTAGAACCATGACTTGTCACCTATTTAGATGATACGCAGCTTTTGATGCACCTGGAACGCATTTTTTCAGCGATTCCTTGCACCAATCGACACGATCCATCCTTTCCGCGTTTGTCACATTATTCAGTATCCAACGCAAACAAATTTTTTTTAACGCCATATGTTCATATAATATTTTACTCATACTTGTGGTACTAACGCAACAAGATGCCTCAATCTCACGGTATGTCACATGACAATCTTGCATTATCAGTTCACCCACAGCAACCGATTTTAGACGACCTTCACAGAATTCGTCCTGGAGTGATCATAGACCTATTCTTGAATTCATTATACCAGTTTTTCATATTGCTGCATGACCGTGATTAACCGCCGTACAACGAGTTCAAGAAACACTCTTGTTTTGATGATCCACGCTGAAAGTTATGAAAACTATGGTAATCGCATGAAAATTTTCACGACTCAATTAAATTTATTGCCCAGGATGCATTGTTCAACTTACTCTAATTACCACAAATCACGCTAGATGACAAAATTTTATAAAAAAGTTATGATGAAAATATCAAATTATCGTTTGAAAACACCATCGGTCGCCTAGCAATTCTTACTGTTGCCATACCAGAAACATAAATAGGAACCCTCGTATCAATGATTTTGTTGATTCCATAAAAAGTGTAAGAAATATTCTTTGCGCAGAATAATCTGCTTTTAAAGCTTTGGACTATAAATAAATAATAATATACTAATAAATAATAAATAAGATGGATATCAATGGAAACGCGTCATAACTTTTGAAGTGGAGCAATTACAACCTCAATCATTGACACATCATCAAACGACAAATGTGATACCAACGAAGAGAGTAAACCACAAACTTGCTAACTATTTTGAAAATAACGAAAAATTCTGAATAAAAAAACTATGGATATTGTTATGGAAGAGAGTACTAAGCAAAAAAGTCGAGCTACTATGGAATCAACAGCAACAACTATGGATCAAACTAAAGAGTGTTTTATAGTTCACAACTTTAAATTAAAATAAAACAAAGAAACATATCTTTAATATTAAACTGGTTTTATTGGATAGAAAATGTTTTTAAATGTGAGTATAAAATATAAGTAAATATGGCGGGTATGGCTAGCGCATACAAGGCGCAATCTGGAAGTCCAATTTTCATAATTTTTTGCAGCATTTGAGGCCACTTTGAATGTTGATGTCCAGTTGTTCCCCCTCCGGGAAATTCTTCTGAGTTTTATATCTTTATGTATAGAACTCATATTCCTGGAGGAAACATTATTTTCATTTATAATTTGTGATCCAGGTTATCCTCTATAAATTGGATTTCTTGGCTACTACATGAATGAAAACATAATGGGGCACCAACCCATGGACTTTTTGGGGTTCGAATTGGTAGTACCTCGGGTACGAAGTCTGACCAGAGGCTTTTCTGGTACCACGGGTGGTCAGGAGCCCACGGAACTTGTTCCGTCCTGGCCAGCGGGTACGGCCCCCTTGTGGGAGTATCGTGGTGGCTATGGTTTAATACCCAAATGCGGATAGAGTAATAACTCGACGTGGAGTTGCGTTATACAACCGGGTGCTGTGACCCAGAGAGCAGTAGAGGTTTAAGGTGGGCCTCGCTCCCCACCAAGGAGGGAGTCATATTCCAAATTTAATATGACTCTAATTTGGTACCTGCGGATATGTATCCAAGGGGACGTTGATTGACGTTCAATCCATGTGCTTGGCACCGTGTTCTTAAGTCTTCTTACAGACAGGCGAGCACGTAAAACCCCGGTACTTCATTGTCCAGTTGTTCAATTGTCTCTTGTTTATCGGCCCAGGCAAGTGACTTTACATAACCCCGATGAATATAAACCAATGGGGTTAAATCACCGTTTTTAAATTCATATAGGCCAATGACTTCCCTCGCCCATAAAGCGCACCAAATAGTAATTTTCTGTGGATGTAATGGTGGTCCACTAAACTTTGTGAATTATCTTCACTCCACATGCGATAAGTTTGCTTATTTACGTACCCATTGAACCAAAAATGAGCTTCATTGATGAACAAAATATTTTTGGAAAATTAAAATCAATATCAATTTGGCTGAATCGACGGCGCATACGAAAGTCGTTTGGCTTTAATTTCTGCACATGTTGAATTTTAAAAGCTTTTAAGCCAAGATCCTTTCGTAAAATCTTCCATAAACTGGATGGACACAACCCCATTAGCTGAGAACGGTGAAGAATTAATTGATTTGGGTCGTCTTCAATGCTTTGCTTTACAGAGGCTATAGCTTATTCGGTGCGCAACGTTCGGCATCTTACGCGATACACATTATCTTTAAGAGTAAACGGGATGTGAAAACGATCCATAGTTATTCGAATTAGCTGATCTGATGAACGATTATGATTATCATAAAATGGGCAAAAAGCACGATAAGTTTATTATTTATGACGTATTTACAATTTAAAGAAATTATAAACATAGTCTATTTACAAAGCTGATTAACAAAGGACTTCCATCTATTCCTATTGCGTGCTAATGCGCGAAGTTCGCTGATAGATTTTCTTGTTTCAGCCGCAACAGTTCGTCTCCACGTCAATTTCGGTCTTCCTCTGGACCTCGTCCCTTGAGGGTTCCATTCCAATATGGCATGGGGTATTTCGTCGCTATTTTTGCGAAGGGTATGTTCCAGCCAGCCGTACTTTCGTTTCCGGATCACAATTTCAATTGGGTCTTCCTCGCAGATTTGCCAGAGTCGCTGATTGCTAATAGTTCTTGGCCACCAGATTCGCAGAATAGTACGAAGATTACGGTTGATGAACGTTTGTAGTTTCCTTATGTTTGTAGTTGTAGTATTTTAAACAAGTTTTAAATATTTTTATTTTCGTCTACTGGTGGACATGCTTAGCTCTCCAGAAGTTCCTAAGTCTCCCAAATGCGGTCTTGGCTTTTTGAATTCTGTACTCTATATCGATATGGGTTCCCCCGCTTGTTGTTATTTGACTACCAAGATATTCAAAACGTTCAACCTCCTCGATGTCGATACCTTCGATTATAAGATGGACGATAAGTTTGATGAACCATTATTTTCGAAATCATGATTAAACTCACTGATGTTCTCATTTATGGAAATAAGAAATCAAAGACTCTTTTAATTTGTATACTACAAACGATAGCTATAACTCGAAGGAATATCTCAAAGCAGTCGAGAAATGACTGCAGCGTAAGAAAAACTAAATTAACTCTGAAGGGGTTCTAGCCCTGAAGATACTCAGACGACGAGCAATAATTTTTTGTAAAAAAAAAAAAAAAAAAATCATTTGTTCCAAGTTGTAAATTTACTTGCATAATAAAACCGCTCAGAATCTATCTGTAAATTTGCTTAAAACTTCGAATACTTACATTGTATGTGACCATAATTTTAGGTATGTAATAACAAATTTAAACTTGTTACCCCCTGGGTTCATAAGCTTATGTTCTCCGTAGAAATTCCAACTTTATGCATTGTACTTCGTGCTTGAAATTCTATTCCGCCTAGGGATGGGGCAATCCATATGAATCTACGTACTCAATTTTCGAAGCACATATATTTATATTCAATCAATGTTAATCTTTAAAATCTTGTAAGGAATTTTATGAATTTTAGGCCTGCTTTCCTTACCAACTAGCAGGAAGAACGTACCTTGCCTGATAAATACTTATTATACTTATATACTTAGGCACAATTATTATTTTCCTCTTCTCGAAGTGAATAGTATTATAAGCTTGTTATGAAATTTGTAACAGACAGAAAGAGATATCGGAGACCTCATAAAGTATATACATTCTTGATCTGCTCGACGCGACGAGTTCATTTAGCGAAGTCCTCCTGTCTGTTTGCAATTTAGTCCCGCTGAAAGGTGGAATTCAGCGTGAAGTTTTCATTTCACCAGACGTTGTACATATGTCGAAATCTGCCTAATTGGTTGAAATATTTCTGTATGCTCAGTTACGGGAACATAGGCAAATACTTTTTGTAGAGGTGTGTGAAGAGTATTAACCATCTTTTTTGTTGCTTTTAATTTAAATTATTTTATGACCGACTTAAAGTTATGTATTTTAAATTATTACTTTTATTGCTTTATTGTAATCAGACTATTAATTATTAAATAGATAATTAGATTTCCGCAAAAGCATAAACTTTGGATTACACAATAAATACCGCGCAAATGGCTCACGCTATATTATTATACACTTGAGGAAAAATTAGTTAAAAATTTTTTAGTTTACGAGGTTAGTTGGAAAAATAAAGTGAAATTTTATTTGTCTCATTCCATTTTCGATGTTTGTTTTTGTTATGTATCCCCAACACACCTATATTGACATTGTCAGCTCTTTTCCATTGGTAGTTTTTCTTTTTTTCCATAGATAAAAAAGTGAGATGTGCTTTGGTATTTTCCCGATTTGTTGCTAAAACTGAATTCATTTAGAAAAGAGCGGACAGTGAGGCCTCTCAATTTACCATATTCGATAAAGATATTAGTTGTAAATCGGAGTTTTGTTAAAGTAACACCTACATAACTGCTGAAAATATCAAAAACCGGATAAATAAATCCAGTACCCAATTAAACAAAATATGGGCCTCATCTTTGTGGTGGAACACGCTAGCTTCCAGAAATAGTGGAATACCAAACACATCTTGGAGAGGTATGGTGGAGGCAGGACTTCACGAACTTCAGTGCCACACTAAATCTTCTGACACAAAATCGAAATGACTTTTGTTTGATTGTACGCTCCAACCAGAGTTAAAGAAATTAATATATACAAGTAAGTAAGTAAGTAAGTAAGCATTGAGGCTCGTATTGGGGGACTTACTACTTATAGTGCATAGCCATTATTTTTTTCATTCATTAGCTTTTTGATATCAGCGTACTGAAATTCATACTTGTTCTGCTACAACTTCTAAACTAAGTTCCAAATCCTTGTTCTTTGATCTTTATTTTTTGGGTAGAGTTGGAGTTGTATTTGCTGGATTTTTAATTATCATACTAGTTCTTGGTTAATAGTTTTTGGCACTAATTACATTTTAATTCTGTCACTATTTTTCCTCTTCCCACACAATGATGACAAAAACATAATTTGAGAAGAGCCAGTGATCCAAAAATTGATAAGATTTTTGACTTTTATTTTGATTTTCATTCAGGTAGTAGTATTGCAAACTCTTTGCATATGCAATAAAACAATAAATAATTTCAATGTTCTAAAAACTTTGTTTATATTAATAGAAAGTCATTACAACATTCTGGGAAATTGCAGTTAACAAACTAAAATTTTTATGATTTTTATTGAATTAAGAAAAGGTCACTTAGCTTTGTGCAACATACATCGGAACATCGGAGTTAACTAATGTTACAGAAGCAATGATCTATTTTAAGCAACCAAATATCTCAAAATGCCTGTAAAAAGAGATGTGCATATTAAACACTCTAATAGTTATATGTGTAGAGCCAATGAACCGCTCTTACAACTTTTAAAAACTATCCTCTAATGAGTATCATAAAATAGAAGCCATCATCACCCTTGTCAAATGGTTCTCCAAATTCAGTGTGTCATGCTTAGTGAGGAGCAGGACACAATTAAAGATATAAAAGTAACGAATCCTCCAGGTTTATTAGATTTACAATCAAGCACTTGGCCCTCAAATGCCAACTTTTAATTACATTCATCATCTATTCCTGATTCCAAAGTGAGTAAAAATTTTTACGTTTCGGTTTTGCGGCTACAGTGGAGTTTTTGTGTTCTGAACAGCTTTTCTATTTGTTTATATTTGTACATACAAAGAGAACATTACGCACACGTTGCGTTTACTGGAAATGTAAAATTTTCGAAAATAATATGGTTCTAAATGTGCAGTTTATTTAAAAAAAAAATTTACAATTTGAAATTTATTAAAAATCATCATCAGCTGTCGGCGCTCAACAAAAATTGAGGAAGACAGTCGAGCATAACCACAAAAAAAAAAAATCGAAATTGGCCAAAAAAGACGAAATTAGTTGAAAATATGGAATCCAACTTTAGAGCAGAGCAATAGAATCCAATATTGAAATCCTGCAAAGATTTCAATCCATACTCATACGAAGACTTATCCGAGTTCATATTTTGACAAAAAAAAAAATCAGTTTTACAACGAAAACTTCGCACAACAACAGTAAAAGAAGACATCGCAAAATTTAGTAAAAATGCATTAATGTCTAATCCAGATAATTCTTTTTTAAAACTTACAAACAAAAAATTGCTGCACCTAAAACTAATGAAACAATGAGTACTAATTTCTGAAAACCAAAATTGCATGATGATTACTTTTTCCAGTCATTGAGGAAGCCTGGATCCGACAACAAGACATAACAACATACATAATAATTTTTTGTTTAAAAGAACTCAATAAATTGTTTCCTCCATGATGCTAGTCACATTCATCTGTAATACTTTAGGTACAATCCTATGTATGATTTTATCCGTTACAATTATCAGATTAGAGTGGAGTTATATTCACACTAGACGAAGTGAAATTAAAAGAACTAAGAAGTAATTTTGGTGGAAATGTAGAAGAACTACACATAGCCCATAAAGTCTGCGTTCACCTAACAAATTTTTTTTAGTTAAGAAAAAACGCTGTGTTGATATGTAATTCATAAAATTTTTTTTGCATGCATTTGTTCTTTAAATTCTTAAGTATGAAAATTAAAAACAAATATCTAGATTTTAGTGTTCATTTTTTAAATAACGGGATCTAAATCTAGGAACTAGTAAATATGGGCCCCAAAAGTCTGCGTTCAGTTTTAAAAAAAGTAATAAAACATTAGAAACAATAAAGGAAAGTTAAATTTAATACTTTGTTGGATAGCCACGTTGTTTCAAAGCCTTTTAAAGAGCTCTGTGGCACATTTTATTTAAAAGTATTAACAATATTTAAATATGGAAACCAAAAGTAAAGAAATAAGTGTTTCTGAGAGAAAAATAATTATTGATTTTTGGAAAGATTGGAAAAGCCTTTGCAAAATTGGACAAACTATTAAAAGAACGTATTCCTCCTTCCAGCGTGTAGTAAACAATTTCAAAGAAACCAGAATTTTAACGTCTAAGACGCGGTCAGGGCGTGCAAAAAAATTATCAATCCGGGAAGAACGCACAATAATGAATATGGCAAAGGTTAACACTCGAATTACCTCAACAAAAATTCTAGATAAGGTAAGGGAAATGTTTAAAAAAACAATTGTGCCGAAACTGCAAGAAAAATTTTACGTAGAGAAGGATATCATGGCAGAGTCGCGCGAAGAAAATCGTATATTTCACTTGTGAACAGACGAAAACGCATCGAGTTTGCACATAATTATATAAGTAAGCCACCGGAATTCTGGAAACAAGTCATATTTTCGGATGAGAGCAGAGTCTGTATTTTCGGCATAAAAGGTCGTTAAATTGTGTGGCGCACATCAGGTACCAAATCCAAAGAACCCTATTGCAGAGACTTTGTTGTTCGTCCTCGGGTCATATCTCATGAACCGTAATAGCTAAAGAGTTGAAGTTTTCACAGAATATGTAGTTCTATCCGGGCATCATGAAATACTTAAACTAAAATATTTTCAAAAATTTAAAATGGTCCCTATACAAGAAATGTTTTGGTTTATATGGAAGCTATATGATCCTGTAATCCCACGATCTTGAAATTTACTTTGTTGGTGGCTGAGGAACAAAAACTTATTGTGTCGAAATTTCAGTTTGATAAGACCACTAATATAAAACCCCATTAAAACTCAAGTTCCTATTAGAAAAAACTTTTTGGTTTTTTGGACTATTAAACTGAAATTTAGACACCATAAGTTTCTGACATAGACGCTGTACATTTGTTGGAATCAGCCAAAACGACCAACTACAAGCCCACCATTAAAATTCAAGTTCTTATTGCAAAAACTTTTTTGTTTTTTGGACTATTGAACTGAATTTTAGACACTATAAGTGTTTAATATAGGCACGATACATATGTTGGAATCAGTCAAATCGCACCATTAGGGGTAGTACCTCCCATACAAACCCCAATCTGCTACGGAACCAGCCGTGTAAGAGTCGGACTCGCTCTTGGCCGATTTTTATTTTTTCACATTATTGTGAAAAAGTTTTATCATTTTGCTTGGAAAAGAAACGGACATTGGTTCCAGAAACAGGTGCATATATGAAGCCACGGACAATCTGCAACAATATCTGCACAGTTTTGAAGTCTGGACAAAAAGATGGAACATTGGCATTAACGAAAAGAAATGTGCAATGTGACGTACGCCTTACGGCCGGATGTTTGTCCGGGCGTCTTTATTGGCAATCAGTTGCTGGAGCATCACTCGGGATATAAATACCTTGGTGTATATTTGGATAGGCGGCTAACGTTTAAAACCCATATCTCAAATATAACGAAGTCGCTCGGGCAGAGAATTAGGAAATTGTATTGGCTCCTAAACAGTCGCAATAAATTGTCACTAAGAAATAAGGTACACATCTACAAAGCAATAATTGCTCCTGCTTGGCGTTATGGCTTACAGGTGTACGGCATAGCAGCAAAAACAAATATTGCTAGGGTTAGAGTTCTGCAGGCCAAGACATTGCGCATGATTTCTGGGGCCCCTTGGTTCATGCGCACGGCGGACCTTGAGCACGACTTGAAAATACCAAAAATTGGCGACGTGATTAATCATCAGGCCAAGGACTACATTAATCGGTTGGCAAATCATCCAAACGATCTACCAGGCGGCTTTTAAGGCGACGCTGAAAGTGAGGGGTCAGAGTGGAGAGGAGGCTGAGAAGATCGCATCCTGTCGACCTCCTTCCTAGATTATATTAAATGTTTTGTTCCTTCCCACTTGTTAATATAAGTCGTTTTTTTTATTGTTTTGTATATAGTTTAATTTCATAATAACAGTATAATTAAAGTTTTAAGAGAGGAAAAAAAAAAAAAGGACATTGGTGACCACATAACATATATATTATTATGTATTGTATTTGGAAATGATCAGCGTGATTAGGAAAACCGATTGACCATACTGACAAGTGTCAATGGGTTACTCACACTAAACTTTCGGTTTCAAATCCAGTGACTAAACTGACCAATGTCTTTTTATCTTTAGTTTATAGTTTAATTATAGCAAATTTATATTTGGTTCACAAGAAGCTTAGGAAATGGCTTACCATACTATATTTTGTCATTTCATCTAACTTAATTTAAAAAGTTATGAATCTTTCATATTTTTTGCGCAAAATCCAAAGAAACCCGAACAATGAAAAGATGTACAGTTACAAAGTACACTTGCAAAATGTCAAAAACATACTCATAATTAGCTAGAGTGACTTTCTACGAAGCGTATGCGAACAAACGAACGAAAAAGATATTATCTCATGCAGCATCAACAATATCTAAGTACTTCTATAACTAAATGACGTAGTCACCATACAAAATTCACTTCAAAATCATCATTGCTTTTGATTTCTTTTACCATCCCTTACAACAATTATAATATTTATAAGTACTAGTGTTATTATTATAATTTTATTATTATTTACTAGTTCCAGTTCACTTTCACTTAGAATGAAAACCTGCAATACATATTTACGAATTTAAGATGCATTCCTCATATAAGCCCTTTATTAAAACTGAAGGCTCTGCGATAATTACATGTTTTTCATGCATTCGGAAGTCATTTTCCTTACAAGATAATTTCCTTTTTACATTGAAATGTTCGCAAATACTCGTAATAAAATTAGTAATTAAGCCTTCTTATTTTCATTGTAATTATAATGAAAAACTCAGAAAAACAATTGCAGATGTAAAGAAACGAGCGAGATATGTGAAACTTAATTAAGAAGAATCTAACAGTAAATTTAGGAGCATCGATTATGATAAGATGCATCAATTTACCTACATCAAAAGAATAGAATCAACAGACATACATAGATAAGAACATCTTTGTGGAATAATCCGTAATGCCTCTGAGTTTGTGTTTCAGTTTTGACTAAAAAAAAAAAGAGCAATAAAAATTTCTGGGAACAAAGATGGGTAAAATGTTCGTTCAGTTCATAAGAATTGCCAAGTAACGCATTATTTTCATCGTTTTCATCAAAATTCTTGAATACAACTACATCATTTCTATGGTCTTCATACTAAATGGAACTGTTGCTTGTGTTCACAATTATGACCATGGTGACAATGATGAGAAGAATTTTGATGAACTTTGTGCCAGCAAGAAGCTGAAATGTTTAGTTCCTTTAGACAACTCAAGTGAACTTCATTTTTACAATGACAATGACAAAAACCCACACCCATACATACACACACTCAGATACATGTACACATTCACATAACCTCAGATTTAAATTCTATGCAACCTTATAGGGGCTATCAACCTTACAAAAAAAAAAAAACAAAAATCCACAGCTAAGTAACACCGTATGTGTTACCCCCCTCAACCAATACTTTAAAGCAAAACTTATGCCGTCTACTCTTTGGTGGTCTCTATTAGTATCTATGACTCTGTGCCGGCGCACTGGCTTACTTTATTTTTCTGTCATTATCTGTCGCGACAGAAGTTTGCTCTTTTGTACTATATTCTACTTACTACATGTATATTGTAATGTGTATCTGCATTTCGTCGTTTCGGCTTAGTTATGTTAAGTCAGTCAAGACGCACCGGAAATGCTGTTGACAGTGTGGCATATTATTATCAGTCCGATATTGGCATTTGAAATTTTTGATTATCAATAGAAGGCTATTACACTATATATAATCCTAATACAGACACATATGAACACACACATAGATGCTCGTACATAGCTGTACAAATATAAATATATAGACCACTAATAGAAACCACTGACAAGGCGCTAATAATGTCACCCCTGATTGTAATGGTTATCCTGATTGTCGTTAATAAGCAATGTAGCAGTGTAGCATGTTACAAATTGTTGATTGTAACGCTTGACTTGAAGCAACTTGTTGCGGTTACTTGCAATGTCTTTGAAATTATTGTAGCTGAATATACTCGCCCACTTACTATTGTGTGAGTATATGATTGTTGTTATTATCAAGTTGTAGCAATTGAGTGTGAGTCATAATGATGTGCAATATCCATTGTTTGTTCATATATATGAGAATTGAAATTAAATATTGAAAATATCTACAAGTAAATTGTCCAATGGTTGAATGGTTGACCTCTTCCTTTTGCATTAAAATATGAATTGAAAAAAAAAAACGGACCTAATCTTTACTTTATATTTTGTCCAATATTTCCATCCATATTGCATACTGCATATTTTGTAGTTTAGGATAAGATAAAATTTGAAACATTGTTTGGCTTTAATATCTCTGTCCACAAGTTAAACATTTTCAGTATCCATCAAAGTTACTCTAGTTCTTAAGTAATTTATGACTTTGTTACTTTAAATTTTACAAGTATATCTCATCAGAAGGATCCAAGAGACAAAGTATATTGAGTGTATTCTGATCCACTTCTTGTCCATCATTTTAATCTGCGACTAACTCAAATACTTGTTTCGTCTTGATATGCATTTTCTCTTCTTTTCATTTCATTTCATTTTATTATTATTCTTATTTTTTAACCAAAACTTCAGCTACATTTGAATAAGCAGTCCAAAAAGTTATTTACCTGACGTTAGTTCATGGTTAAGGAACTGAAAAATCAGAAAGCATTGTACATAGATAGAGACAGCATGTGAATGTTGCAGCTGTTGCGATACTTCTTTCTCCCTTTCCACTTCAGTTTGGTAGTCATGGTTGTACCATGCTCCACACTCTACCTCTGTTTCATTGTGCTCATCTGATGGTTTCTTCGAAGTCAATACGTTGCAGCTTCACTTTGATGCACAAACATCAAAAAAAAAAAAAAAAGAAAAAAAAACATTTGAGATGCATATGATTTAAGTGCAACCCAAAAAGAACACATTTCAATATTTTAAATACTTTAAACACTATAGTTGATTGCAATAGACATGTTCGATCACCATATCCTGGTCCAAATTTTTAAAGTTTCCACAAATTTCTGTATAATGATGGTTCACTTCCTTACTGAACTTTAAATGGTTTTAAAATAATACATATTTCTGAAGGCGTTACTTTTATTTTTTTCCAACCAAATCGAAACTAAAGCTAAAGTTTAATCAGCTGGTGGTGATGAGAAAGAATCCGAAAGTATTTAATAACCCCCAATGTGACTACTCTGCTTTTCTTGGAGGACGGATCCGTTTTCTCATGTAACTTTATTCGATGATTTGTGCAGTTTTTCAAAATTGCCACTAACGGAATTAGCTTTTGTTCGAATTTAACATCTTGTACATTAACCGGAATATAATATATACAATATATATATGAAGGGAAAACTAACAGCATGGAATTGATTTGTCAATGGTCTTTATAAACTTGAAATCCACCATTATTTGAATAGCCATCTTGGTTGACTTAAGCGATGAAAGTATGAATCTTTCCAAGACCAATTACTTAGTTGAAAAAAATGGGAATTTCTCATTTTGAAGTTTGACTTTGCGTTCTCCTTTAATTATTTTTTTTATTTTTTTTTTTTTTTCGTTTAAGAAGATTTTCCATTTAAAAACAGAATTCATGGCGAAAATTTGAAAAGCTTTACCGATTTGGCTGTTCAAATGGGCATGTATACTGTTAAGGTCTTTCCCATTTTTTTAGTGCTTATTAGAGACTTGCAATGATAGATGTTGTAAGTACATAGTATCTATATTTTCCTTTTGTAGTATAGATATTATCTGTTACCACTTTTTTATGTAATTTTTTAATAAGCACTTTCCACTCTCACCAAATCTATCTAAATTGTTTACAATTAGCATTTGTTTTCATTTTCATTAAATCCGCAATTTGCCCTCTCGTGTTCTTTTACACATTGCCCTTCATCATCGCAAGTTTTGTCAATAGCATTTTTTGATGACAAAGGGCGACACATTTTAAAATGACCAATCGTGACAACTGGAAATCGCTAGATGTGTCCCATCTTGGAACAAAGATGCTTTCTCCAGATGTCTGTGAAGATACAGTACAGTATTTACACATTCATTATTTTAGATTATTTTCAGCTTTGCGCAACGTTTCCTAAAGATTTAAACAAAACTACAATTTTTAAATGTTTAATTTGGAACACTTTGATAAAATACTTTTGTTTACATAAAATTCATTTGGTGCCGTATAGTCTTGAAAAGCACGAACTTAATACACCCTTATAGAGTATTAAAGCAAAAAAAAAAGTAAAAGTAAGATTAGTAAGTACATAAGTCGTAAAAACATATAAATGCTTATGGGGCTTTTAAAAGCTTTTATTTAGTTAGGTTTGTGTATGTGATTTGGATTTTAGTCTATGCCACTTTAAACGAACTTCGAAATAACGCAAATGCCTACCAAGTCACGAGAGTCTGTTTAATGTATTGGGAGCTTTTATGGCTAACCAGACTAACCTAACCTATAATCATTATTTATTTATTTACAGGATTAGATTATATACATTTGTTGTTACTTATAATATTGTATAAGTTAGAGACGAATTTGACCAAAAGTGCATGCACATGCGCCCATGCAATCACGGCCCCAATGCATGCACCTTTTGCCACGCGCGCTGCGTCAGCGTATTTTACCAGACAGCCCATCCGTGGAAACACACAGTGAAATAGGACACCTTAGCTGCAGCGGAAGCGACGACAACAGCAGAGCTGCAGCAGCGACGTGACAGCACCAGTACTTTAAAAAGCTAATATGGTGGAATTTAAGTTTAGTTTGTAATCAACTCTTAAAATGAAATCAACGAAACAAAAATTGTTTTTTTTTTTTAAAAACAAAATGTAAATTAATTTAATTGACGCCCGAGCAGGGACCCGGAATAATAAAAGGATAACGCGTCGCGATACTCTAGTAATTCATAACGAATTACGCCGCATAGAATTAAAGTAAATTAATTCGATAAAGTGCCTCCAAAGGAGCTACAGCGCGAGTGCGATTTAGTAAAGATAAAAAAAATCTTTACCGCGTTTGAAAAAATTATTGCCGTTCGTACCGCCGACTCTCTGTAGTATCCATTCGTAGAGAACCACGTCTAAAGTGTTACCAAGGAGCCCCAGTCACATGTTGCACTACTGTCGTCGCAGGACAAAAAAGACCAACTTCGAAGGACCATCGTGGGAGCATAGTGCTTAAGAAGAAAAAGAATATTAAAAAGGAAAAAAAAAAAAAAGAAAATTAAATAAAAAGTGAACATACAACATTTAATACAAATCAATTTTTAAGAAGAAAAATTTCCATTTAAGTTACTAACTAATTTTTTTAATATCAGTGTATTCATTGAAAATAATTCTGATATTTTAACTTTAAAACTAAAATACAAATCAATTTTTAAGAAGAAAAATTTCCATTTAAGTTACTAATTAATTTTTTTAATATCAGTGTATTCATTGAAAATAATTCTGATATTTTAACTTTAAAACTAAAGTGAACATACTAAATTTAATACAAATAGATTTCTAAGAAGAAAATTTTCCATTTATGGTACTAATTAATTTTTTTAATATCAGTGTAGAAAATTTTCTATATTCATTGGAAATATTTCTGACATTTTAACTTTAAAACTGGTTACAAATTTTATATTTTTCGCGTTACTATTCTAAATATCTCAATCACAGTAGAAATTAAATTTATAAAAATTTC
>JBAMAW010000511.1:0-23116 GCA_037043295.1 Amiota minor
CTACGTTGGGCGCCAATTATTATTTTAGTTCTTTGTGGAGTAGTAATTAACTTTATTTTTCACTATCACATTTGTCTTGATCATCCTCCGAATCAGGAATGAATTGCCTCTTCACAAACTCATCCTAACCTAACTTTCTCACCAACACATCCCTAAACCAAGCCGGCCGCTTCACCAACACATCTCATCCTAGCCAATCACGATCAGCCACGTCGACATTCTAGTGTTAGTAAAACCAACAATCTAGTGTTAAGCTACAATCGATCAACAATGTAGCGTTGGCGAATGAGCAGCATCATGTGCGAGTGGGATGCCACATATGGCAGGCAGACCCTTTAGTGATAACTTATATGCAAGTGTATTAGTTTGGATTAGAACATTAATAATGGTACACGTAAAGCATACAGCTGCTCTTATTGTGGGTCTCGAGGAAAATAAATACATAATTATATTTTTTAGCATGGTGCCGAAACCCGCAAAAGTAGTGATTTCGATATTTCATGTTTGATTGCATTTTGTCAGACTTATATGATCAAAGGAAAGTCAAGCTCGAAATAGCGAGCTTAAAACTTATTAATAAACGGAGAATGCGGGTCTTCTGGAATCTGCAAGCAAAGTGGTTAAGTAGAAAAATTGTATAACTTGATATAATCACTTATTAATAAAAAGATAACTTATATATTCGACAAAATAAGGTGTTTGGATAAAATGGATCTCCAGTGTGTAATAACATCAGTGTTGGCAAATTTTTTTTTTTTGTTTTTTTTTTTTGAAAAATGGGATTTAATAAAAACAAGTAAATAATCAGTAGTTTTTATTACTTATCCATTTATTTGAGTTTTAAATAAAGTTTCCAATGGTGATAGATAGCCATATTAAATGTTTTTTTAATGGAAATACGTTACAATAAGAATAACTATCTGATTTAAAGTATAAATAAGTTATTCGTAAGTTATGTATTACTTATTTATATTTCTATTAGTTATATTTATATAATTAAGTAATACAGTACTTACGAGTTACTTATTTATATTTCTGTGAAGATTTCACTTCTTTTAAAGTTTTTTTTTCCTATAATATAAGTAGTTGAAGAACTCTGCACAGGATAGCTCCAGATTAAATTTGATTAATAATTCTGTTTTCATTAAATTTACGCAGCATTTATTTCTGTCATCCAACCATTTTAAATTCATTTGGGAAAAACGCGTTCCGGAATGTTTTTTGAAGATGGAACACTTAAATATACATATATAAGTATTATAAAGAAACCAGTTTAAACATATTCTTGTTTTTTGTTTTTTTTTTTTTTTGGAAACTGTCTGAAGTCTGGTAGTGGTATCTTTACAATTTCCGACAAGTACATCCAAAGAAGATTTCAGCAAATTAAATTCTTCATATAAGTTATCTACTTGTCAAGTTTAATAAAGATATAACATTCTCAACTACAATATTTCAAAACCAACTTCATTTTTCAAATTTATAAGTTCTAGTTTACTGAAAATATATCAGAAAAATTATAAAACAAAATTTTTAATTATTATTTTTATTTATTGAAAAATTTATGTTTTTGATTTATGTTTATTTATTTTTAAACGTTAATAACTTCTTAAAATAATAAATAATGTAAAATTATGCGGCAATGAAGAGCAGTGTAGAGCCCATGGAAATTTTAAATTTTATTTACATCGTATTGTATCATAGACACGATTGGTTTATGGTAACTAAAATAAGAAACGAATGTTTTTGATCCCTCATGATCACTTTAGGGCGTTTCGTATATCTTTGCACTCGCATGGTTGGTGAATATGGGTGAGTCACTACCAGTATCCAAATTTTAGTTTGATAATGCAAAAAAAAAAAAAAAAAGTTGTGCTAATAAGAACATGAATTTGAATCTGGCTTGTATGAGCGGTACCCTTCCTAGGGGTCCGATTCGGTTGACTCTGGCAAATGTGAAACGTACGTGCAGACATACAGACGGACATGACTAAATCAACTCGTCTCATCGTGCTGATCAAGAATATATATATACTTTATGTGGTCTGCGATGTTTCCTTCTGTGTGTAACTTCATGACAAACTTATAATACAATTTTGAAAAACAAACATTTTTTTTATTCAATCTTATTTACAATTATCATTTGGGTCAAGGTTTTCAATACCACCCACAAAATCCGTAGGTGTGCTATCAGAATGGGCAATTTCATTTTTCGAACATTGGTATTCGAATGAACAGCTGACTGCGATTCAACCGTTTTACAAGTACCGATTTTGTTGCGACACTTATCTTCGATTCTTGTTTAGTTTCTCTTGCTTGTATTTACACTCGCAAAACAACTATTTTGACATTTTTCATCCCCTCTACATACTTCACGCGACAAAAGCAAAAAAACGCGAAAGAAGACTAATAAAAATCACGAGCCAGATTCCTGTCGCATAGTCACTACATGCAAAAACCCGATTGCACCAGCACGTACACAAATTACAACTGTCAACTATCACCAATAAGATTATTAAAACTTTTCATTGAACTAATCACTTTCTACGCTTTTTTAAAAACAATTTAAAGCATCACAGCGTTATTATTAATATTTATATTATAGTTTTCTTTAACATATACATAAGTCAATTAGAGACAAATTTGAATCTTCGAACATGTTAAAACTTACATTGGAGTGAGTAGGTTGGCATCATTTACACTCGTTGCTTTTTGGCTACTTGGTTCATTTTGCTTAAATACTAAAGATTCTGTTTAAAACACTTAAAACAACTGAAATATTAAATTCTGAACAGAAATTGAAGTTTCATAAGAATGAAATCAAATCGCATTTATAAAGGTCAGAGATTTCAAAACCATCGAATGAGATTTCTGGCACAACGAGAATTATATTTAGATTGATTGATTTGCCTGCGCTCCTTTAATAGAACATTCAGAAATGATTGATTATTGATTTGACTTATCGTTAGAGTATAAAGAGTACACATACAGCACTTCAACACTGAGACCAAAATATTTGGATAGGAGCATTACGATACTGTAATCCTAGGGCCTTAAAATTTACACAGTTGGTAAATATGGGTCAGACACTTATACTATTTCAGTTTGAGAGCACAAAAAAGAAAAAGATTTTTCTAACAGGAACAAAAATTAGAAATTGGGTTTGTAATGGGAGCTACACGATCTGGGTTTACACGTTTGGTTGGCATTGGTTAGAAACTTATAGTGCCTAATTTCAGTTCTATAGTGCAGAAAACAAAAAAAAAAAAATTCAATAAGAACCGGAATTTTAATAGTGGCTTATATACCTTATGGGAGGCCCCATATGTCTTTTACTGTCTGTTAAAAACTTCATGACATGCATCATGCTGCACCGTGTATGGGGCACATAAAAACTTGAAACTTTAAGATTATGTTGTCCATCATCTGTTTTATGATCTTGTTTGACCAAGAAAACCAAAAATGAAGTTATGGGTTTTATTTTCAGAGCGAAAAATAAAACTCACAAATAAGTTTTATTTTAATTTTTATTTGTTAATAACTAAAAAAATAAAAATCAACGCGGCCTTGGATAGTTCATAACTATCACATTGGTATAATTTTTTGTTTCATTATGATTTTTTTTAATTTTAAATTTTACAAGTAAACATTATGCGTAATCACTGAAATAAAAGTGAGTGTACTGATCAAAATAATAAGCGCTCTGCTTCCGTTTCGAAAGTTTTCTGCATCTGTTAAGCCCCATAATAATAGAGGGGTATTTTCAAATGTCATATGGTGACAAATAAATGAAATTTTAGGTGAACAATGATGACCGCAGTCTGGGTATGGCACTTGGACCAATGGTTGACCAATCAAAAAATTACCTGGTGTGAGCACATCCAAATTGTCAATATCATCGCCGTGTATGACAATCAATCTCACATATAAGCGTGACTCTTCATAAATGAAATTTTACAGATTTGAATGAAGCAGCAGGCGATGTTAAGTGCCACCTAATAGAGGTTACGGTCACATAGCTTCCAATCACCTTGTTTTTAGCTAAAAGCTTGAATGTTCATGCCAAGTCATGAGAAGCACCATCGAAATTGGTGCCATTGCCGCTATGAATATCAGTCGAAAAGACTCTCCTTGCGACAAATCTTTTGATACTTGATATATGTAAGTGCATTTGTAATTAGGTCTGCCACTAGCTCAATATGCATTGCCCGAGTACCAACACATACATATAAAAAGTTCAACGTATGCTTTGGTCGATGCTGCTCTTCTCCACCGGGCACCATTATTAACAAAGGGTCTGCATAGTCAATAACGTTATGAAGAAATTGCCTAGCCTGCTGAACCCTACTAGGATGAAGATCCGCCACTTGCTGACAACTGGTGCCTCCTCGGAACCGGGTGCACACAGTACAACAAATGACCTGCTTAATAAGACACCTGCAGCGTGTGCCCAAAATCGTCTACGAAGAATATAAGGTGGTTCCGGCATGTAAGATCTGTAGATGGCACATTTCAACAAATCGTCTAGAAAATATGCAACGCTGAGATAAAATGAAAGGATGCTTCGTGTCCATGCTTAACCGACAGCCAACAAGTAGAATTGCTGCAGAATCAAGAAATGGATAAAGTTTTAAAAAGACGTTGCTTTTAACAATTTGATGCTTTTGAATCTGTATCAATTCATTGTGATAATGCCGGCGTTGAAATCATTTAACACAAAGAAGTAGGTCTTGATGTAGCTCAACAGCCGTGTATGCCACTGAAGTAGGTAACTTAAGATGCCTTCTCTTTGAAATGACTCGATTCTATGCACATATTATTCGAAGGATTTCGGTGAGCGACGAAATTCTTTCAAGTTGAGATCAACAACATCCAGTTTAATTACTCATTAATAAGCAAGCATCCCAAATATTCCGCTCTTTTGACAACATTTGTGCATCATTATTTTTCAATGGAATGATGGTATTGGGCCATTTTTGTTGAGGTAAACTGAGTCACGCCGGACCTTTCCACCACAATGCTGAAGCAGTTAACTCCTCCTCAGCCCTCATGATGCAGCATCAACAGGACTCTCGGTTGAGCTTAGAGGTTGCCAATATGCTTCTGGCAACCTCTCACTGATCTCTGAAGCAAGATTGGCTTCATAGGACTTCCAGCGTCTGGAACTTGAGGCAAGCCATCCAAGCACGATCATTGAATCCGTCCATGCGTTGAACTTAGCGTTGGGAATATTCATTGCTATTATGATAGCTTAACACAACTTGGCTAGTAACACTGCTCACCACAACTCAAGTCTAAGAAGTGATATCGTTTTTAATGGAGCTACCCTTGCTTTTACAGATACTATCACTTGCTTTTTAATCTGAACAACAGCACCATACGCCACATCGGAGCATCGCAAAATCCACATAAAGCCACCTTTGAGTATTGCTTTCGAAACCGAGTCCATTATTACAAAATCTCTGTCCTGTGATACTTCCAGACCATTAAATTTATAGCATTTGAAAAAAATTATGCATTTTGGACTTCCTGAAGACGTGGCTACAAAACTTTTTACGTTGCCTTGTGATTGAATTAAGGAAGCAAGAGTTCACTGATAATGTTGAATACTCTCAAGTGTAAACCACCTGTTTTTTAAGAATGACAGGAACTGTTCGATAGTGTGGTGATATTCACCACCATTTTTGCTCTCAGTCCACTGTTGCTTGAATTCATCGTCGAACTTGTTAATCAATAAGAATATAGTCTAAGAATCACGACGCTCAGCTTCTTCATCCAACGCCTTAAGTCCTCTTATAATATAATCTGTGTTGTCAGCTAATTTCCGAGTAGCACCTGCGGATACATGAGAAATATGTTCTTGTTCACAGAAAGCCTTTATGTATGGCGTAACGATTAGCTTTTGCTTATCATATCGTGCACATAGTTTTGACCAAGCTTCATCATACGCAGCACTGGAACTTACGACACCTACAATTACTGCTTCGGATTCGCATTTGAGGTACATTTTCAAGTACTGAAACTTTCTTGATTTTGAAATACATATGGCATTGTGAACAGCATTAACGATCTGATCTTTAAATGTAGGCCACTTATAATATTCTCCAGTAAATGTCGCTATGTTGAGTGGCGGTAGCCTTGCATCTAAATTTTGTTGTTGCTGTTCTAATATACTGCGTTGAGTGTCTAAATTCGTCGTATGCTATGGTGCTTTCATTTTGTTGAGGATCAGCGTTTAGTTGCGTTCGAAAACGCATTAGTACCATACAGCGTTCTTTGATTTCCAAAAAAACATCTTGACTGTCATATTCAGACACTGGATCCGGAAACGCAGCAATTTTCCCGTCAACTTCAACAAATTCTTTCCACGAATTATCAAGCCTTTCATATCGCGACTTCAGAGGCTCAAATGAAGTAGAGTCGTTCACTTGATTTAGAATGATTTGCACTTTGTGAAAGATCCTTTTGTATGTTGTCTCGCTGACGCAAAAGATTTGAGAATTAATTGCAACAAAAATTGATCGTATTGAAGAAACTGAAACCAAACAAAAATAACAAAACAACGAATATGGGCATAAAACAGAAACGATAATTTGAGCAGAACAATATATCAGGCATGGGACATGAGTTAAATCCATGTTACAACGATACAAAGTAGCGAAAATTTGGCCTGTTACGCTCTCGAAAGTTGCTCAATCTCTATTATGACGTCACATTAAGTTCAGTGTATTAAACGCTGAAAAGCACACATTTAGTGTTAAACATGACATGCAGAATCCACTGAAAATGCAGAAATTAGTGTTGTGAATTCAACACAAAGTATCTAAAAACTGGAATAAAATAATAAATTAATTTTAATTTCCAGACAGATATATGCAGATTATTAAGAAAATTTCAGTACTAAGAATACAAGACTTAAGTCATGTCTCAAAAGGTTAACTTTCCCTATACAAAACATCTAGTTTAGTTAGGACATTCAATACGAAGATTTTCAGAAGACAAAATTAGTTTTTTAAGATTGAGTTCCAAAGTAAACTTGTTGAAGGAACTCTAGAAAAAATATTATCTCTTGGAGCTGCCCAATCGACGTTTTCATTACGTCGGGAGCTATAAGTTGGTTTAGAGAGGAATTGAATAATAAGCTAAGAATCATGCTTTCAGTAGAATCGAAGATCATTCATAATTGCTTATACAAATAGTCCAATCAAATAGTATATTTATTTCTCAAGTCGATTTTGGTTATCAATCAAATTTAAATTTGTAATCTTTATATAATAATAACAATTTTGATGACCGGATGTAACCATTTTCAATGGGAATGCAAATTTTTGGCTTGAGCACATGACCATTTCGCAAAAACAAAACACACGCAAAGACATCTGGGAGCACTGTGCTGTTTTACTCTCTCAAATTCCAACAACAACATTTTTAAATCAATGTAGTTTGTTTGGCAACACTGTTTTCATGTACTTGGTGTTTTGCTCTGTACGGCTCATGGCGTTCGTGAGATTTTGTAAAAAAATTTTGTTAAAGAAGAAAGAAATACGCTTTTATATTTTACTCATAATTGCACATTAATAGGCAAAAAGTAAGTAATAAAATAATGTGTTACTAATTGAATTTTTATGCAAAAATAATGCAATACCAAAAAAAAACGATTTTAATATCATGAGAAAATCAAAATGCTTAATTCAAATTTTATTGTACTGGCACTGAAAATGTTAAAAATTCTACTGACAGAAAAAATTAAGTATTTCTTCGTGTGGAAGCCGGTATCGAAGCCCTGACTGGCGGTACTACAATAACAACGACAGTTTTGCACATAAAAAATAATTGTACGCTCTCAAACACAAACGAAATTGAAGAAATATTTTCGATTTGAATGTTAATTTTTTTTATTTTTTGTCATTAAAACAATTCAGGTTCATTAGAACGACAAGTTATACGATTATTTTTAAAAGAACCAAACGAAATATAAGATTCCACCGCCTGCTTTTTAGTCATTTAGACTGGACGTGTGCCCGCTGTAGTGTTGTGATTGAGCAAGGAACTACTGCATCTTTGATCAAGCTTTAAAGGTAATTAAAGTGAAGTATTTTAAGTTAAAATTTTACATTATTCCTTTTAATTTACAATTGTAGAATCAAAATTTCGAGAGTTATAAACGCAACCGAAACAATGTCGCATACTATTCTACTTGTTCAACCTGGACAACGTCCGGAAACACGCACCTATTGCGATTACGAAAGCGTCAATGAATGCATGGAAGGTGTTTGCAAAATATATGAAGAGCATCTAAAGCGTCGTAATCCGAATACTCCAACTATAACGTATGACATCAGCCAACTGTTTGATTTCATCGATGCGCTCTATGATATCAGCTGCATGGTGTATCAGAAATCAACCAACACTTATGCGCCATATAACAAAGACTGGATTAAGGAAAAGATCTATGTGCTGTTGCGCCAGGCGGCTTTTAGTCCAACTGTTTAATTCTTGGCGCCATTTGGGGTGGGTAGGGTTTAATGGGATGGGATTTGATTGGTATAGAATGATTTATGGCGATGGGAAGGGGAATTTGATAGAAAAGTAAAAAGTATAAGATACTGTTTGTTTATGGGGAGGGATAGTGTTATTAGTTTTTTTTTAATAGTATACATCTCTGTTGTGTTATAACTCGATTCCTTACTTTAAGGCCTTAACGCGTAACCACACATACACCAACACATTTACACACACCTTGCTATATATATGAAAAAAATATCTGTATTTTTATATAAAAAGCGCAGGCAGTTAGGATAGAATGTGTAAGTATGTTTAAAATACAATGATATCCACTCATTATAAACATTTGGCACCTTTATGTTTGTATTTGTATACCATAATTCTTTAACAACAAAAATTACATTACAATTTGAACTTAAACATCTATCATAATCTATGATATAAAATTACAAAAATCTTGGAGTAAATTATATCTTTTCTCAACTACTAACACACAATCTATACTCAAACATCCCTACATATTTTCATTATTAAATTTTGTGCAAATCGTGGGACCTAAACACACACAACTGCTCTTTTATACAATAAAGGAAATAATATAAATATGATAATTTTGATCTACTGATCCTATTATATTCTATTTTCTGTTTTATCCTATATTGCTAATCATTTGAATTTTTCTAAAACAATTTGCTATCTGCGAATTCTTTGGGATGTGTCTAATGTAATGAAACGAACTGCAGTCCGAAAAACTATATGTGGTATGCTTTTTTTTTTTTTTTTTTTTTTTAATTACTAAAACACTTTTTCTGAAGAAATGAGAGTAAGTCTCTTTAACACAAGAAAAAAAAAATTCAAATGAATAAATACATTAAATTTTTTTTAACAAGGATATAATTCTAACTTTGTAATATCAAATAAAGATGTAATAATAGTAAATTCAAAGCTGTAATAAAATGTATAAAAACTAGATTCAAAACAATGCCAAAATCCAATATAAAATATTATATATTTTTACTAACAAATGAATTCTACATTAATATTGTATCCTCTTTGTAATACATAAACATAATGGTGATGTACTCAATACGTAATTATGTTTATAATATTAGTCCACTACTGAAAACCTTCAAATAACATCATCATCAACTTATGATGATGACAGTTCGCTCAGCTTAATTCATTATTTTTTTCTTTTTTTTTTTATCAAAGTAATAATATCCATGAAATCATCACTTCACATCATAATAATATAAACATAATTACGTAATTTATACATTTCAAAAATATAAGTGAATCTCTTATTAAATACATTGGATTAGATTGATACAACAAAACAATATAAATAATTTAATTCAACACATAAAAAAAAAAATATGTTATAAAAAAGAACAAATTACTTCTATTTTGAAGTGAAATTTCTTTAGAGAGGTGAGGTGTAAGTCAGTTCCAAAACGTTATGTTAATCAAATGTGTCGATGCGTGGGAGAGACTTTGATGCGGATACACATTGCACATTGACTTGCTCGTCTACAGCGTAGAGAATAAATGTTTATGCATAAGAGAGAGATAAAAAATGCTTTACTGAAGTGTGCTTTTACGCCGAATGACCGAGCGTGCGTCTGTTGAGAAGGGGAGTGCGCGGGTCGCTCACTGATCATCGTACGTAAAACCAAAGGATATGTATGACTTTCAGTCTCAATCTGACTTAGTGTTGGGTAAGTATTACTCACTTTGGAGAACATGTTCACTTGTTCTCACATTGCTCAGTTGTTCACTTGCTCACTCACTTATGAATTGCAGTTGCTCATGACAACAACACATACATATGCTCATATTGATATTTCAGCATGATTGATTATTAACAAAATAAAACATAATTTTTTTTTTTTTATTTAGTTCGGTAAGAGAACTTTAACAAATTAACCTAACTTGCATGTATGTATTAACGTTCAAAAAATCAAAGTACTAAAAATCCAGTTTAACTACATACTAAAAAACATAAAATAATAAAATTAATTTTTATTCCTGGCCGAGGGCCACAGCAGCCATGGCCACCTCTCTTCTTGTAACTTTAAAGCTAGCTTTAAGCATACAAGATGTAATAAATAAAAAAATTAAATATGTATTCCCCACTTCATTGGGAATTCTTTGATAAAAATGGAAGTCTCGTTTCCTTTTACACTGACCCTGAAATAGAAAAAAAAAATTATTTACGCTCTACGAATATTACTTAATATAGGTATACTTACTTGATAATTCATGCTCACATATTATTATGCAAGAACATAAGGTTTGCCACGTTTTTTGGCTTTAATAGTGTTCGCCTTTTGCGTATAGTTTCCCCTGCACTTGAAAATATGCGCTCGCATGGCACCGATGTGGCCGCTACACAATGGCGTCTCATCATATAGTGGGGAAATTGTGTTTCGCACTGCTCCCACCATTTCAACGGATCATCTTTCCGGCTTATGTATTCCTCTGACAGGTATTTATCCATTTCCCTAATGGCTGTGTTGTTGGTGGGTTTGCTGAATCGATTAAATGCAGTCTCAAAGTCGTTCCAAATGTCATCCTCATCATTGGATACTGCAGATAGACATACAGACTCAGTCATGGCAGTTTCAGGTAAAGCGATGGCTGGCCTTATGGACATTATTTTTGTTTTTTTTTTATTTCGGCTGCTGATCTCTTAAATGCGTCCTCGTATTTGAACACACGACCTTTAAATCTTGGGTCTAAGATTGTGCTCTCTGCAAACAAAACGTTTGTTTCGTAATCCGTAAAACGAGTGTCCATCTCCGAGACGATAACATTGACAACTGCATTTAAGGACTCATCCAAACTGGAGCTCATGTTTGCCATTCTTTTTTGCAAAATGATTACTTTGGATAAAGTAACATTTTATTATTTTAGTAATTTGCAAAAAAGGCTGGAATATTGGCATCGCCAATAGGTCCTATTCTGGCATGTATAAAACCAAATCCGACCGCAGAAACGATACGGCTTACCATAACCACTTCTCTTAATAACGCAAGACGTTGAAACATTTGGGTGTGGCGTTTCATCGTGTGGCCATATTTTGTGTTAGCTTCAAGTCTGGCAAATTTAAGCGGGCCTGCGCTTCCTTCAGCTTTTTGAGACCTGTTGTGGTGCGATTGAAAAATTCAACAATTGCTTTGGCTTTTGTTCGCACACTCACGATTTTTGCCAATGCCTTTTGGAAAATTATGTTGAGCAAAGCAAGGAATGTGACGCCAATTGCCTATCTTAATAGCAGCAATAATGTTGTTGGCATTATCTAACACTATTGTCGTGATTTTTAAAATTCGCAGATGTTTCGGCTGTGTGCTTCTCTTCAAACGCCTCACAAGCAAGCATGTAAGAGGTCAGCACATTTGATTAGTCTTCTATGAAATGAGCAGTTACAGCTAGGTAACTCTTATTGGTCATAGAGGTCCAACCGTCTATTGTTAAACAAATAGCAATCGCAGCACTCCACTCTTTTTTTAAGTTGCTCAATTGCTCATCCTGCATTTTTGATTAAGGTTTTTCTGGTTGGTTACTTATAACCGGGCGTATGCGAGACATCTGCAATAAACATTTTGAAGTCCGGCTCTTCCACCAATCTCAACGCATGGTGACCTTTGGCGATCATTCGTACCAGTTGTCGATCAACTTGGTGGCTTTTGTTTGCTGTGACTGGCTTATATACAAATGATGTTATTTTTTGCTGCCCAATTTGAACATTGTCAACAAAATCCTCGCTTCTAACAATGGGCTCCGTAGCTGAAGGGTGTTTACTTTTTAAGTGCCGGCTCAGGTTGCTTTGCGACTTAAAGCTTAAAGTATTATTGCAATATTTGCATTTTGCTTGCTGGCTCCCTATATCAGTGAATTGCGACCAAATATCACTGTATTTTCTAATAAGCAACATTTTATAATTATACTTACATAAACTTCTATTGTATAAGTGCGTTGAGTGATTTTAGAAGTAAAAAGTGTAAAACCGTTGGAAAATTAACTACTATTCGACATACATTGTGTAAAAGAGAACAACAGAGCAAAAAAGAACAACAGAGCAAAAGAGAACAACTGAGCATAAGAGAACAACAGAGCAAAATAAACAACAGCAAAAGAGAACAACAGAGCAAAAAAGCACAACTGAGCAAAAAAGGATAAGTCAGTAAAATAGAACAACTGAATAAAAAAGAACAATAAGGAAAGAAGATTGTCACTTGCTCAGTGTAGTGACTCTTTTTGTTCACTCACTCATGAGCTACACAACACTAATCTGACTTCGGTTGCAATAAGTTCTTATCTCGGTCTGTGCACAAATTCTTTTGATCTAAACTAAAATTTTTAACACAACAATAATCAATCAACAGCAATTATCGCCGATCCCGTTACGTTTCAACGAAGAATCAGATGTTGTTGTTGCGCCAGCCTTAAGTCGTCAACAATCACCAACGAATTTATTTTTGCACTTTTTGCATTCCTTTTCGCGTACATTTGTTTACATTTTGATAGCATTTGTTCTGCGCTAAGCTTTCGTTGGTTTTTGCCATGAGCAACAATGACTCCAATGGAAAAAATGGAGTTATTGACATCTCCTGGCAGATCCCTTCCAAGAAGGTGGAAATGACTTCAAAACGCAAAATGTCGCCAGACATGCAACGGAAAAATAAACTCCAAAAGATCACATCCACCTCAAATACTATAATCGACCACGATGGCCCAAGTACCTCAAGTAATACGAATCGGTTCCATATCCTTGGTGAGGAATGAAGATGATGATGAAGTTTCTTTTGTAGAGGAGCAGAACAACAACTCCCTTTTAACCCAGACATCTAAACCTCCACCAATTTTCAATTTTCAGCCAGTTGAGTCTGTCTTCGGGAAAAATAGTTTTACATATAAATCAGGACGTTACGGTCAAGTGAGAATAATGGTTAAGAAGGTGGAAAGTTACAGAAGCCTAATAAAATCCCTAGAAATCTCTAAACTTGAATACCACACTCATCAAATTAAGCAGGAGAGTTCTTTCAGGGGTGTAATAAAAAAACATTATTCAACAAACACTGAACTGATCATAAATCAACTAACATCTCTTGGGCATACAGCTCGACAAGTAGTTAACGCAAAAAATCGAAACACGAAACTCCCAATGTCAATATTTTTCATGAACCTTGCGCCAGCTAAAAATAACAAAGAAATACAGTCGAATCTCGATATTCGTACCTCGATAAATCGAAAACCTCTATAATTCGTAACAAACTGCTGGTCCCTTGAAAAAACTTCGATAATTCGTAAAACTTTCATACGTTTTGGTCCCCTCGTTAATTCGTATTTTTATTTGGAATACAATGAACATAAAACCTCTTATAATTCGTAATTCATTTCTAAAACCTCTTATAATTCGTAATGAAAACGTAAAAAAAAAACAAATCGGGATTCAGTTTACCATTTTGTCGCCTTCATGTCGGCTAACTGACTTTGTTTGTTTTTTCTTAGTGCTTCTTTCATTCAAAACAATAAGCTGTAACGTCAAGATGCCAAACAAACGCACGCATAAAACCTTAACAATTTCTCAAAAACAAAAAATTATTGCGGCAATTGACAATGGAGCAAAAAAAAAAAAAGGAGGTGGCGAAACAATTTGAAATCGCACCATCAACACTCACATCAATTCTACAAAAAAAATGGAATTTATTATGAGAGCATCTTCGTTCAGTCAAGTAAAGCGTCAAAAGCAATCTGAATATCCAGATTTAGAAAAGTGTCTACTTTTGTGGCTAACACAATGCCGGCAAAGCAACGTTTCTATTGGCGGCCAGTTATTGACCGAAAAGGCTTTGTGTTTTGCTAATGCAATGAAGATCAATTTCTTTTAAAGCGAGCAGTGGTTGGCTTGAAAAGTTCAAAAATCGACACAAAGTTCTACTGTTGATGAAGGAGTTTGTGTAGGGTGGAAAGAAAAGTTGAATGATTTGATTAAAGATTACGATGCTAAAGACATCTTTAATGCAGATGAAACTGGCTTGTTTTATAAATGCTTGCCAGATCGAACCTATTGCTTCAGAAATGAAAAATGTCATGGTGGTAAGCATAGTAAAGAACGAGTTACCTTATTATTTGTTGTAAACATGAATGGCACCGAAAAACTTGAACCACTATTAATTGGAAAGCCTGCAAAACCAAGGTGCTTCAAAAACATTCGCAGCTTTCCAATGCTTTACCGACATAATAAAAAGGCGTGGATGACAATGGATCTTTTTAACGAATGGCTTCAGATGTTGAATGACACCATGAAAAGTGCAAATCGAAAGATATTGCTATTCATGGACAATTGTACGGCGCATAATGGGTCCCCTGATCTAAGCCACATAGAAATAAAGTTTTTACCAGCAAACACCACTTCCAAACTGCAGCCTCTGGACCAGGATATTATAAAAACTTTTAAATCATTATACCGCAAGGAAATGGTTATTAATCTGGTTAATAGCATTGATGACAAAAAAGAGTTTAAATGTACGCTATTTACGGCAATGCAAATTGCTTATAAAGCATGGAATAGTGTCAACGCAGCTTGTATTCAAAACTGCTACCGTGCTTGCGGTTTTAATAAAGATAGCAACGAAAAATCAATTCAAGACGAGCAATTGAATATAGATCATCAATAGAATCGTTTATCTGAGAACTCTGAAAATGTTGGTCTTTTCGATGATTACGTGACTGTTGATAATGACGTGGCTGTATCCGGTATGTTGACAGACAACGATATTTTGGAAGAAGTTACTGTTATTAATAATGAAAGTGATGACGATGATAGCGCGGATGAAGAAATTCTTATAACGAATAAACAAGCTAAATCGGCCATTCAACAAATTCGATATTATGTTTCAAATCATGATGTCCAAAAAAATGTTTTTGATTGCTTAATAAAGTTGGAAAATTCAATTGAAGAGATAGGTGAAAAGAACCTCAAGCAATCAAAAATTACAAACTTTTTTAAACCTTAGTCTTTCTCTTTGTAATTATTTTATGTTTCTGTTTTTATTTTTCTATTAAATTAATAGTATGTAAGATGTAAATATATATGTAAATGCAGTTATTATGTTCTAATAAAGTTAAAAAATAGATGAAAATCAACTGAAATGTAAAAGCCCCGTTAATTCGTATTTTTCTCTTTTTAATCTCGATAAATCGAAACTCTGATAATTCGTAGAAAATGCTGGTCCCTTGCAATTACGAATTATCGCGATTCGACTGTATTTGACATTCAATGCCATCGTTGCCAAGAGTTTGGACACACTAAGCGATATTGCAATAAAGCTTATAGATGTGTGAAGTGTGGTGATGACCATATGCCCTCCGAGTGTACTATGCCGACGGCCCAGCAAAATGTGCACATTGAGGAGAGAATCATACTGCATCCTACAAAGGATGTAGAAATTACAAAGCAACTCAGGCAGTAAAAACCCACCTAAAAAAAAAACATCATCCAGTGCTAGATGGTCAATCAAACATGCGCACTAACGGTTTCAGCTAATCCAATGTAGCCAGTGGCAGTGCCTCTGTTCATCAAGAAAGCCCTCCCGCAAACGATCAACCCAACAACTTGGGACTCAACAAAGAGGCAATAATTAAGTACATTGAGAACTTTATGAACAAAATTATGATTACACTCACCAATCAACTCAGCCAGATGGTTACTAGTTTGTTTGCAAACTTATGCAAATACATCTCCGAACCACCATTTGCAATGCTAACAGCCTATGCTCTAATAGGCCCACTGTTGAGCTCCATCTCAAAACTAACAATATCGACGACCTATTTGTGTCCGAAACCCACTTGCCAGATAAATCGTACTTTAAAATTAATGGCTACGATCTAATACACGCAAACCACCAGAGCGGAAGAGCTCAAGGTGATTTCAACGCTAAAAACGCTTGGTGGAACTCTTGTACCCGCAAACCGAAAGGAATCAGTTTTTACAGGTGTTTGCTAACCCTGAATAGCTACTCCCCAAGTGAGCCAACCTATTGACCAACCGATACTAGTAAGCTTCCTGATTAGTTAGATATTGCTATATCTAAGGGGATTGAGCCGAGCAAAATCATAACTACAAACTCTCTGGATCTGTGCTCGGATCACAGTGCTGTATCAATTCTCATGAATATGCCAGTTCCCATAATTAAGAGGTATCCTAAGTTAGTAAGGGCAAATACAAACTTGAATCAGTATCCCTGCTTGGAACGCACTGCAGACCCAAACATCCATCCAATTTCTTCCAATGATATCGACAACGCTGTTGAAGCGAGACTTGTATTTATTGTCTGCAGAGATTGCTGATAAAGTTCGCCTTCAAAGAAGACTTCGAAGAATTTGGCAAACATCCAGGAATCCACGAGATAAGACTGCTCTTAATCGAACCACAAGAGAATTAAAGGAATTGCTCATGGAGACGAGAAGCAAAGCTATCGGTAAATTTCTTGAGAAAGCTGAACCAGAAAGTGTTAAGCATAATCTTTGGAGCGCGACAAGTTACCTCAAAAGACCAATAAAAAGAAAGGCGCCTATCCAGAGACCAAGTGGAAAATGGTGCAGGACTAGCGAAGAAAACACCCAGGAATTTGCAAATCAACTAAAGTTCACTTTCACTCCTTTCGACTATTGTCCGCCCGCAGATAAAATAAAGACACTGGAGTTTATCGATGCTCCTTGTCAGATGGACTTACCGATCCAACCTTTTAATGTTCTTGAGGTCATTGAAGAAGTGCATCGCCTTAAAAAAACTAAATCTGCCGGCTATGACAAATTAACACTTCCGTTATAAAAGCATTACTCCATAACGCTTTGCAGCACCTCACGGCGATATACAATGGTATACTCAGGCTCAACCATTTCCCCTCTCAGTGGCAGTGTACTGGAATCATTGTGATCGCCAAACCTGGGAAACCCGAACACAAATTGTGCTCTTACCGTCCAATCAGTCTGCTGGCGGTATCCTCTAAAATATTCGAAAGAATATTCTTGGCCCGACTATTGCCTTTGCTGGACGAAAGACGTATGATTCCTGATCATCAATTTGGGTTCAGCAGATCCCACGGAAATCAAATCAAATCCTCAACACCTTCGAAGACCAACAGTACTGTTCAGCTGGTTTTTTGGATGTACGACAAGATTTTGATAGAGTATGGCACCCCGGAATCTTATTTAATCTCAAAACTTTATTACCCGCACCTTTTTACTTCATATTGAAGTCCTTTCTTGATAGATGCGACGATAAAGAATCGGACTTTAAGCCATCCAAGCTGGAGTACCTCAGGGTAGTGTATTTGCACCCATTCTCTGCACGCTCTTCACTACTGACCTACCTATTTTAAGTGACGAAAGATTCTTGCTTGCAACATATGCTGATGATACCGCTTTTTTGGCTACTGATCCAGGGACATCCTCAATCATTTTGCAGAACCAGATTAATATTCTGGAACCATGGCTCAAAAAATGGAACATTGCCGAGAACACAGAGAACTCCATTCATGGAACCTTTACCATGAATCGCAAGAGCTGCCCTCACATAAACCTAAATGGAGACACTATTCCCGAAAGCACATATGCGAAATACCTTGGACTAACTCTCGATTGAAGGTTAACTTGGCTGCCCCACATAAAATTGAAAAGAAAACAACTCGACCTAAATCTTTTAAAAATGTTGTGGACTTATGGAATACAGATCTGGAGCACTGCCTCTAACTCAAACATTCAAAGGTTTCAGTCCAAACTACTGCGTAGACTTGTTGGAGCGCCCTGCTACGTGAAAAACTTAGTTATACACAGAGATCTACAGACACTCACGATCCGTGAGGAGATTGCAAGAATAATCAACTCAAATAACTCCAGGCTGAAAAGTCATGATAATCTCCTTGCAGTCAACCTGCTTGACAACATCCAGCACACCCGAAAATTGAACCGGCCGTTCATAGTTTATCATTAAAATAGAAACGTAATAAGAGTGCACAATCAAATTCGCTGACTATCGTTTACGATAGATTGCAAATAAAATAAATTCAAAAAAAAAATTATGACTTTGCTTGTGTTGTTGTTGCTGCTGTTTGGTTTTGTGCACAATATAACAACAACAACCAAAGACTATGACATTGCTTGTGTCGTTACCGTTGTTTTTGCTGTTTGCTTTTGTGCACAACATATCAACAACAATAACACACCTGCCCGCAATTTGCGTTTTCGTTCATATTTTTGCTCATGGAGAAAGCGAATTTCATTCATGCTTTTCAATTGTGTACGTGCCCTACACGACACCGATCTCGCATATTAAATTGTGTGCATGTCGCTGAGGCTTTGCTGTTATATGCCATAACATTTCATTTGCATTTTCGAACATAATACTATTTTCATTGAAGCAAGTAACTAAACGCATTGACTATAAAATTATATAGACTGAACAAATCGGTCACAAAGAAGAGCGGAGACAATTTGTTTTTGAGTATCACTAGCTTTGAAAGAAGAAGATCTCTCTCTCTCTTTGCAAGCGCCTTGTCTAGTCTATATAATTTCATAGTCCTTTCATATTTCACACAACAACACAAGACAAAACAAAGCAAATCAAAGAAAATAAATAATAATAGGGATCCTCACGAGATTGCATAAACTATATAAAAAAAATTGGAACATTTGTGTAAAATTGTGCGACGATTGAGTTGAGTAAATTGCATACCATATTTACACATTTATTTTATATATCTTCTTACCATCGTAATTACTAAAAATTTGCAATAATAATAAGTCATTTATTGCCATTTCTGTAGTTAATTTAACTAATTCGTCTTTTTCGCTTGTTTGCGGCATTTTTTTTTTTTTTTTTTAGTTACATTTTAGTTGGGTTTGCGTGAACCGTTTCGGTACCTTCACGAGTCCAACAGCCGCAATTTATGCAAACTCGTGAAGACCCAGAATGTATTAGTCAATAATTGAGGATGATTTCAACGAAGATATTATCAACGTAAGTTCATTTATGGATTTACATATAATTGATAATGTGTTTTAAAATCAACAACAAAACATGGAACAGCAATAGTTGCTATATTTACACGGGACTTAAACACGGTAGATACACGAATATTTGTATCTCGGTTTAGTTATAATAAGCCTGAGAGGCTTTGTATCACCAAATAATGATATAAATCAACATAATTATAAAACGCAACTTTACTTAGTAATCATTTTAAAACTTAATTCCTACCATTTTGTTCAGCAGTTTCACTTCAATAGAGTGCTTATATAGGTGAGGCACATTAGTTTTTTTTTTTCTGCGATTTGATTATTTCTATACATATCTATCCAAGCATAAACGAAAACAATAAAGAAAAACAGCAAAAGTTTTCATTATATGTAAATTATGATATTATCATCACAATGAGTCCGTTCGTCTAAAATCGGCGTGATGTGCTTCCATGAGTGTCAGACTCTGACTAAACTAAAGGAACAAATTCTTTATGGAAGGCAGTCTAGCACGTTATTTCGGTATTACTTAGCGTATCACAGATCTTCTATTGAAAGCTTTACCTTTCCAGCGTTTCCCAACTGTTACCATAACTCCTCCCTGCTTAAAATCCAATCGTCATCGATTGGTTCAGACCCTATGAATAAAATAAAAAGTAAATTAAAAACTAAAAAACAACAAAAAAAAATAAATAAAGTAAACAAAACATAAGACATTTATGGTATAAATGGGCACAAAACGAATTACTACCTAAGAGTTCGTTTTTGTTAGGTTTCCGGATCCAAAGATTACCAAAGGGAACCCTATTGCAGAGACTTCGTTGTCCGTCCGTCCATCCGTCCGACCGTCCTCGGGTCATATCTCATGAACCGTAATAGCTAGGGAGTTGAAATTTTTCGGGCATCAGCAACAAATACTAAAACTAAAATATTTTCAAAAACTTAAAGGGGTCCCCGTACAAGAAACATTTTGGTTTGTATGGCAGCTATACGATCGAGTAATCCCACGATCTTGAAATTTGGATGGTTGGTTGCTATTCATCAGAGACTTATATTATCGAAATTTCAGTTTGATCGAACTACTAGGGAGAGTACCTCCCATACAAACCCCTATTAAAATTCAGGTTCTTATTAGAAAAACTTTTTGTTTTTTGTTCTATCGAACTGAAATTTAGACACTATAAGTTCTTGACATAGACGCTACATATCTGTTGGAATCAGCCAAATCGGCCAACAAGGAGGGGTACCTCCCATACAAACCCCAATCTGACTCTGACTCGCACTAATTATTATTAAATTATTTTAGTCACTTTTAATATTTATTATTGTTATTATATTATTATTATTATTGTTTTTGTTATTAATGGGTACTATTACTATTGAATTATTTTTATTGTTATTTTTTTTAATTATTGTTAGTATAAATGTTTATTATTGTTATATTATTATTGTTATTGTTATTATATTATTGTAGTCCCTATTAATATTTATTATTTTTATTATATTATTTTTATCATTGTTTTTAATAAGTATTACTGTTATTAAATTTATTGTTTTGTTATCGTTACTGTAATTGGTTACAGTCACATTACAACATAAAAAACAAAAAACAAAAAAATATAAAACTATGCTCAGACGAAAATTAGTCCGATTCGGCTGGTTCCAACAAATGTACTGCGCATTTATTGTAAACTGATAGTGTCCAAGTTTCAGTTCGGTAGGGCAAAAAACAAAAAAGTTTCTCTAATAAGAACACGAATTCAAATAGGTGGTTGGTATAATCGGTACCCCCTAGCGGTCTTATTCGGCTGGTTCCGACAAATGTCCTGCGCATGTCTTGGAAACTGATAGTGTCCAAGTTTCAGTTCGATAGGACAAAAGACAGAAAAGTTTTTCTAATAAGAACATGAATTCAAATGGGTGGTTTGTATGGGAGGTACCCCCCTAGTGGTCCGATTGGGCTGGTTCCGACAAATTTCCTGTGTCTGTATTGGAAACTGAGAGTGTCCAAGTTTCAGTTCGATAGCACAAAAACCAAAAAAGTTTTTTAATAAGAACATGAATTCAAATGGGTGATTTGTATGGGAGGCACCCCCCTAGTGGTCCGATTCGGGCGGTTCTGACAATTATACTGCGTATGGTAAAAAGACGGACAGTCAAACAGTCTTTATGTAGTTTTTTTTTGTCTCCTTCTGCCTGTGACAAACTTCATGACAAACTTATAATACTATTTACTTCCGTGAAGAGTATAAAAATGCAATCCAATCCAGCATCCCTTAGCTTGGATAATTTTTAGAAAGCTCGGAATTAAGCAATTTTTATTTTCTTGGACTGCATACACATATACATAAAAAATAAAAAATTGAAATATAAATACTTTGATTCCAGCATTCCACTTTTGCTCTGCGGATATATATCCAAGGGGACGTTGATTGACGTTTATCAATCCGTGTGCTTGGCACCGTGTTCTTAAGTCTTCCTAGACAGGTGTACCGTTTTTCCTTTACATTACTTTGTACGCCGTTATATCGGTATTACTTAGCCTATCACAGTTCTTCTATTGAAAGCTTTACCTTTCCAGCGTTTCCCAACTGTTACCATAACTTGTACACTGTACATTGGACAATTGGTTGTAGATTAGGTATTTGATGTACATTCAAAATCGTGTTTTATTGCCCAAGTCGTCTATGATTCTTCAAATCTTATATTGTTTCATATTCGGGCGGGACAACGTTACTAAAAAATTCACAAAAGCTTTTCGAGTGCAGGTAGTGTAACATACAAACCTACTTCAAATACATTTTACACAACATCGCAAAAAACACTCATCAAACAACAAACATTTCGACTTTTCGAAGTCATACAAAAAATCCAACAAAAACAATACTACATACTTGTAATACTGATATTCCTCTCTCTAGCGATGTATCGGACGAGTTAATGGGATAGCTTGATACCTAATCAAGTTTCTTCTAATCTCTCTTTGATATACATACATTTAACATCATTTTGCTCTTTGTTTCCATGTCTCTTAATATGGAACTTAAACGGTTTCATTAACAATTATCAATAATTAATTATCCTTAATAAAAAAAAGACCCTTATGTTATAAACTCATATTCCACATCTACATCAACTTTTTAATGGTTATTTTAAAAACCTATCGCAAAATACAACTGCCAAACAAGGGATTGGGTTCCTTATTAAGCGACATATCCCTCACAAACACTTTCCAATTAATTCCAACATTCTTTGCCATGGATCACTAATTGAAGAAAATCCACAATAAACTATTGTAAACAATTATATTCTCTCTCCCCAACCAAAACTTTATGTAAATTTTAGTAATAAGTGTTCTCAATCCAAATTTCCACATATTAATAATATAGCACAAATAAATTAACTTAGTTTTAGTATTAAGTCTTAGATATATGTTTTAATTACACTGTGCGACTAACAATAAAAAAAATTATAACATTAATAAAAATACATATTGTTACAAAATGAATGGTTTAAATCACAAGACCGAAAACAAATAAACTCAAATTTCGACTGTGGACTGTATGAATTCTTTATTAGTTACAACTTA
>JBAMAW010000513.1:0-105716 GCA_037043295.1 Amiota minor
GGTATTATTATTTATTTCAATTAACTTCTCTGTTTCAATATTTATTGAGCTCGAAGAGTTGTCACTTTCATTTTTATTTTCTAAAATTTCAGATTCCCCATTCCAGTTTCGGTCACGTTGGTCTTCTCTTCATTATTAGTGGCGAACAATTGCGGAAATTTATTTAGAATTTGCGATATACATTTTATTTCCTTGGTAGAAATCTGTTTGCCTATCGCCAGTAGAGACTGTGATTGCTGTTGTTGCCGAATTATTCTGCTCTTATCACTGACTCTCTCCATTCATTCTTTGAAGTTCCTGAGAAGCATTCGCATTCTTATAATGTAAAAGATCACCTACTAAATGTTAAAGTAAATCATTATACTCTTCACGGAACCAGTCGAATCGGACCCCTAGCGTTCCTCCCATACAAACCACCCATTTGAATACTACAATGAAACATTCACTGCGTCCCGTGAAGAGTATTTCATTTTCGGCATAGTCGGAGATAACCTTCTTTCTAGTTTTATTTATGATTCAAAGTTTCATTAAATCACTAACAATTACCTTTTATCGTAAACCTTTGCACTCAACAATACAATATGTAAAAAGTCGGCCAAAAGCGAGCCAGACTCGTATACGAAAGGCTTAGTACCAAACGAGGGAGGTACCCCCTAGAGGTTCAATTTGGCTGATTCCAACAAATATATGTATATATATGTAATTTGGTTGTGCAATAGTTTATATTGTAGTAGATGTCTTAATTAAAATGATAGTGGCGTTATGGTAAAAACTATCCACAAATATAGCTAAGGTCTTTTGTATAATATAAAATAAATTCATAACCCTTTTAACACCCTTAATGTGTCTGATTCCGATTCATCGTACTAGTACAATGTGTATGCAAGAAAATGAGTGCAATTCTTTGATGCTTAAACTCGAAATGATTTCACGTCAAATGCTTACTAGTAGTAATCACATTTTGTGTAATTTTTGCGCGAGTATTCACCGCAGCTCTCCTCGGCTCATAGTTCACTCGACTATTACGCGCTCAACCAAATACTTCACTGCACTATTACTCGTCATACCCATACTTCACTGCACTAATGTTCGTCATACACAATTCAGTATGCACTCGTTGCTATGTTTACAGCTCAATCTGTACACGAATACCACTCGTATCCATTTCTACAATACAAAATACTATCGCTACTATACAACGTGCAGTCGTTTTCAGAGCAAAACTACTCATTTACCGTTTGATTGCTTATTTGCTTTGTTTTTATAAACGCAAAATTTTTTCTACATATTCCAGTTAAATTTTTTCGGTGTGTACTGTATTTTTGGCGAAGATGCTCACAATAAGACAGTAAGTGTTGCAGCAGAAATACCAGAACAAGGTATCGAACCGAATTCCCAATGAAGTATGGAATAAAAAATTATTTTATTAGTTTATATTTTACGTTGGTAATTAATTATTAATAATCAGTCATGCTGAAATATAAATAATTATTTTATTTCAACTAAAATGTAGATTCCATGTTATTCTCAAAAACAACTGTGTTGTTCAATAGCAACTGAAAATAAAGAAATAAGAATCTGAACGAGCGGTGCTTACCCAACACTACACTGTGAAATTATTTATAAATATGGCAATAAATTATTTAAAAAATTTTCTAACACTTTTTTCGTTGACTATTAGAAATGTCGAGTGATTTAATGTGATTGAAAAAGTTTGCGTGGAACGTCAGATAATTTTTGTAAGTTGTACTGTCAAATCGGTGAAGTCGAAGACGAGTGGTTAAAACACGAAGTATTGTAGAAAAATGTCGAGTAATAACCAAAACAAAATGTTCAATGCAAATGCAGAGCCTAAAAATCAAACTAATTATCCTTCATCTATATTAAAACGACCTCTTAATATTACAAATGATCCGCGTCAGTCTCCATTGAAATTTGTAATCCGAACTACGAATGAAACAAGTATTCCGGTGCAACCTATAGTTAAGCCTGCAAAGGTAAATCTAATTAGTTACTCATAAAGCAAACATACAAAAATTGAATGAAATTCTAGGTGCATGTACTGCCATCAGTGGTTGAGAACATGGATGAAACAGAAGAAATTGATGTGGTTACCGTCGAAGAGGAACGACGTCCACCAATTCCGGTCAAATTTGTACAAACTTTAAACGTTCGAATGCCTGCAGCATATTCAGGTAATATTCAGATGAATGCAGTGCCACCCGGACATACCATACCCTTATACTCTAACATAGCAGCCACCTCTAAGGCTGCGCTGGCAATGGCCAATAGCAGTCCGAAAAGCATCCCGGTATTACCAACTTTTCAAGGTCAAATGCCTGGCACAAATTCAGGTAACATACAGACAAGCAAATTGCTATTGGGACATACCATGCCAACCACCTCTACAGCTTCTTCTTCATCGCTGGCAATGGAAACCAAAGTCAATGCTTCCACATTCTTGGACATTAATAAGTTACGCCGTCGCACCAAGTTTGAATTTGAAGTTAGCGGTGTAAATGGAGCCACTGATGAAAGTCTGAAATTAATAACAATAGCCGCTCATGATTATCTCAAGGATATCGTTGAGCAGATTGTGGATATCACAAAATTTCGCATCGTTGCTTCCTCAGATAAACGTCAGCAAGCGTTAAAGAAAGAGGAAGAAAAAAAACTGAAGTTTTTGAATGAGCTTCTGAAGGAAAAAGCTGAAAAAAATCAAAATAAATCTGACTGGAAAGGTGTAGAACAGAAGCGTTTCCGTCAAGAGAATACTAATGAAACGGCATTGGCAGCAATTGGTGGACGTCGTTACCCAGCACTGCCTCAACTCAAGGTAACCGAAAATAAACCAACAACCCAAGTGCAAATTGAGGATTGTTTGTTCTTTATGGAAAATAATTCGATGTTCTGTAAGAGTAAGTTACTTTACAATGCTGCTTTAAAAAGAGCATAATTTAAATCACATTGTACAAGAGTCATCTCAATCACATCATGATATAATTTTAAAGAGATGCGATCAAAAGGAATAATATTTATATTAGAATAAACGTATTAATTGAAATTAATATTGTAATTTTCAAATTCAAATTGAAAAATAATACATACAATATACATGTTCTAAAATAAATAATAATAAAATAAATAAATAGATTATCATATGAATTTTAATTAATTAATTAATTAACTCAGGTAAAAATGTTCAGAAAATTAAGTTTTCTTTTTGGCTTACAAGTTTTATTTTATTAGATGGCCCACACTTAGTGTACCTGAGTTGCAAAAATTGCAAGTTGGTACTGGTGTCTTGTTGAGAAGATGTTCATGTGAAAACTTTGTGTGGCCTAGTCTGAATCTGCTATACAATACACATTCTTTCCTGTTGATAGTTGGCGAGATGCTGAGTGCTTGTCTTGTTGGATTTATTTGTTTATAAAAATGGGAGTATTCGTTCCATATTGCATTCAATTTCTCTGCTGTTGTGTTGTTTACCAGGTTCTTGATGTCATCTTTATTGGACGTGTTGTGGAGTAGAAGTGGAGCTCGTGTTGCAGATTTCGCCGCAGCGTCAGCTTGTTCGTTACCTGTTATTCCTACATGGCCAGGTATCCACATCAGCCGAATTTTGTTGTGATGATTTATAATTAAGTCTCTTATAGTGCTGACTGTTGATTCAATGTTGTTGATATTTTTAACAGCTAAGAGAGTTGAAATCGTGTCAGTGCAAATTATAAATTTGGATTTTTTGTTTATTGATGCATATTCTACGGCAGTAAGTATGGCTGCTGCCTCTGCGGTTAAGATTGAGGTGTATATTGGTAATATGGCTGATTTAATAGTGTGGTTGTAATCAATAAAGTAATATCCGTGTTTGTTGTTTGTAATTTATTTTTACTTTTAAAAACATTATTTTTTCTGGCAACATTTTAATTAAAACAAGATACTCAACAATATACGAATGAAAGTATTGTAGGTATGTTGTATATTTTGTGTAACATCAAAACAACATCAAGTATACGAGGTGTTATTATAAAGTAATAGTGGTAGTTGTGTAACGTAGAACATTTTTTCCATCGCACTCTACTTACTTACTTACTATTGATATCGAATTATTATGAAACTGAGTAAACTGCTTAAGTGCCCCGACATGATCATGCAATTATCATGCATTTTATCATAGTGTTAGTGAAATAAGTATGTGTGCGCGGCATGAACAAATCATGACGAAAAATCTAATCGATTTAGATATTTCATCATGCTATTTATTCTCTCATTTACGCCTTCACGAAGTACGTATGAAAGAGGCAAATATAGACATAGGTTCCCGCCCTTGTTTCAATCTGATCTAATTTACATATGTAGTACCCAGAAGATTAATAGATGAGATTCAAGAAAAATAAAAGTGCAAAAGTTAACAATTAGAAATTGTATCTACAATTACACTCCGCGACACTTGAATAGGACACCTTGCAAATTGTCAGTTTGGATGCAAATCCCTCAAAAATTAACATTAAAAGTAACGGTTTTCATATGAAATATATTGATGGCTGGAAATAAATGTTATATTTATTTTTTTTTAATTATCTTTTGATAACCATCTTAAGGCATGCCTCAATTTGCGTCACTTGAATAGAACATTTGTGTTGTTAGACTCCTATGTGTGCTGTGTGGACTCGTGTTTTTGTTTCATTGCTTTTTGAGGTGAGTTCTACTGAATGCACTTCGGATCAAAAAGGGTCACAACCCTCTACCAAAAAAATTTCAATTGCATTTGACAATACTTAAACGTACTTTAAAGGAAGAAACACACATATTTGAAACATAAAAATTTTAATAAACGTCTTTCTTGAAGAGATGTTCTATTCAAGTGGCGCATAAATCTGCGTGTTTTTAGAATTAATTTACCAAAAAATGTGTAGCAAATTAACTGTACCAGTTACAAAAACAAATCCTTCTGTATTTGAGTGTATCCTGTCTGACTGGCAAATCAGATGGGACAGTTCTGTGTGTGGGCGGGTAACACACAAGTTCATTGAGGATGTCACATTTGTTGGCGGTCGACCGGACTTTGGTTTTAACCTATGGCTCGCTTTTTTGCATTCAAGGGGCCTAAATGACTCTGCGGAATGCCCTTGTGGCTCGACGGACGAGACATGGCAAGTTAGGAGATTAAATGGGCTTGCACGTGCAGTATTTTTGAGACGTCATCCGATTGTAGCCTGAGACTGTCCGATATGTGTGTGTGTGAATGTGGGTTGGTTGGTGTTCCCCCCGGGGTAACCAGTCCTTGAGCTTCATGGAGCTCTACTGGTAGTAACTTGGTTACGCTGCCTGACCAGAGGTATTTTCTGGTACCACGGGCGTCTGGCTTGTAGCGGTCTCAGCCTACTATCCTTTCGCTTAAAGTCCTTGTGACAGTGGGGACATATGCTCGCTGATCTTTATCATATAAATGCTGCAAAATTGGCGGAAGAGGTAGGAATAGACCTCGCTCCCAACAATGAGGAAGCTGTACCCATGAGTATAGCTTTATACTGTGCCATCTGTGGGTTACCAACCTGCATGCTATTCCAGAGAGCTATGTTAAAATTTGGGGCACCAAATTGATCTCATAAAATTTATCACAGTAATAATATAACAAAATCAAGTTGAAATAAAAGTTGTTTTTTTTTATTCTTACAAAATAAAACAAAAAACAGTTAATAAACAATTGCCTAATCTATTTGAAGTTGCATTTGATAAGCAAACACAATAGATTAGATGCAATGCATTGAAGGATAACTATTAAATTGCCTTTCGCTATAATGGTTGTTTGATTTACGACGAGGATTAGCTGTATTATTTGGTGGGATGATATTGTTGTTGACATTTGACAATTGAGTAGCATTTGGCAATATTGACCGCTTGTTAATACACTGTTGATGAACATTCAATTTGAGTTCTAATTGTTCCTGCTGCTGCTTTACATCGCGTACCAAGTTATGAAAGAAGACATTCTCATGCTTCATTAACTTCATATCGTTTGTTTGTTTATGCAAATCATTCTCACATTTCATAATACGGTAAAGTAATTCCTTGTTCTTACTGGTTTTCGTTTTTATGGAATCCTTGAAGATTAGGATTTTCTATTGAGATTAATCAACGCAAACAAACTATCGATCGATCACAACGACAATTAACTTACTTGAAGTACAGCGATAGTTTTAGCCTGATTATATAACTTTACCAGAGTAATTTCAAGGGTACTTTCATTGATGTGGTCTTTCTCTTTCATCGTGGCGATAACGTCATACAATTTTTTATTTTCTTTCTTTAAGTCTCTCGTTGCCTCACTTTGCATTTGTACTGCTTTCTATCGATTGAAGTTGGTTGTGACGAAAAGGGACATGATTACTCTTTATAATGTTAATAAGATTATTACTTACTGTCATATGCGTTACTAGACTAGTCTTCTTTTCGAACGCCTCCAAAAGATCAGCATTTTGAGTCGCTTGCTCTCGAATTTTCTTCTCACAGCTGGTGACTATATTGTTCCGCTCTACAAGTTCTGCTTCCAATTCCTGTAATCTTTGGACGAAACACTTGTTCTCCTGTTGTGCCAATTCCAGGGCTTGTGACATTTGCTCAACATCAACACTATCTAACTCTGCTTGTGTTGAAACACTGGCAACGACTTTGTCGCAAATAGAAACCGAAGCATTACTCTTCGAAACGTGACCGAATAAAAAAAAATTAGAGTAAACAAAATTATTTTGTAATTTACACAATTTTAATGCCAATTCACCTCTAAATTTTTCAGACGCTCTTGCAAATGCCCAATTTCAGCCGAGTTCTTTTCCTCAGCATCCTTTTGCATAGTTTCCATTCGTGTCAAAGCTTGGGCAGCGTCTTTAAGAATTTCCTGTTTCTCTTGGAGTTCCTTACGCAACATTTCAATCTCGATTTTAGCATCAATAAGCTCTTTGGCAATTGTTTCCTTGCAATTACTATCACCGGAAGAAGAGGCCTTATGAGCGCGCATGTTTTCTTCAATGACGTATATGCGTAGCCGAAGATTAAAGTTCTCCTTGCGTAATGCTGACAATTCCTCTGTGGTCTGCCGTACTGCCAGACAATGCATCTTAGGTGAAGTCGTGCTATCAGCTGCGCTCAAACGGAAATTATCTATAATATAAATTAAGGAAATATGTAAATAATTAAATACAATCAATGTTGTAAACTAGTCTGACTTGGATCCATTTTTGTCGTAAATAGTAGAATGGTAATATTTCTATGTTGTAGAATATGTGTTCGGTATAAAATATATGAAAAATTTCTGATCAAAAATTCAAATTTTTTGATGTGTATATATATTGTATATATAATTTATTCTATAAAGTTCCTTCAATGTAATCTTGGTTGATTTATATTTTTCATGAAATTCTGACACAATTATCAAAGTTCTAAAAAAAATATTTAGAAAACACATACTATGTCAGTATTCCACCAAATTGTCAGATCATGCATTACATATAGTATAATATATATATAGTATAATATATATATATATGTTTAAATTTTTTTTAAAATTTAATTCACTTTGATTTCATGAAAGAATAGATGATTCTGATATAAACAAGTTACAAACAAACATAAAATATAAGTATATACTATAGTTGAATATACTAAATTCTATCGATGAAATTATATTCAAATAACAAATTATCTTGTCTCGAGTTTGTCAACTATACAAAAGCAACAAAATCAGTAGAAGTAGAAGCAGCAGCAGCAGCAACAAAGACATAATTATTCTTACATAAAGCGAATTTTTTGCTTTGTCAATACGCATCTGTATCTGTATTTCTATGTTGTATCTTGTATCAGTCTTCTTCTTCAATTGCCTTGAAATATTCTATTCTATTCTATGATTTATTTATTTATTTTGCCTTAAAGTGCAACGAAGCGATGGCAGCTCATTAAAAATATCTTTTGAAATGGAAAGCAACTAGTACCAGGCATATCTATACACAATAATATTGTATTATTCGTATTTTTGTACTTTTATATATTTCATCAATGATAAGAACTACTATCTATATAGGTATATTTATGCTATAGTCTAGTATCTAGAAGATAAACAAATAATTTATCAACGAAATGCGTAAATCGCTACTTATGCAATTATGCCACTTCAGACAGGCAGAAAGTCTGCAGTTCAAGGGACATTTTCGTTGCAGACAATGGATACTTGAGCAAAATCGAAAACGCATAAATCCGCTTAAGTAATAAAGTTTACTCGCTTATTATGCGATCAATAAACTATGCATTTTTCTTTGCGGAATTACAAACAATTACATATAGGCCGCAGGGTAAATGAAACGATAGAATACAACTCGCAAGATTTTAATGCAATTATATAGGTTTCATTCTACTGCACATAGAAATATGTAGTTAGTAAAAGTATCTAACTCGTGCACTTCTTAAAAATAGTCATTTCAATCGGCATACAACGAAACCGACAACATTCAAGTCGAGAATTACAGTATTGCAGTATTTTTCTTTGTAAATGAATGGAAACTTCTACGTAAAAGTATCTTATGCTTTAGACTAGAGTATCTGACCAATTGGTATTTGGGTTAAAATGTAGCAATTTCTTCTCTTGAATAATGCTAAAGGCAGCGAATGCAATAATTTTATTGTAAAAAGTTTTTATGGCATTCGTTGCCCATTGCACGGCGCGTGTGCTGCACAAACCGTTGCGGATCAACATCATTATTATTGAAGTATCGAAATCATAATGATTTTTCAAAATTTATCTTCTCCCTTTTTCGGTTTTTTTTTTTTTTTTTTTTTGCGGCGCCCCATTGCTTAGTCCAAGACCAAGAATTGGACACAGCGTGGTATCGCATCCCATCGCATTGCATTGCATCGCACAGATACAATTTTATCGCATTTTGTACAAACAACATCACACCCAAGCAGTCAATTGAATTAAAATGCCATGAAACTGGCGGCTGTAAAGCGGCAAAGCAAACAAAACAAAAAAGAAATAAAATTGTAAAGGAATTATTGGAGATTGAAGCTGCCACCAACTCCATCACCACAATCACCACCACAAACACCATTCTCCAGAACAAAACTGTCCAACGGACGGACTATGAAGAAACGAGGAAAGAAACCACAACCGGAATGAACAAAAGCACGATGCAATGCTTTGTAAGTTCCTATTGTTGTTGATTTACTTATTTTTGTAGAAGGGAAGGAAGGTCTGATAAGTTTCTTAACCAACTAGATTCTTAAAAGTGACAGTTGCCAGAGTTTAAGAGAAAATAAAGTAACCACAGAGCTGTAACCACATTTCCCACTGTTTAAATGTGAGTATTTCCAGCAACACAAAGAACGAACAATATTCAGGTCTTTTAAGATTTGAAGATTTGACTGAAAAATTGCTCGAAATTATTAGAGTGAACGAAAAGTAAAAGTGGGAGGGACAAGAGACATAACCAGTCATGAAACTTTGATCTATGATTACTTCTTGTCAGGTCTGAAGAATATTTAAAATACAAAAGTAAGCTCCGTAGAAGACAAAAGTCTTTTCAAACATAGGCTTATACTTTGCAGAAAATCCTGGTATAAAAATGTTCTTCCATCAAGACAATTGGAATGCCATCATCATACATCAATTGGAATCCTTGTTCTTCAGATAATAATGCAACCTAACACAATTTTCCGGAAGGCATCAAAAATTTGGAACATCATAGTTCTAAAAATATCACACAAAAATTAAAATCTTTATTAAACCTCCCTCGTTGTTTTTGTTATTATTGATGTAACACTGCTGTCTTTGTTGTTGTTTGTAATGATAATGATGTGCAAAGGGCGCTCGGTATCTGTGCATCGATGTGTAGCTACAACCGCCAACGATGATGAGGATGACGTACGTCTCCGTGGCGGTATATGAAGAATGTAAAGACAATTTCGTTTCATTTCTCATATTGTCTTAGCTATTCATAACGAATATTCCTCCCTACCTTTATCTATTTATTGAACTCCTTAACTTCCCTTGCCATCACTTCTATCCTAAGACTATGAATTTTGACCGGTGTCACCCCTTTTTTTCGTTGCTAAATTGATAGACTTGTCATGTATGCAACTGTCTAGAATATTATATTATTTTCTATTGAGTTGCACTTTTTCCTTTCTACTTTTTCTCAGTTAATAAATTTTATAAACTTTAAACGATCGTTCGATCGATGGATTCCATTGATAGACGAATGTTATCTTTTTTTTTGTTTTTTGTTTTTGGTTGAATCCTTTTGGTGTAGCTCATAAACTTGCATAAATGTCAAGCATTTGTCATGACAAACTCTTCTAAATGATGCCATAATTTTGATTATTAATGGCCTGCGAATTATTATTATAAAAGATCGAAGGAAAGAACACAAAGAAAAGAAAACTAAGAAAATTATAAAACCTTCAAAATATTATCATTACATAAAAATTGTGCAAAATGATGATGGAAAATCTATGGAAAATTATTCATATAGAAAAAGAAATGGTTGTATTATCTTATTAGATTCATGGAGTTTTTGATAAAAAAAATTCCTTCAACATGGTTGCTTGGATCCTTTGTGCCATGCGACTTTCTCTTGTATTATTCTAGATAAACAAGATGAGATGACGGGTGGAATTCCAAATGTGTTTAATTTACAAGTAAAACAAAGTGAAATAATCCTTAAAACATAAAAATGCAGTTGAACTTATATTTTTTTTTTTTATTGATTTGAACATTTTATGAACTATACTTAATACTATTTTATCGGAGCTGGATGGTTAGGAAAAAACACAAAACAAATTCGAACGAGTTACATTCCTCAGGTATTTTTTGGTAGATAAGACTTCTTCATAGTGTAAGAGACTTCCACCTTTGGCACGTGATTATTATTGATATTTTCGTTCTCGTGCTGCATGGTGCCATTCTAATAAAAGTATGATGTTTTTTTTTTTTTTAATATTAACTATAACTTAATATCTTTATATAATTTACTTACCAATATATAAGACATTTGGTCTTTTATGTTAAAAGAAATAATTTTCTTTTTTCACACAAACAATTTTGAGTTGTTGCTTATCGAAAAGTTTTCTGAAGAATGAAAAATAATTACATATTTTGACAGTTATCGAAATGTATATACAGATACTAACAGAAATTATAAAAATTTCATTGGAGAGCAAGATGATGACATTTTTATTGTATTTTGTAAACATCAGACAATCTATTCAATTTGTAGTTATTTATTAAGTTATCTCATCATGGATCTAGCGGAAAACTTGAATCCAATTCTAAGACATGTTGAACCCCTCAGTACAGTGCAACCCTTACGGTTCCTGAATATTGAATCTTTGACCTAGAGAAAATAAATTTTAAATGTTAATGTTAATGTTAAAGAAAAAATGATTTTTCATCTGATGATATAAATCCAAGAGAGAAAACATAAGTTTATCTAGGATTGCTGTTATACTCAGTTCCACAAATCCATCTGTCGTCGGTCATTTTGTTGTTGGTATTCTTGTCCCAAAAGATTTACTCAGTTGAATGCGTTTGACTTGGTTTTAATTGGATTAAAGATTATAATCATGTTCTACTCTTATTGATGGTAGACTTGATGGTGATGATGATGATGATGATGATGATGATGATGATGACAAGGATAAAGGTGGTGGTGATCCATGTTGGCATTAAAATTAGCAAACCAAATTTGTTGAGGGCAGTATAACACGGATCATGTCGGATAGTAACTAAGATTAGACAAATTTATGACAAAAACTATCATAAATCCATGATCAGTAAGAAAGAAAACTTTAAACTATTTTGTAAATTACCTTATTACATTTAATTACAATATTCATAATACCTAACACTATTTATTTCTTATGCTTTTTTTTGTATTAGGACTATGCATTAATTTTAAAGGTTTTTTCACCAAAAATGGGGCTTTATTTCGATTTCAAAATGGATTGATACATCATTCAAAGTACTGTCCGTCGCTAGCCACAACCTTTTCCCATCTTTCTTTCAATTTCCGGATTCCGTTTCTCCAAAATTCCGGCTTCTGGGCGGCTAAGAATGAATCGATCCATTTTTTGGTCTCTTCATATGAAGAGAAGCGGTGTCCAGGCAGCTTACGCTGCATCTCCCGGAACAAGTGGTAATCCGAAGGAGCAATGTCTGGGCTGTACGGCGGGTGGGGTAGCACTTCCCAGTTGAGCTTTCCAAGGTATGTTTTGACGACCTGTGCAACATGCGGCCGAGCGTTGTCATGCTGCAAAATAACCTTGTCGTGTCTTTCGACCGTTTCCGGCCGTTTTTCAAGCAATGCTCGGCTCAAACGCATCAATTGACGTCGGTAGACTTCCCCAGAGATGGTTTCGTTGGGTTGGAGCAGCTCATAGTACACCACACCCTTCTGATCCCACCAAATACAGAGCATGAGCTTCGAACCATGAATATTCGGCTTGGACGTCGATGGCGCCGGTTGGCCGGGCTTGACATATGTTTTTTTACGCTTTGGGTTATCGTAATGGATCCACTTTTCGTCGCCAGTCACAATACGATGCAAAAAACCCTTCCGGCCAAGTCGTTCAAGCAGCAATTCGCACGTGAAAAATCGGCGTTCGACGTCTCTCGGCTTCAACTCGTATGGCACCCAATTACCTTGCTTTTGGATCATTCCCATCGCTTTGAGACGTCTGGAAATGGTTGCTTGGTCAACGTCCAACGTTTCGGCGAGCTCTTCTTGCGTTTGGCACGGGTCTTGGTCCAGCAATGCCTCCAATTCTGCGTCTTCGAACCTTTTGGGCTGGCCAGGTCGCTCCTTGTCCTCGGTATCAAAAACACCACTTTTGAAGCGTCGAAACCAGTACTCACAGGTTGAAATCGATGGAGTATGGTTCGGGTAGGCATCCAACAGCAATTGACGGGCTTGGGTGGTATTTTTCTTCAAATTGAAGCAAAAAAGCAAGGCTTCCCGCAAATTGCGTTTTGACGGCACGAAAGTTGACATACTCGGAGCACAAAAAAACTATGTTGTGTACACTTCAGCGAAATGACAGATACTGGTAAACAAAGCCTAATGATGAGGCTTTGACATGAATATAGTTACAGTATTGCCAGATGCGATACTGTTGTAAATAACGCCATCTGTGTGCAACCTTTAAAATTAATGCATAGTCCCAATACAATAATAAACCCTTTGGGAAATTCAACAAATATCATTTCAAAACTTCTTCTCAACTTGATTTTAGTACATCACAATAATAGTACATTATATTTCTCGAAAGACTTATTATTATAATTCCAAGCAACAGAACACAAATTTTTGAAAATATTGATGAAGAAACTGGTTAACAACTTATGGTCTGGAAAAGTTTATTCAGCATGAATTAAAATTTTTTAAAGTTATTTCAAAAGGTAATACAAACCTCACCGATGTAGAAGGAAGAGGGTGACCATCAAATTTTGAATGAATAAAACATTGGCAACTAAGAACTTCAGCGGACCATCATCCGTTGTTTCAAGAAGCTCAAAATTCTTACCGCTTTTTCAGAACAATTGTGCACCTGCCTCTAGATTAGCTACAATGGTCCTCAACTAATCTATTTGTTTTCAATCAATATCAAATAATTGATCTCTTTGATACCAACTGAGGATACCCAACAACCAACTCCCCAGTACTCCTGCTTAGTTTCAGATCTCACTTTAGAGTGAAATTGGCATCTAAGGGTAAGTACACACTAGGCGAACAAACAAGAATGAACGAGAGTGAAAGCATGCGTTCAGTAAATGTTTCTGTCGAAGCGAATGCGAACGAAAACGTTCGGCCACATCAATGCGTGTTCGCAGCGTTTCGTTCCGCTGGCGGTACATCAAAGAGAATTTCAGATCGCTGGTCCAGAGATTCAGCGTCTTTATTGTGCAGACTCAAAGACAAAATATCTCCAGCAAGAACCAAATTACTAAATAGGAAAACGCAATCTGAATGGCCTGAAAGCAAGGTCCACATGCTTGCCAATTGCTTGTGCTTTTTCTAAAATTAGGTCTACACCAAGACCCACTGATTTTTTCCATTTCCTTAATGTTTCCTTGAAGTGGGCACTGATTAGCTGCCAGAAGATCTCGGGATCAATGAAAGATTGTTTATCTCTCTGGTTGCTTGGATCCTTTGTGCCATGCGACTTTCTCTTGTATTATTCTAGATAAGCAAGATGAGATGATTGGTGGAATTCCAAATATGTTTAATTTACAAGTAAAACAAAGTGAAATAATCATACAAAACATACACAATATATTTTAACTTTCAAACAATAAAAATGCAGTTGAATTGATTTGTTTTTTTTTTATTGATTTGAACATTTTATGAACTATACTTAATACTATTTTATCGGAGCTGGATGGTTAGGAAAAAACACAAAACAAATTCGAACGAGTTACATTCCTCAGGTATTTTTTGGTAGTTAAGACTTCTTCATAGTGTAAGAGACTTCCACCTTTGGCACGTGATTATTTTTGATATTTTCGTTCTCGTGTTGCATGGTGCCATTCTAATAAAAGTATGATGTTTGTTTTTTTTTTAATATTAACTATAACTTAATATCTTTATATAATTTACTTACCAATATATAAGACATTTGGTCTTTTATGTTAAAAGAAATAATTTTCTTTTTTCACACAAACAATTTTGAGTTGTTGCTTATCGAAAAGTTTTCTGAAGAATGAAAAAAACTTATATATTTTGACAATTATGGAAATGTATATATTAGGGATGCGTCGAGTAACACTTTTGCCGAGTAACGAGTACCGAGTTTTACTCGCTCAATTTTTTTTCTACCGAGTACTCGGCCGAGTAACTCGGTTTTATCAAATTCCCATTTCGCGCGCGTAAGCAAGTACAAGCAGGTTCGCGAGGGGAAGAGCGGAACTTGCAAAAGGTAAAGCTATATCAATAACTACTGATATTTGGACCTGCATGAATAACTTACTCGAATTCTTAAGCTACACCGCTCACTGGCTAGAATAGGAAATTGAGCTTCCGCACAGAGTGTTACAGATGTCACATTTTAGAGGACCCCACCCGGCGGACAATATTCGATCAGTCCTTTCAGATTTATCCGTGAATTGGGATATTAATACTCGCATTCATCTTGTCTTGAGAGACAATGGATCCAATGTGGTGAAAGCCATAAATGATAGTCAATATGTTGGCAAAGGATGCTATTATATACATGCGCTGCAATTAGCCGTAAAAGCTTCGTTGAAGGAACAAAATGTAATCAACGTTATTGCCTCAGCTAGAAAAATTGTAGGCCACTTTAACCATTCTGCAGTGGCACAAGAAAAACTGTCCCTTATACAAAAAGAACTAAAACTGCCAGAGCACAAACTCGTGCAAGATGTTACCATAAGATGGAACAGTATTTTTTACATGATAAACGGATTATTAGAGCCAAAAGGGAATATCTCTCTACATTACGGACAACCCAAGTACAGCCAATCTACAACAATTAACTGAACGTCAATGGGAGATCCTACGGGATTGCATTACATTACTCAAACCGTCGAAGAAATTACTAAAATTATCGAAAAGAGACAAATATTATAGTTTGGCAACTAAATATATTGCTTTTCTTAAACAAAGTATACTCGGCATTCAAACCGAGTTATTCGGCATTCAAACCGAGTTATTCGGCCGAGTACGAGTATCAAAAAACCCGCCGAGTACGCCGAGTACCGAGTATCAACCGAGTACTCGGCCCATCCCTAGTATATATAGATACTAACAGAAATTATAAAAATTTGATTGGAGAGCAAGATAATCAAATACTCACTTCGAGGAAAGTAATATACTCCCGCCTTCATAGTACAGATTCAGAGTTAACTATAGTTGTATTCATCCGCTCTACAAAATAAAGAAGTTTGTGAGAAATGCACTAAACTTGGCATGGTCACGTTAGATGTTCAAGCCGGGTTTGACACTGAATCACAAGCACATAAATATTGATCCCAAGAGTTTTCTAACTGATAGATTCTCTTGGATTGAGATGGACGGAGTTAAATCGAGTAAAAAGCTGATCACAGCCGGGTTCCCCAGGGATCTGTATTAGGACCGACGCCTGAACGCTACAGTACTTTAATATTTGCTGATGATACTGCTCTATTCAGTACTGATCACAACTACAGTGAGATTAAGGTTAACATAAAAAGAGCCCTACATATCTTTACATTATACTTTCACAAGTGGTAAATCAAGTTAAACAGAAGTAAGGCAAGCGCTATATATTTCTCTCCTAAGCGAAAGCCCTCCCACTTACCTAACTCCAACTTGCAGCTTACCTCTGAATCCATTCTATGGGGTAACAGCGTAATATATTATATTGATAAAATAAGAAAATGAAAATTGGAATTGCTATCCTATTAGTATAAAATAAAAATCAAATTATCATAAGATTGCTGTTATTGGAGATCTTCACAAGATCCAGATTACAATCAATAAGCAAGTGTCAAAGATGCAAAAAATTCTTAATTTCGCCACACTATATTTCAACTCCAATTTGAGAATCTACTGCATATTGTTCTTTTTAAATCCTCTTATCTGTCTTAACTGGAGTGCAGATGATTGAAAAAGTATCATATCGCCTAATGATTATATACTTGATTAATTTGAATCAGTTAAGAAGTAATATTTCCAGAAACTTCTTGGTGAGAGGATTCCAAAGCATCATAAAATTCCAGATGAAGATAAAATGGCGGATAGAAGGGAATGGGATTACTTTGCATGTTTAAAGGGTTTTTTTCTTTCGTAATTTAAATTGAAAATCTCGCTCCATCCAAGATTGTCTGAAGAAGTAGGTATGTCACATTATTCCAATATAATAATGAATTACAATTGTATTTTTCGATACTTGGATGTATTGAAGATAAAAAATTTTTGTGGTTCACTTAAAACATGTAGTGACATCCTTGACTGATAATAAATGACATTTACAATGCGTGATGGAGGAAGTGTTGTATTGTGTATCTTCAATATTAGTATCTTGTTTTTCTCTTCATCTATCATTTAGTTTTCTAAATATTAATAATCCTTTTATTTGTAAATATTTATAAAAAATCCTAACAAATATTTAAATTATGCATGTCAAAATATCTGACAAGGAAAGTGAAATCCATAATACGAAATAGCATAGTAAACGAGTAGATAGCAGATATTGGGTGGAAACCCTTAAGTCCTTTCGATTAATTTCTTATTACTTACCATTATCAATGGATAAAAAATTATGCAAATTTTTATGGTGATGCGTTTTTGTTTTTATGGGGTGTTATTTTTTTCTTGAAATTTTTTTTTCTCATGGTAAATTCCATGGGTCTTGGATGAATTGATTTTGTGCTGGGTTGGCCTGGCCTGGGTTGGGTGGCTTTAATACAACATCATTTATAACAAAATTAAAGTTTCTCTTTCTTCAGGATGATTGCCATTGTTGTATCTCATCTTTTATCAAATTTATGATGTTTTTTTTGATGTTGATGACTTGTCAGTCAGTCAGTCAGTGAGTGCGAAAGAAAACCCTAGGTCTTCGTTTTTTCTTTTTACTATATCCTGTTGTTGTTGTTGTTGTTGTCATTGTCTCTACATGAGATATTCGTGTAAAGTAATTAGATGCTTGTTAGCTATGGTCACATAATAATTTACCCTTCCTTGGTACATAGTTCAATGGGCTGTTTTTGGGCCTTCTGTCAAGTTTAGAGATTCTAATGTGTTTTGCAAATTATGTAAAGCAATGATATTTTCTATTTTATGTTTTTTCATTTATAAAAGATCTTCCTCGATCTATGAAAGAGAGAAAGTGACATATGTCAATCAGTTTATCATTATAATAATCTATCTAGTACAAAAAAGCGAAGCCTGAGATTTAGAAACAAACTGAAATGATAGACATGGTTTTCATAATCATAAATTAATGAATTATACAAAGATAAGGAATCAGAATCAGAATAAGAAAAACAAAAGGAAGAAGAAGAAGGATTCAATTTTAACTGTAATAAAATCATCAAATCTAAAATCTCAAATTGATTGAAAGATGGAAAGGAACAAAAAAAGCTACGATTGATGTTATATATTTATATATTTATTTAGCGTAAAAATTAGAATATTCTTAACAAATCAAAGATGAAATCGGAGACTCCAAAAAGTATACGAATATTGGTCGTTTGATATTTTGTGTCCATCGATTTGTTTGGTTTCCTTTTCGTGTCTTTAAATTATTATTATTATATAAGATATAAGCAGAAAATATAAGGACTTAGTATGTATCAGTTGAAGTGTTCTGGATATTAAAATAGGAAGCATGGGAAAAGATTGACGGGTTTTCCTTCTGACATCATCGGTAGTATAAAGATAAAAGATCGATCTTCTTCTTTAATATGAGAATATATTTATTATTTGATATTATTATGTGAAAGACAAAATTATCCAATTTGAACTAGTCCCTTAGATTTAGAAAAGTTATTTTCACATTTCGAAAATCTCAGCCTCTAAAGTATTACAGGATATCAAAGCTTATCTTTTCCATGGAATACAAATCTGATTTTATAAAGAATTTCTTTATGCGTTTCATAGGATTTATCTCATGATAGGAATCTTCTTGGTAAACGATTAAGTGAATTGTAAATAAATATTGTAAAGTGTAAAACTTAGATTTTGATCGGTTACTAACTAGAGATTATAAATTACAAATAGATCAAAGACCCAAGAAACATTAGTAATATTGTGAATGATATTATTACTCTAATTTCAGGTATTCAAATTTTGAAACTTCTTGAAGTGAAGTCTAATTAAGTTCTTAAAGCTAAGATTATATCAGAAAGTTAGATGAATGATTCTACTTAAATTTATGCTGAAGTATCAGAAGCTTTACTATACAATTTATGCAATGACTGGTCTGGGCCAGACAGTGGAAAAAAGTGGCATTATATTTTGTGGAGAGACGAAACAAAAATAAATTTGTTTGGTAATGATAGTAAAGTAAAATGTTCGACGCCCCAAAGGAAAGGAATTCCACATGCGTTACACAAAAAATATCGTTAGGCAAGGCGGCGGCAACATTAGGGTTTGGGGATGTTTTTCCTGGTATACTGTCGGACAAATAGATCGAATTTCTGATACTATGACCAGATTCCAATACAAAGACATCTTGGAAAGTACCATGCTGCCCTACGTTGAAGAAAATATACTCCTAATGTGGACCTTTCAACAGGATTATGATCCAAAATACACATAGCATTTAGTCAAGGATTGGTTCAAAGACAAGAAAGTGAATTTATTAAGCTGAGTGACTGACACTGGACTTCAATCCTATCGAAAATGTTTAGAATGAGTTGCAGAACAGAAATAGAAAGCAAAATTTCCAAAATAGGGAGCAATTATTGAAGTGTGTCCTAAAAACTTGGTATGAGATATCAGTCGAAACTTGCCAGGTAAATTTCCCATTTTTTTTTTACAAAATTTTAGCTATAATAAAAATGGGGTAAGTCCCAAATTATTTCTTGCTTGCAAAGGTTTTGCCACATCGTTATCTATAGATTTAAAACGGTTCAGAAAAATTAAAAAAAAAAACAATGTATGGAAAGAAATGAAAACTGCATGTACTTATTATTTTGCCATATGTGTATGACGATCTCAATATTAAAATGCAGTGTGAATACTGAATACTGATAAATGTAATATTTTTGTATGATCAATCACAGGATATAGGGAAAAACGTTTTCTAGGGATGCATAAAGCTTGTATTAAATTCAGCATAGCCGAGATTAATCTTATTTTTGTCTTGTTCTACTTAAAATATTGAATTGAATGTTTGAGGATTTATCGAATAACTAAACATAGTACGAGACTTGTTTAGCTTATGTTTTAGAACAGAACAAGTAATACAAAATATTAAATATCATACACCAAAACCGGAATTACTACGTACTATAAATTTTACAATAATATTGTATTGTTTTGGGTTCAAAGTTGATTTGAATCGAAACGAAATGTAACAAGCTTCATGGATTTTGATATGTTTAAATTTTTGTGTTTTGTTAATCTTGTTGACAGCAACATGACGAAACAATTAAGTAAAATAGAATAGTGAAATCATAATCATAATCAAGACAAAATAGGTCAGTTTTGTCATATTGAAACAATTGAAAACCTTGAGATGAAATTCATGTTCTTGAAAATGATAAGAAAAGGATAATTGGAAAATATTTTGACAGTTAACTAGCTAACAGAGGCAAAGGATTCCGTTTATAAAATCTTGTAAGTGCAAATACCGGAACGGGATGAATGGACGGACGGGACACAACGATTGATGGACTATGAAAGACTGAGTTGACATAAAACATTTGTACAGGACACGAGCAAGGACAACAACAATGGAACAAGCAAAACTAAAAGACTTTAACCCGCTCAATTATGATAAGGATGAAATTATGATGTGTGTTATTATTATTTTCAATTTTTTCTTTTGTACGAGTACAATATTTTTACAGATCCAAAACCATTTTATTGGGTAGGGTTGACCAGAAAAACAAGAAGACAACACAATCAACAATCTCCAAAAGGTATACAATTGAAATGGGATAGGCGAATGCATGAAAGAATGACTGACTGAATGAATGAATGCATGCATTACACGATTACAAGTTCAATGTTTATGCGTGTTTTTGAACAAAGGATTTAATCCTTTGTCGCTTTTGGTAACATCAATAGACTTGTAAGAGGGAAAATCCATCACAATACTACAATACATACATACATAGGTAAGTCTCTGTATACTTGGTAGAGTGAGGTGAGTTTATGTGAAAGAATTGAATTGAAGATTGAGTCGGCAAGGCGCGCGTGAAGTGTCATAATTCTCACCAAACAAATGTCTTTTTTTTTTTGCACTTCCTTCACATCCATATCGCATCATATAAGTAAATACATGATACTATATCGGGAAAAGGATACCAAGGTTTTAAATGATTTTGGCATGATGTTTGTAGTATGTATTGTACATTAAAGAAGGCATCGATCTATTCATCTTATACTAACATTAAGTGTGTGGATTTCATACAAAAATCTTTAAAGGAAAAACAAGTTATAATATCACTATATTTGAAAAGTTTGGGTGCTTAGGTCAAATGAGATCTATCTATTTATCTACACCATAAGAATTACAGTTTTTGTGTATGCTTCGAAAACTTTTAGAAACTTGAAACCCCAGTAAAACTTTTTAAATTTCAAAAGGATTCAAAATGTAAAAATCATAAAAGAAGGTTTAAAAATTATGTTATTTTGTAGTATGAAACTATACCAGATAAGTATGTGAAGGAAGGGTATGAAATATTCAGTGAAACTGAAATTTTTGACTGATGATTCTGTTTTGATTTTCTTTTCTTTATTTCGTTGTGGCTAAGACTTCAAATTTTGTTCAAAATATTGACAGCTGTCGACGTTCCATAATATTTTTTGATGTTTTTCTTTTCTTTTGTTTTATAGGACATTTTTTCGGATGATATTTTTCTCACAGACAACAGATTTTCTTTATTTTTTACGAAGTATATATTTTCATTCGTAAGAATTTTACTAATTAATAAATCCTCATAGTACAATAATTGACTTTTAATTATTCATAAAGGAAATTTCCTTAAAGAGAAAAAAATGTATGTTACATAGATGAATCACAATTTTCTCATAAAATCTCTCTTCTTTTCATTTTAGCAATGTACCTAGTATTCAATATTTTTGCTATCCTTATTTTTACAAATATTGTACTAAAAATGAGGCAACAAAAGTTCTACATTCAGTTATTTAAGTTGCCAATAGGTTCTCATCATTGTCGATAGATTCCCAAGTTTCAGTTGCCTTCAACTAGTCTTGATTTGATGTTGAACTTATTATTTTGGATTATAATAAAAATGCCAGTGCACACAAAAAATTTTTTTTTTTTTCTTTAGTACTAAGATTATAATTACAAACTATAACCTAGGATTTTAAGATGACCAATAGCGACAGAGGCCTTCAGCTCAGGGGAAAGTTAAGAAGGAAAGGAGGAAATTAGAAAAGTGCAGGACCACACTGCCTTGAATCGGGAATCGAACCCACGACTCTTGGGATGTCAGCCCAGCGCACTAACCTCTGGGCCAACGAGCCAGTCAAGAACACAAAATTAATACAGAATATCACATACAAATAGAGTAGAAACACTTTGAAGGATATTTTCATTAAAGCATATCAAAACTACAGGACCCAAAAACTCGTACATGGGACGTCAATGGTGGTGACAATGGAAAAAACATAAGTAGTATCAATGAGATTGTCTTGGAGATTATAGTCGAATCTAATGCCAAATTCCCAAGCATCGCAAAGAATGTGATTGTAAATATGATATCTAGGAGAAAAATATGAATCCAAAACGCTGCATGGTGACCAGAATATCGGAGTCATTTATATGTATATTCCCCCTATAGAGGGCAACATGTATGTAACTAGGTTAGACATTTTGATTGTACGTCATATGGAATAGCATTGTTTAGGTATATATTGTACTAAGCTGAAGATCCCTAAAATATACATATATACAATATAAATAGGATATTTTATAATTGTTTACTCATAGTAAAGAATTATGTTATGTACTTTGAGTGGAATGTTAGTGTCCTTGGTTTTATGTTCAAGAAAAACTAATGCTAGATAAAGGTTCTCATAGTAACTAAGAAATATCATTTAATGATTAATTTCTCGAATCATTAAATTTATGTATTTACACAATAAGGGATCCTTATCGAACTTACTATTACACGAATATATAACTTTAAAGATAAAAATTATGATCATCATCATCATCATCAATGTGGTAGGTGTTAGTGATATCACTAAAATTGAATTGAATTCTTTCAGTTACATGGTTTTTTTTTTTTTTTTTTTTTGTGTATCTGCAGTATGCAATTGTTGCCCCTTCCAGTCTCAATTGTTGCTTAGTTTTTTCTGTTCTGTCCTACACGATAATTTAAATGTTGCAATTATGTAATCTCACTGTTCACTGAGCTTGACCGCCAACGATCTACGATCAATGAACGAGGAGTGTCTTAACCAAACCAATAAACCTAACTTGGGCATCATAACATTTTAGGTTTCGTTTGACACGCTAAAGCAGTCAAGCGAGGACCGCCATAGCTTCCTTATTTTCTTTATTCTTTCTTTCGTTGGCTTCCTTTTTCCCAACTTCCTGTCTTCTGCCTTCTTAGGCAATATAACAAGTTTGATGTTAATGATTACAAAATATCTTGACTAAGGATTCATGTACATGGACATAAGTAAACATGAACGAGTACTTAAGATGTGCAATTAAGTTTCCTTACCAGGAAGTTTTTGAGTTGAGTTCAGTTGAATTAAGTTAAGAAGGGAGTTTTTTATTCGATCATTGCTTGCATTGCGGTTCCTTTAATTGCAAGTTTGTGGGAATTTGTCACTGTCAAAGTATTCTTATCTTATGGACACATCACGGCAAGACAATGACGGTGGTGATGATGGTGTATAAACAAGGAAAGAAAGGACATCAAAAAAGATTTAACTTTATTATTTTCAATTAAAGTTGTAAACAAAAATATTTATTAAGAACATACTTGCTACATACATACTTAGTTCTTAGTTCAAGGATTGTGATTTGTTAAAGACTCGTTCTATAGTCGTACGATAAATTATCCGATTTCTGATACTTCAGATGGTCTTCATTCTACAACAATTTAATTTTAAAGTTTAGATTGATAATGCCATATGCAGGCGATCATTTATAACTTGAACTAATTCTAGTTTTAGAACTAAAAACATAACTCGAATAAAAAAATTGAAACGTGCTACCTTCAGTTGAATTTTTTTTGGGGAAATCCTTTTTTGTGGATATAAGCGTCTTGACCTGTGTTTTTTGTTGTATCTTTCAAACTCATAGAACTGTTTTGTTTTTGAGTTTATTAGTCGCGAAAATCTATATTTTTAATGTGAAAAATTTTTTTAAAAAGGCTACCTCACCAAAGTCCTGTGAAACACAGCGTTTCACAAAAACGCTTTTGATGTAGATCAAAAATAGAATATATCTCTTGACTCAAAAGTCGAAGCGCCAAATAATTTATATTATATTCTGAAAATAGAGGGATGCACATTGCCTGGAAGTGGGTTGAACATGATGAAAATAATAGTCTATGTAAGTGTATCTCTTGAGAAAAACAAGTAAAGATATTGGTCAGATTTCGCTGGGGTTTTTTGTTGCAAAACTTTTCAGGATAATATTATAAATTTTATAAATTACAATAGCTTATATTTTAAGCTAACCTTTGTAACTTAAAGCAGTTCTTTATAAATTATTAAAATACCAAGAAATAAAAAAAAAGTTAAATATATTTCTAGACATTCGGGGAAGTCCCTATTTGTTGAAAGTAATTCTTCATTCATTTTTAACGTAAGTTGAATTAAGGCGCGCTATGGCATTAATATGAAATTACTTATGGATTGCATCAAACTTATATCAAAAAACATGGGATATAGAGGTCATGAGTCCGAAAATATAAAATAGCTTCTAAAAGCTGGGTCTGGTGAATATTCTACATGGGACAAAGAAGATGATATACCTTTCATTTTCATGCCTCATATTGATAAAAATGAAAACTTAATGGAAGCTGATTACGAAATATGGATAATAAAATCCACCATAAGTCGAACTTTATTGGTGTATTATGGTGATTCGAGTTACGGAAGTTCGGCTGCATTACCAATTGTTATATTATCATGTATCTTACAATCATTTTGAGATCACAATTAACTCAATAGACTTATTAATGCACAAAAATTGGGTGCTTAACGTACCAAGTAATCTCGGGTGAAACGAAGTTTTACATAATTGTAAGATCTATCTTGGACAAAAATGAGAGAAAAACCCTAAAAAGTTTATGTATTGCATAAAATATTAATTTTAGTAATCAAGATTATTGAATTTTGATTGATACACAATACACAATCCTGAGTCAACCTATATTTCTGAAATGCATAACCAGATTCGCTTAGCAAGGACTCCAAAGGAACATGGACCCTAACAGAAGTAAACATGAAATCATTTTGTTCTACAGAAAAATTCTGTTACTGATATTTTGTACTGCCATTCCACTTCTTATAGTTTTTTAAATATTATAATTTTCATCTTTTGCCTATTTGTTTAATTCACGTACTTTCAGAACTTCTATTATACACATGTATATTTCCTATGAGAATGAAGGAAATCTTATCATTTTTCTTCTTAAACTTAATAATTATTTAACCAAATTTTTACGGTAATCGCATTTAATTGTAAGTTATGTGCTCATGCAATGCTATAGATCAAATTATAAAATTCGTTGTGGTCACTCACATAGTTGCTTTGTGTTTGAGTGGATGATGTTCATAGATGGATGGATCGATCCGATGGTATGGGATGGGATGAGATCAGAGATTGGGTCAGTCTCAATAAAATGCAGTATGCAGTGAAATCGAATTCGTTATCCTCATCGTCATTATAATCATTAGTATTGTGGATTTTTCTTAAAATTGATCTCGATCTAAGCGCACGTTCTACGTTCTATAATATGCAACTGTCTTTCATGAGCGTGAAAGTGCAACGAACGAAGGACAATGAAATCTTGCAAACGGCATAAAGATGCTTGGTTGCTAATTTTTCTTCATTGGTTCATGGACTGACCAAGGCAAGACACCACAAGGCAAGGCAAGGCAAGACAAGGCTAGGCTTCTGGTATATTGTTGCATTGTTGTTCTGTTATTCTGTTATTCTTTTGGTGACTGCTGCGTAATCAAGCGAACGAACACAAGATGAGCCAATTTGTTTTAACATTCGCAAAGGCGAAAGATGAATAAAGGAACAAAGAAAAGAAGGAAGAATGCTAGAAAATTAGAGCGCAAAAGATGATAATATGCTTGTCGTGTCCTCGTCATCAATATTATCGTTGTCGTCGGCGGTGGCGGTAGTTACAAATGCCAGCTGGACCTTTAAATCAAAGTGGACTTAACTGAACTGGACTGAGGAGTATGGATTGCGGACTGCCGACTGCGGACTGCCGACTGAGTGTGTGAGTGTGCAGTAGCGCGAATCAGAGGATTAAAAACCAATGCTCCCTAGGATATTTTCTAAGATCTTTTAGTATCACTTTGCCTTTGCTTGTCTGCTTGTCTGTCTGTCTGTCTGTCCGTCTGCCAATGTCTAGTTTTATCCTTTATTTCAGAACTTTCTTACTTGTATTTTCTTTATTCATTTTTCCAATTTTGCGTATTTTCAATGATTTGTAGTTTTCATCCCATGTATGCTGCGGCTTAATCTCTTTGTCTCCTTCATTGCTTCCTATTTCCCGCTTGACCCTCATTTATAACTACAAATATGTATCAATATCGTATGATTATTTGCTTCAAAGATGATGTATGACTATTTACATTTCTCAAAGAAATCGAACCGAATAAAATTCATAAATTCAACCCCAAAAAGAAAGTGCATGAAACTTAATTATTTTTCAAAAATAATTTCACTTTTCGAACCAAGAAAGGTGCATTTATTGCTTAATACTATATGGTAAGGAAAGTAGCCTTATTACTTGGTAGGATGGATCAAGACACTCAGAGCAGGCAAACAAATACCAAATAAAAAAACAAAAAATGAAATGAAGAAACGAACAAAATTAAAAATCGGTCAATCAAAATTTATTAGCATTATTTTTGTTGATTTTTATACACTTCCATTCATTATTTTGGATTATGCTGATGTGCTGTCACAAATCGGGTCCTGAATTCGAATTTTGAATCAGATTTTGAACTAAGTTTATGCAAATATGAAAATGTTATTGTCTGCTTACCATATTATTTTGACAAATTTCCAATTAAAAATCATCTCCATCATATTGATTTGATATACACAAATTATTATGTTTACATTAAAGATATGCACAAGATGTCATTTTATCAATGTGCTTAGTCAAATATGGTAGATGATTCTATGTACAATATGGAAATTATAAGAAATAACATCAAAACATTTATAATTATTTTTTGGTTTTTTGAACTATGTATATTCAAAATGTGAGACCAACAAGAATATTTAAGAAAGATTTGATGACAATAAAGTTTGAAAACAATTTACATATATGGTATGGGACAACCATGTTGCTCGCCAGATGGTAAATTTCACACGGAAGCCTTACGGCCCACTATGATGCATGGTATAAACTGCTGATAACTTACACGTAAGTAGGCGGCAACGACCTTACTGCTGATAATCTAATCTACCACCAGCATCACACTCAGGGTTCCACCGCCTTACACTGACATGACAAAAACTGCTATAGGCAAAATATCATAGACTCCTGAAAGAATTTTGTTATGGCTTAGCTTCAGTGAAAAGATTCTCAGTTTAAAAATCATGATATGTAACAAAGAATCTTGTCAGTTACAAGTTTAAAATAAAGACATGAAATCGTTCTTCAAATCGCAAAAGCTTTTTAGCGTGTCGATGGGGGTGTTTTGTGTTTGATCAAATGATTTGATAAAATCAAAAAGCTTTGATTTTTCTTCAAATCACTCTCTCTCTCTCTCTGTCTCATTTATGCATTTAAAAGCTATTTTATGTGGACTTAGTGATGTATGCGAACAAAAAAGAAATGGTATTTGGTGATTACGGAAACAACATAAAACAAAATCATAAAAAAGAAAAAAAGAGAAACAAAATAACAATAAAATATTTAATTTTGGAAGTGTTGTTGCTACTGAAATATTATTTAAATATTTTATTGTTATTTGTTTTGTTTTCTTATTATATATTACAGTTTATTGTTTGTTTTTAAAAGAAACATTTAATTTAGCATTCCAAATGGAAAAGGAACAAGGAAATTTTATTTCCTTCATTGAAGCATATCAGGCATTGCCTTCTCTTTGGAAGGCAACAAGCAAGCCGCCCATTCCTTTTGTGCACTGACTCGCTGCCTTCAAGGAAAACTAAAAACTAAATGCTTTCCATTTCACGAACGAAATTTAAAATAGTCGATAGGCAACGCATCAAAACACAATAATTTCGATTTGAAGAACAATTTGTTGTGTGAATTCTTTCCTTAAGCATACCAGGCATTGCCTTCTCTTTGGAAGACAACAAGCAAGCCGCCCATTCCTTTTGTGCACTGACTCGCTGCCTTCAAGGAAAACTGAAAACTAAAAGCTTTCCATTTCACGAACGAAATTTAAAATAGTCGATGGGCAACGCATCAAAACACAAAAAACTCGATTTGAAGAACGATTTGATGTGTGTATTTTTATCTTAACATGTCCAACAGAGATCACGGTACAATCAAGATGTAAGTAATGTAATTTTAATGAGATGTAAAATAAAATTTTGGGTAAAAATATTGTAGTATTTAGTTAAAGTTGGTTTGTTAAATTCAATTTCTTAATGCAATGAACTCAATTTCTCATTTCTTGGTCCTTTGTTGTCAGTAGTCATGGTAGTTGTAACAATCAAATTTGTAAATGCAATAAATTAAATTGGGCAGGGGTTTTTATTTAGCATAAAATCTAATAAATAAAAATGAATATTTGTTTGTTTGTTGGAGCCCCCGAAAAGATCTAAAGAACAATCAATAATCAAGTGCAAAGGATGGAACATAATTCTTAATCCCGCCGCACTGATGTCATCAGCTCTAATTCCAATCGAAATCCACCTTTGGAGCAACAAACTCATCAGGCTGAACATTTTAATGGTTAACATAATAGGAATTGAAGGATTCTTTTGTCCTGTCTCAAAGCAGTCCATGCAGGTACATTTTTATTTTATTTATCCTCGAAATAATGGTAGGAAAGGAAGTTTGGGGATACTAATTCAGGGGAAGAACCTTAGGTTATTAGGTTTTTCATTGCCGTATAAGCACCCTCTGATTCGAAAGTTGGTCAAGAAAACATGGTGCACAGAATTCAGAAAGTGAAATCTTATTACATAGCGGACACTTTCATGATATCAGAAAATAGTGTGCAATTCTGCATGAAGATTTGTCGGTGAAAAAGTTGTATGAACAATGATTGCCAACTGATTAAAGAGATGAGGAGAATCTAAAGTTCCAAGACCTAATCACCGATGCACCAAATATGGATGACTGATGAGAAGAAGCCCAGGAGAATAAGATGGCAAGCGGGAATTATGATTCCAGTTTAGGCTACGAAGGGCAAACAAAAAGAATTTTCTTCCGAACAAATTTTGATATAGTTTGTTCTTGGATTTGATATATAAAAAATTGATTTTGAAACTAACTCAAAGAGGCTGTTTTATGCAGAATTTACTTCTTTTCATTTGAATCATTGAGGTATATTGGAATAGTTTATAATGATTCACTTGATGCTTTTGAAAATTTGTTCCATATGTCAAACATATGTTCAAGTTCAAAAGATTCAAGTAGAGGTTTTATGTGACAACAATTCTTTGAATTAAAAGTGAAGTGTGAAAGTGAAATTTTATAAATTCAAAATCGCCGATAATCAAAAAACAATTTCCATTTCCCACAATCCAAAAATTATTATATATTCAAAGTTTTCAAAATGCATGGCAATATGAGATTGGATATACAATGTATTATATAATGTAATAAGTATCTATAATCTAGAATGATATGTATCTGTATGAAAGGAAAAAATGAAGGCAAAAGTGATGAGGTAATTTGTAAACTCAAATGAAAGTTCAATCATATGGAAAAATGTCAAGAGGAAGGAAAGAAGTGAATGGAAACCAGTAAAAGACATGACGCCTCCTAACTGATTTGATTTGTCTTGAGTTTTTTGTTTTTTTTTTTTGCTTCTTTTTTTTTAATTACCAAAAGTGACAAAGGAAAGAAATGTAAAAATTGTCACATAAAAATGACAAAAACAAAAAGGAAAGAAACTAGGGCGCAAGCAAATTATTAGATTAGGGATTATGGTTGGGCAAACCAAAAATGAAGTAGAATCGCAACTCAAGTGCAATGAAATCAACATAGAACGCAACGCACACCCAGCAATTATGAACAAAAATTAAGATTGCAAGCAATCGATCGATCAATCCTTAAAGAAAAAAAAAAAAAAAAATGGAAATAGATTTAGGAAAAGGAAAAGGAAAAGGAAAGGAGTACGAAATGCATGCAAAAGGTAAGGTAAGGTAAGGTTGGGTTAGGTTAGGCTAGGCTAGGTAGATAGTTGGGTAGTTAGGGAGGGAGGGCAATTGCAAATAGTGTGTGCAAAACTGTCGCACATAAATTTTAATTAAGTTTATTTAATTGTTGCAAATTTATGGCAAAGGCACAGCACAACACTCTCACAAGATACAATATATAAGATGCACAGACAGAATCAATGATTCATTCTACTTTTGTCCTTTATGGCAAACATTCCGAATGCTGGTGGGGTAGATCTATAATATTTCTATCTGCTGTTTGTTGGAAAGGATGCTCGAGTTTTTATTATTTTCATCATCATCATCCTCGGTCGGTGTTCCTTAACACACTCGTCCTTGTCCTTATGGTGTCCTCTAAGAGAGACAGACAAACAGACACCAGGCAGACAGACAGAGAAACATACAAAAAAATAGTTAGATCAAGAGACACGCATACACAAAGCAATCGCAATCTTAAGGACAATTTCAATTTCTGAACTAAATTATTTGCAATAATTTTTCAATTTTTTTTTTTTTCTGGCGCAATCCTTACAACATCCTTTCGGTGTAATTTACTGCCTCTTGTTCTTCAAGACAACTAGTGAGCAGTGAGTGTGACAGGCGGCAGAGACCAACAACTGGGAAATGGGAAGTGAACTGAACTGAAACTGGTCTGCTACTGTCATTATCCTCTCTTCATTACTTGCTTATTGTATTTCTGGACAAAAATTTGTAAAAAGACTTTATAGACAATACTATATCATTTCAAAATAGTAAAAGGATGGCCACAAATATTCGTTCAATGCTATTATTTGACAATTGACAGTTGGTCGACTTAGTCAGTTTGCAAGTTATGAGCATAAACATGACATTCTTCTTCCTGTCTCTACCTCTTTGTCTGCGCTACCAAATCTTCTATTTATCCTTGATTGTACTGATACTGAATTGAATATTGAGAGATAGAGAGATAGAAGCAGATTCGATTTTAGTTCGATCTGAACTAGTTAGGCATGGCTTGGTTTGGTTTGACTTGTTTTGCGAATTGAAATGTCAAGGAAGAAAGTATTGTAACAAAAGATCCAAGGACAATCGAACGGAAATAATATTGTACATGCAGGGCAAAACAATCGGCAAAACTTACTACTAAATAAATTTCGCAAATTCTCTTGTCTAACTCAATACAATCTATCATACTCATATCAAAGGCTTATATGAATCGAGTGAAAATTTTATGTATATTGATTGTATTGTTTTATTCTGATGGTGCTCTTGGTCTATGATCATGTATAGAAACTTGTAACCATAAATCAATGGCACAACACCACAACGAAATGGCAAAGTGTACAATCAACCACAAATTGAATAAACATGATTTGATGATCATTTGCAAATTGTTTGAGATATGCAAACAATCAAACACCCAAACGCACGAGACTCAATATATGGAAGGAAGCATGGTGTTAATAATAGACTCACTAAATGAATAGAATCAAAAGCATACGAGTATTCTTCAGTGCTAGAATGAGAACAAGAACATTAGCAAAATCAAATATCGATAAATTTTCCTAATAACAAAGCGCAAAAAAAGAATTGAAAGGATTTCTTTTTTGTCCTTGCAATGCAAATATTCATTTGAAAGGGTAATTAATCATGTAGCCTGCATTTGATTGTTGTCAATGGGTTGACTCTATACCACATCATATCACACCATATACATACATATGTATCATATGTATAAGGTTTGCTTCACATTTGATCTGTTGCGATTTGTGATTTTATCCGAAGGTTTGCAAATGTTCAAAAATTAACATTTCTCATTTCTCATTTTTTGCGACAATTTCTTTCTTTTGTTAATTGCCTTCATGATGATAATGATAATGATGATGCTAATGGTGATGATGATAATGATAATGATGGCTGTTATAGGCATTTAGTATTGCGAATTCTATTCACCCATTGAAAGGATGTAAATTTATATCGAGTATAGTTAAAACTGTAACGAAATGCAATTGAACTCAATCGAATCGAGATCAATGATCGGGGATATCAGTTCAGTTTAGATCATGATTTATTTGAATATATGGCACGCGGATTTTGCACAGAACAATAAATATTATACTTTTTTTATGTATCATTCTATTCCTATACCCAAATAATTAAAATGAAATCTTTTCTTCTTTTGTTTTTTTTTTTTTTTTTTGTGATTTTTGATTAAACATAAATGTTCCAATGATAAGTTAAATATAAGATCGAAATCGAAACAATTTGTAAGAAAAACAATTGCTGAACAAACATAAGAAATAAACATCTTGAAGAAGTTGAATAAAATTTCAAAAAAAAAAAAAAAAATAAATAAAAACAAATTATTATGAGATATGTCTAGGGATAGTTTAATTTTAAGATTTACTTACAGATTTATAAAGGCTAGCGCTGATATGCCCCCGATATGATGTTAGAAAGTAATTTTTGAAGTGAAACTTCTTTAGCGGCGTTGGGCAAAAATTTATACGAAAAATTTGAATGAAAAAATACAAATCGTCACGTTTTGGAATCATCTGTTTCTCATGAATCGCACTAGGTAGAGACTTCAAATATTCCCAGAATATGTATTTCTATTGCCAAATCCCCAACAAATAATAAAATTTTTTGGAAAAGCTACCGGAAAAGTTTCAAAAAAGAGATTAAATTTCTACAGCAACAACATGCAGTTTGCGTGTATAAAAATGTTTATAACAACAACATGCAAGCAAACAGCTTGCTATATTTTTGGTAGAATGATTTCCCACGTAAGTCTTGATATTCTTGGCGATGTTACTTTGAAGATCTTCAATTGATGACTGATATATCCTGTGCTGTATTGTAGGATCAACTAAAATTTTGCCATCGCCCATATCCAAAAGTTGTTTAGCAAATATTTGTACAAAATCATCTCTAAGGAAATGTATGAGCATTTTGAGAATCATTGATATTTTCTTTACGTGTCTCCAAGGAGTCGAATTCTTCAGTCATGCAGCCAGCTCTTCTGTTGGTATTGATCTGGGAATGGCGGGTAAAGTTTGAAGGAAATCACTGGTGAAGAATATTACAGCTTCGCCAACTGGACGCTAATCGTTTTGGTAATTTTACAGTGGTCGATCAAGTGCCTCAAGTTCTTTGTTATGAGCCACGGTACTCGTATATTCATTCCAAATAATGAGCTTGCATGTTTTCAAAACAGTTGCCATTCTAGTGCTGCAAATAACATGTGCATCGAGGTTTACATTTAGCGGCAGCTGAAGAGCCGAATACGGCGTGTGTCCTCAAGTAGTGTTGTTGCAATCCCCGATGATGTCATAGCCAGATCAATTTCATGCTTAATATGAATTTCTGTGATTATCAAATTCAGTAAAAATATTTTTCCTCTGCTTCCTGGAGCATCAAAGAAATCCACAATTTCTATCTTGTACATGCTCCATAATGAAGTCATACGGAAGTCGTTAAGTCGTTTGTTAATAGCCTTTTTTGAATCTCAACACAAACTTGCAGTGAATTGGTTTTATTTTTATTTTTTTTTTTTTTTTGTTATAAATTGACGAAAGGAGAAGCAACTGAGTTCTGTAGCTTTTAATGATATTTAACTGTGCATTATGAAACTTACAGTAGAGTACAACTGCATGCGCTTCTTATTAAAATATATGAAAATTGGAAAAACTGGTGAGTTACAACAAAGTGAATAGCATAAACACCTTCTCCATGGAAAAATGTGTGTAAGCGGAAATTTTCATAGTAATCCGTCAAATGATGTAGGAGTTACTCGCTCACATACAAACCCACCATTTGGTACGGAACTCTCCGTGTGCACTTGAACTTAGCCGATTTTATAGATTAGATTAGATGATAAGTTTGTATGAATCACAATTACAATAGTTTCAAAAACTATTAAACTACTCCTTTTTAGGGTTCCAGACCCAAAGGATACCAAACGGAGCCCTATTGCAGAGACTTCGTTGCCCGTCCGTCCCTCCGTCCTCCCTCTGGTCATATCTCATGAACCGTTATAGCTAGAGCGTTGAAATATCCACTGAATGTGTAGTTCTATCCGGGAACCAGCAACAAGTACTAAAACTAAAATATTTTCAAAAACTTAAATGGGTCCTCATACGAGAAACATTTTGGTTTGTATGGCAGCTATACGATACAGTAACCCCATGATTCTGAAATTTAAATGGTTGGTGTCTATACATCAGAAACTTATATTGTCGAAATTTTAGTTTGATCGGACTACTAGGGAGTGTACCTCCCATACAAACTCACCATTAAAATTCATGTTCTTATTCAAAAAACTTTTTCGTTTTTTATTCTATCGAATCGAAATTTAGACACTATAAGTTTCTGATATATACGCTACACATCTGTTAGAATCAGTCAAATCGGCCTACTAGGATGAGTACCTCCCATACAAACCCACCATTAAAATTCAGGTTCTTATGAGAAAAACTTTTTTGTTTCTTGGACTATTGAACTGAAATTTAGACACATTAAATTTCTGATGTAGGCGCTATATATTTATTGGAATCAATCAAATCGGACCACTCCCATACAAACCCCAATCTGTTACGTAACCCTCCGTGTACGAGTCTGACTCGCACTTGGCCTATTTTTTTAATTTCACTACTGAAGCATTTTATACGCTTAAAATAAAGAGAAGCTAGTAAGATTTGCAAATGGAAATGGATGAACTTGACAGTCAAGTTAAATCTCTCCTAGCATTTCTAATTATTACGACTTATCTGACCGAAAGAAGATCAAATAGAACAAGAGATAGAGAAAGTGAAAAGAATAATATTCGAATTTTAATTGATAAAATCGTTATGTATTCGAAAATGTTGTCAAATTACTCGAAAGCTCATTAAATATACTAATATGAATTCGAATTCGTGAACATTTTATGGTTTATCATTTGCTATTGGAAATTTGAAATGAAATTTTTCAATATTTTAAATTCTTCTTTCAAGTACCTGAAGTCAAGTGTCGTCTGTTCATTGTTGTTCTTATTCCTGTTGTTCATGTTTCGTTTTCTTGCTTTTTGTTTTTGTTTATGTTCAAATTGAGTATCGAACGATGAACTGAACTGAGTCTAAAGTAACCAAACTGAACTGAATAGAAGTAAACCAGAAACCAAAAGAAATTTGCATATGATCTACTCGTAAATGCATGATTTTTCTATGGTAAAATGGGTTAATTAGGCGTGAATAAATATGTATATATGAAAACGAAGAAGATAACGAAGACATTAAGTAAGGATGATAATCAGGACGATCACAGCTAGTGGTCAAACTTAACCAATATGACTGAGGATTGAGATGTGGTGTGGTGAACAAAAAAGTCTAGAAAAGGACAAAATCGGAGAAAATTTACACGTGAAATTTATGTAAATTGTGCTTGCATTTTTATGGTTCTCGTATTTCTAACAATGTTAATGATAATGATGATGATCATCTTGTGCGTTTCATTTATTTAGTTTGAGTTCTTATTTTGTTGCCAGGTAACTTTGCTTTCTCAACTGATTTGATTGTTTTTGTAAACTAATCATGTGCAAATGACACAAAATCGGTCGAGTCTTACTTTACTTCTTCTTTCACCTTTAATGACATGTGATGTGATGCGGTGATGTGGTTGGTGATGATGTGTCTAGTTGGGTTTCGTTGGTAGGCCGAACTGTATAAAGAACTTGACAAAAAAAACCACAAACCGTAGGCCGTCACATATATGTATATACAAGTATGTACTACGTATGACTGTATGTATTGGGTCCTTGTCGGTTAGTTGAATGCACAAAAGGTCTTTAGCCTTTGCACGAGGCAACGAAAAACATTAATCATTCAGTTTATAGCAAAGAAGTAAGCAAATTTTCGTTTCATTTCATCATAAATGAGTATAAGAAATATCAGAATTTCTATTAGTAATTTTCACACCAAGTTTTAACACTTTTGTTTTTTTTTTTTTTGGGTAGTTTTCAAGTATTTATTGTACATCCTGCTGTGTGCATTTTGCATCCTGCATGCTTCATTTATGGATTCTGTGTTCTGAGTTTATTTGTATGCAAATGTTATAGTGATGATTTTCTTTAAAAAGAAAAATTTTATAAAATATTATATAACTAAATAATATCCTGTGACTTGATATAAAGTTTGCATATACAAGTATACAGTTACATATGGTATATATTTAATACAGTGGGTCCTCGCTTAACGAGTATAATTGTGTTCAATTAGTTACCACTTTCGCTATATAAATAAATTGAGGTAAAATAGGATAATGCGTTTCACTCTCAAATATTTTACTTGTATTCAACGAAAGTTGTTCTTTTTTAGAGATATGAAACTTTGAATTGACATAAAACACAGATTTGAATATGATTTCCAGCATGTGGTCAGTGTTATCAGTGATAATGTGGCGAATATTGTCCCGCAAGGTGTCAATCGCCAGTGGCTTATCGGCATAGACCAGAGACTTCACACAGCCCCACAAAAAATAGTCTAGCTGAGTTAAATTGCATGATCTTAGAAGCCAATTCACGAGTCCATTACGCGAACTTATTCCTTCACCGAACGTTTGTTTCAATAAATCAATTGTGGCACGCATTGTATAGCATAATCAATCGTCTTGGTGAAACCGCAGCCGCATGCATTAAGGGCATACAATTATGGCACAAAAAAGTGAGTGATCATGGCCATGTATCGGAAACCATTAACTGTAATGTTATGGTTGTCATCGTTTTTGAAGAAATATGGATCAATGATTCCACCGGCCCATAAAGCTCAGCAGAGAGTAATTTTTTCAGGTTGTAACGGTGTTTCAACTATAGCATTCTTTTCACTCCAAATGCGGAAGTTTTGCTTATTGACGTGTTCATACAACCAATAATACAATATATTCTTTTTAAATTCGGGATCAGCAGCAACTTCGTTTTGAGTCCATTCATCATATTTACAGCGTGCTAGGTTGTCGTGCGTGTTCAATTCTTACACGAGTTGATTTTTTTAAGTCTGCAAATCCAAATATTTCTTCAAAATCTTCCATAAAGTGGATGGACACAGCTCCAATTGTTAAACAATTTCATTGCCGAATAAACTTATTTGGACGAAGAGTGCTATGAGTTTCTCGAACTAAACCATGGTTTTAAAAAAAAAAAAACACTATACTATTTGCAGGCGTCATTCAGGTGTCAGTCTATTTATGATGAAATGGCAAACCATTGTTTTATGCGTCTCCCCTCTACGTCTCTGAAGCATCATCGCATTTTGATTTTCGTCACATTTCACTTTCTAATTTTTGGATTTACATCCCTTTGCTAAAGAAGTTTCACTTTCATTTTGTACATGCGTGTGTGTGTTATGAGGGTGAGGCACACTACTTAAATTTTTTTTTAATAATCTGAAATAACATATTGCTCGTAAGTATGAAGAACTCTAAAATATTTTTTTTTTTATTAAATTACGATATTTATTCTTATAGGTATAAATTTGAAAGAAGAAAGGAATCTTTGTTGTCTAACAACTTAATGAAAGCGAATCAAATTAAATCGAATTGAATTTATGTTCTAATAACTGATCGACCCTCTTACCTAGATATGACACTTCTATATAAATCCTTTATAATACAATATCTGTAATATATTGCTCCACAATAATCAATATCACCATCATCAACATTGTTATTCTATTGTTTATCGGAAACCATAAATATGTAGTTTCAAAAAAAAACAAAAAAAAAAAAAAAAACACTTAAAATAAAAGTAAAAAAAAGTTTTTTGTTTATATTTTTTAAAATAATTTTTAAAAGCAAAGACAATGTAAAACCACTACAGGACTTTCATCTTGTTTTTACCCTTTCATCAAGAGCAACAACACCCAACATTCAACACTAAAGGATCAACCCATAAAAAATTCTTGAAACAAAGCCGCATGTCACGACGTTTCAGTCAAGGATTTTACTTTTCAATTAGATTCGAACCCTTTTTCATGATTTTATTTCCTACTATTTTTTTGCAATAATCTGCAATTTTTTGCCAAAAAAAATAAAATAAAAAAAAAAAATGAAATGAAAAAGAGAAAAGGAAGGAAAACGGGTGAAATTTCACCACACAAGCGTGCGAAATTATTTTCAGATTTACAGATTGCCACTTTTTGTTCTTTATAAGAATTATGATGTAGAAATAATATTTTACTTTTGTTTTGTATTGTATACTCTTCACGCAGTAAAGAGTACTATAAATTTATGAAGGAATTTGTTAGATACATAATGAGAAATTGGAGACCCCATAAAGTTTATATAATCTTGGTCAGGTCGATGTAACAAGTTGAATAGGCATGAGCTAGGTTTTCGGATATTTCGGTCTCATTGTCAAATCAATAATAAAATATTTAGGCATTCTCAATCACAGGAGCGTAACTATAAATGTTTTCTAGGGCGCGTGAAGAGTAGGACAACACCGGCTTGGTCGAATCTTCTTTAATCTTCTTTTTTCTTGTTCTTTGTAAAGAAAGTTGAATTTTTCTATATTTTAATCCTGATGGAAATTTAGCGAAAAAAGGGGTAAAATAGTAGCATCAGAGTTGAAAGGATTCCAATTCAATTAAAGTTCGATTCATTTAAAATACTATAAGATAAATAATTATAATGGATTTTAATGTAATAAGAAAACCAAGAGAACTTTGCTACTCATATAAAATATTGGGACTATGCATTAATTTTAAAGGTTGCACACAGATGGCGTTATTTACAACAGTATCGCATCTGGCAATACTGTAACTATATTCATGTCAAAGCCTCATCATTAGGCTTTGTTTACCAGTATCTGTCATTTCGCTGAAGTGTACACAACATAGTTTTTTTGTGCTCCGAGTATGTCAACTTTCGTGCCGTCAAAACGCAATTTGCGGGAAGCCTTGCTTTTTTGCTTCAATTTGAAGAAAAATACCACCCAAGCCCGTCAATTGCTGTTGGATGCCTACCCGAACCATACTCCATCGATTTCAACCTGTGAGTACTGGTTTCGACGCTTCAAAAGTGGTGTTTTTGATACCGAGGACAAGGAGCAACCTGGCCAGCCCAAAAGGTTCGAAGACGCAGAATTGGAGGCATTGCTGGACCAAGACCCGTGCCAAACGCAAGAAGAGCTCGCCGAAACGTTGGACGTTGACCAAGCAACCATTTCCAGACGTCTCAAAGCGATGGGAATGATCCAAAAGCAAGGTAATTGGGTGCCATACGAGTTGAAGCCGAGAGACGTCGAACGCCGATTTTTCACGTGCGAATTGCTGCTTGAACGACTTGGCCGGAAGGGTTTTTTGCATCGTATTGTGACTGGCGGCGAAAAGTGGATCCATTACGATAACCCAAAGCGTAAAAAAACATATGTCAAGCCCGGCCAACCGGCGCCATCGACGTCCAAGCCGAATATTCATGGTTCGAAGCTCATGCTCTGTATTTGGTGGGATCAGAAGGGTGTGGTGTACTATGAGCTGCTCCAACCCAACGAAACCATCTCTGGGGAAGTCTACCGACGTCAATTGATGCGTTTGAGCCGAGCATTGCTTGAAAAACGGCCGGAAACGGTCGAAAGACACGACAAGGTTATTTTGCAGCATGACAACGCTCGGCCGCATGTTGCACAGGTCGTCAAAACATACCTTGGAACGCTCAACTGGGAAGTGCTACCCCACCCGCCGTACAGCCCAGACATTGCTCCTTCGGATTACCACTTGTTCCGGGAGATGCAGCGTAAGCTGGCTGGACACCGCTTCTCTTCATATGAAGAGACCAAAAAATGGATCGATTCATTCATAGCCGCCCAGAAGCCGGAATTTTGGAGAAACGGAATCCGGAAATTGAAAGAAAGATGGGAAAAGGTTGTGGCTAGCGACGGACAGTACTTTGAATGATGTATCAATCCATTTTGAAATCGAAATAAAGCCCCATTTTTGGTGAAAAAACCTTTAAAATTAATGCATAGTCCTAATAAATATATTGTTAAATTCCATGAGATTCATTGATTACATTGATTTTTGTTCTTTTAATGCATTAGAGATTGGATTGGTTATTCTGAATAGAAATCTATAGATTTTTATAGGATTTTGTAGTATAGAAGAATAAAATTATGTATAGTTTTGCATAAAATTTTAAGCATGGTTGGGTCTTATTGCCTAGCATATAAAGGACGATAACTAATAACTTTGGGGTATAGAAAAATATATGTATTAATTAATTGATTGGCTAGTGAATTTTTATTCGGTTAATCTGGATAAAAATCCAAAGAACTTAAATGGAATTTATGGTATTTTGTCAAAAAATAATGTTTTTAAAAAAAAAAACATTTTTGATGAAAAAACAAAGACAATTAATGACAGGAAACTGTTATTAAAAAAAGAAAAAAAAAAAAAAAAGAAAAGGAAAACGGAAATAATTAACAACTAAAACAAGCAAAAGACATAAAAAGTCGCGAGAAATCCTGTTAATTGTCTGAGAGTTGCCGTTTTTTTTTTTTTCTTTGCTGTCATTATGTGGTTCTTCTTGGGGTTCTCTTTGGCAACGAAAGTTTCCCTAAAAGAAATTAGCTCAGCCCAGACGAAATGGAAGGAAACCACTTCCTTGTCACTCTAATTTTTTTTTTTTTTTTATTAAATAAGATAAGGATCGACTAGTAACTGATGACTGGTGACTGGTAAGTGACGAGTAGAGTGCAGTAAAGTAACCTTGTAGCTTACAAAAGGCAGAGAGTGCTAGAGCGAAGAAAACTCGATTTAAATTCTGTCACGAAATGAAGGAACTAGAAACTGTGGGAAGCTGCATTATAGTATTGTAGTAGTTCCTTCTTCCTTAGGGGTTGCATTCAGTTGTCTTAAGCTACTTCATTTCACTAATAGGAAGAAATGTTTTTTTAAGGAAGAATAAGAGAGAGAGAGAGAGAGAGAGAGAGAGAGAGAGAGGATACACAAACACAAATAAGAGAACCTCGATTGCAACCTCTAGAAGAGAGTGTGCGTTGAACGCATTTTGTGTAATATTCAACCCCTGACTTATGCAACATGTCTCCCGGTATAAAAAGCGGAAACACTGCGAACCAAAAACAGTTTGTCCGCAATTGTCAACGAGCGACTAGCGCAACACGCAAGAGTCATTAGGACTAGACTAAGTCTCAGTTTTCAATGTCCTTGAAAACCAAAAACCCGTCAAACGTAATATTTTTTTTTTTTGTGCGGTGATTTGTGCTCGTGAAGAATTAAAATTTTTAATCAGACATGTTAAAGTGGACTGCTTCAGCGCAGAAACTAATGCAGGAGTCATCGACGGCAGCAGCTACAGTGGTATCATTCAACACACCGTCGCAACAAAGGCGAACCCGTCAACAGCGGCGCGCTACCATAGCCACGAATATTAACAAGGAAAATCTAATTCCTTCCATGGGCTTAGGCATGGGTATAGGCACGGCCAGTTATGCGACATCGACACCCATGGTAGCCGGTCGTTCTTCGCTAGGCCAGCGCACTCGCAACAGTCCGCTTGTGCTGGCTCCACTAGCCGACATACGTAATGTTACACCGACAGTAACTAGGACGACACGGACCCGAACACCGCACAGTAATCCGGCACAACCACAACATCAACGTGTCACCTCTGAACATGTCTTTGCTACGACATTGCCTCGCTTCGACAATGAGGACTACTCGCCGAGTGCAACGGTGCTGCCAAGTGGACAGCATTTGGCACTGCGTGGCCTTCTGCCCATGCCAATAACTTTACCATTCCAGCTGGATCCGTTTATGGGCAATCCACGCTATTTTAATACACCAGATTTGGTCGAGGGCAAAGTTAAGAAGCGGGACCTAACAAAGAAACGGAAATTAGATCAAGAATTTGCTGCAATCGTAATGCAAGATCAGCAAGAGCAATCCTTAAAGAAAGAAGCAAAAAGAAGAGAGGAAATAATAACAACACCGACAAATACAGCAGCGACAAGGGCAACCTGTTTTAGTTCTTCCAAAATGGGTGATCAAACACTTGACCGGCTCATCGATGCCATACTTGATTCGGCATGCAAGGAGGAAAAGAAACAAAAGAAGTCACGAAAATCCTTCAATTTACGACGCCGTACACTGCTCAAGAGTCAAAATCAAATAACTTTGAGTGACCACATTTTATCGCCTTCGTATGCCGCCGGTGATGATCCAGCAAGTGATTTGAATTTTCTGCTCTGTGACTCGAACATATTGACAACTCCAGAGCCAGCAACGCCACTTCTAGGAACACCTTTACCAATGAATGTGCTAACTCAAATGCCCACTCCATACTGTAAGCAACCAGCAAGGGTCCTTGAAGGTGATAATACCTTTACATTGGCTACTCCCGTGAGGCCACTTGCCAAAAAAAGACGTCGTTGCACATCACGTAAACCATCGCCTTCCCAGATCGCCAATGATGCTGCTAATAGTGGCAACGATTTGCCAGTGAAAAAATATAAGGTCGATACAAGCAATTACTTTGAGATTGGATTGGCGCTACCTTCTATCTATGTATGATGAAGGGTGAAGGGTGTGAATATATATATATATATATATATATATTGTACATATACGCTACATTTAGCATTTTGTTGTTGTTGACAAACGAGGGGAAAACACTCGCTCATTACGCTTATAGTTTATAGTTAAGTTTAAATTGTCAAAACCCCATTTTTTTTTTTTTTTCTATTAATTAATTTATAATTTGTATAGCCAAGAAGGAGAAGGACACAAATAAACACCTCCACCACCACTACTTTTTAGTCTAATTGTACATACATACATACATACATATACATAGATTGTATCTCTAATATCATAGTAAGAAAATTATGACCCCGTTTATTTAATCTGCTGTTATGTAGTTTTTTTTTTTTTTTTTGTATTTGTTTTAATTCAATAGTTTAATTTATTTATTTAATTATATTTATTTACTTTGTTTTTTTTTTTAATATGATAATAAAAATATTACAAAAATGTAATTTTGATACTACACCTACAACTTATTACAATATCTGGGAATATTTCATCATCATACAAAGTGTAAGAAAACCAAATGATTTCATTGTAAGGTGGAAGTGGCCCGAAAAACTGTTGCGTCTTTCTTGCTGTGAGATCTTTATTATCACGTAGAGCAAATGAACATGTAATTGACCATCACAATCAGAAACAACACATCAGCGTTATGATCATACAACTGACTTATGGTTAGCTCAGTTTAAAAGAAATGCCTCAGAATGGTGTTATCTTGCAACACCAAATTCATGTTAGAGTTGGGGACCAATAATAAATACACATTCGAGTATGTAAGGAAAATATATTTGTAGATCTTTTTTTTTTTTTTTTTTTTGATAACTTTAATAGGTACAAAATTCTGCCCCCGACTTAACGGTTATCAAAAATTGATGTGACAATAAGGCAAACTTGACAGTTGGTAATTTACATAAAATATGTGACAAAGAAAACAAAAATTTCACGTTTAGAAACAGAGGCGACGTCCACTTTTGCATCCGTGCAAACCCAAAGGTTATCAGGATGGAGACGTTTGAGCTTCCTCCTGATGGTGTTTATAGCAAGAGTAGATGCTAATCTGTTATCATGCGTTTTTAGCCGGTCATTATACCGGCTTGTGTGAAGGTTGATCTGCTCACGGACTGAGAGGATTCTCAGATCCCTGGATATGATATCATTCCGCACAAACCAAGAAGGATATACTATCTGACGGAGGGCTGAGTTCTGGATCTTCTGGATGATGTAGACGTTTGACTCGGCAACAGCGCCCCATAGGTGAATACGATGGATGTCCAGGATGGGACAACTATAGCCTTAAGGATTGTAACTTTGTTACTTAGGCTAAGTTGACTACTGGGCCGACTTTTTGACGACAAGTTGCAGCAGTTTTGACAATGTGTTTACGGCAGGTAAGTCTCCGGTCCAAGATCATGCTCAGATAGCAGGCTGAGCCCTCCTGAGTTATGACCGAGTTGTGCAGCAAAACGATTGGACAGGAGTCTCTTATAAGAGCAAAAGTACAGTGCTGAGATTTTGAACTAATAATCGCGATGTTCCAACTAGCTAGCGATGAAAGCAGTGTCATCGGCATACGTGGCTAGCAAAGTAGTAGATCAATTCAAATTTTGGTTATTTCTGTTATGTCTATTATATGTTCTAAGGCTCTAAACATTCTACCACGCCCATATTACATATTTTTACCACAAAACTTTTGAAAAAAAATGAAAAAAAAAAAAAAAACTAAATAAAATTATGCTGAAATGTTAACCGAAAACATTTAATGGCATCCGGTTTACATCAAATATCCGTACACGAACGGAATGGTAACACTTGCTCAAGCCATTGGGTGTGTTCCTTCCCCTATTCGATGATTCCTTCGATGATAGTAAAACAGCTGAAAAGTACATTAACATTTTTGCCGAATCAATATTTGATTTATTGATTAAAAGAAGAGTTCCATAAGAGCAGAAGAACCCTTTCAACATGTTGCCGATTGCCGACATTTGGTGAAAATAGTATAGTATAATAAATGATGAATGAAAACAATTTAAAGAGAACCAAAAGACAAGAAATAGTTCTTCAAACGGAAGGAAACTACACGAATTTTAATACAAAATTTAAATTTTCCAATAGTTCGGTCGAATGCAACTTCATTGAAGGTGTGGAAAACTATAGTTTTTGGGTTGGAAATGCAACAACCGAATAGGAAAATGAGATAAGGGCGATTTGAATGGAGTCAATCGATTGTGAATTCATGTGGGCATTAGTGAGCAGGGACAGCAGAAGCAGCAACAGCTGTAGTGAACCTGTTACTTGTGATGAATACACAAGTGGAAGAAAGAAAGCCTTTTGAATTTAGATACTCACATATTGACAAAAAGGTGCAGAAAACCTAAAGAAAAAGAAAAAGGGTGTTAATTACAAGATAAACTACTATGTTGACATGCTACAGTTTCAGTCTGCCGGCCTGGTTGAGATGATGGTTCTACAATATTTTCCAAGAATAGTGAGTAGTGAACGCATGTTGAATTGGACGTAGCAAAATTAAAAGACCGCCCTCATTACATTCACGCTCAGTGAAATTCATTCAAAATAAGCATTTAATTAAGACCGATTCTCTACTTTTACCTCTATGCCCTGACAATGTCTGCAATGTGCACGCACGTCTCAAATCAAACGCTAAATGGGATCAAATTAGTCAAAGCTGAAGACATGTCCAAGATCATCTACAGCACAAAAGCCAGCAACTTTGAAAACCACAATGAAGTCTTTGAAATATTCCAAGAATATATTCTTTTCTTTTCATGATACAAGATGAAAATGGTGACGGTGAAGGTGAAGGTGAAATTTTAGATGATCCAAAACAAGCGGGTATTTGAACTGAGTTAAACAAAAATAAAACAACCTGTTCCTTTCCTAAGGTTTTCCCCTTCGAATATTTTTATGTCAGAAGATATGAAATATTGTAAGTAGTAGATATTTTGTAAATAAACATCAATAGCAAGAAAAACAATAACAGAAGAGACGAGAGATACAAAAAGAGCAAAACAAAAAAATTCCAGCAGACAGGATTACGTTGCAAAAAAAATAAAAAAAAAAAAAAGAAAAGGGACACAGGTTGTTAATACTCGTATGTTGTAGAAACAGAAAGGGAACAAAAATAGATCCAGAGAACATGAGCCTAAACATATTTCAGTCAAAGTCGGAGATAAGAAAGAACAGGTACAGGTACAGATGCAGACGCAGATACAGATACAGATACAGGTACCTATACTTATACAAGGTGTGTAGAGTTAAGTAGAGAATTAAGATGAGTAAAGGTCACATGACCGATGATGAAGTAAGGAATTCTTTGTTGGCTCGTGGTTCGTGGTTCGTGGCTCGTGACTTGTGTTTGTGTCCTGTGTCTTGTGTCCTGTGTTTGTTAAATCGATTGAAGTGTTAACAAGTGTTTCTTTCGCTAATTGAATTTAATTGAATTATTATAACAGTCAGTTGGTTCTACTTAAATACTTATTTAGAACATAACAGAACAGCTGTGAACAGCTCAACACATATGTAGTTGGATGGATTCGCGATAAAGAATTTTTTAAAGTCTCTCATAACAAAGAGAAGAAATTTAATGGCGAATCACATAGTACATATTGAACATTCTTAGTGCCTCGATATGGTCAATCTGATCTGAATTGTTAAAAGTAGAGGCTCATAGTGTTAGTGTAGGAAGAGTGTATTTATTTTCCTTCAAAATTATCTGATTAAAAGAAGTCAAGCCATGATATTTTAGTATCATCACCAGCCAATCGCTTATGCTGTTGCAATCAGTTATTCTCCTTTAGATTCTTCTTCTGATTGTCCCTTTAAGGCGTCACTTTATCATGTCAGTGGGCAAATTGCTCTTATATTCTTTTAATCAACATACCATTGTCATAATCGACCATGCAATACCATGCAATTTGTAACCATCTTCCCAATATCTTCGACATTGACTCTGCTTTAGTTATTCATTCAATTATGTCTTATACTTTTGTCTATACACTCAGAACTTTTTGTATTATTTAGTCTCTCCATTACTTTTCTTTATATTTATATGTATAAAATTTAAAAATTGTTTAGCATTTCTGCAAATATCACCCATCGTAGACTAATTCCATGGTTTCGATTGCCTTTATCAATTATAAATTTCATGCCTGAGATATTTCTTCGTTTTGTTGGACTATCAATTTCAACCCTTCCTTATTTAACAGTCAAAGTCTTTTAGCGCAATTCAAAGTGACAATCTATAAAAGCTCAATTAGTGTCCTTTAAAGCAAGAATTTATATCGAAAAACACTCAAGGGATCAACAAGAAGAACGAACAGACAATACTATTATTTTACTTGTAGTATCTTGAATAAAACGCTGGCTGATTGTCATTGATGAGGATGTTTATGATGATGATAATGATGCCATTGATGGTAATTCTGTGGCAGATGCGCACCTTTCTTGTTTTTAATTAAAAATCAAGAAAGATAAAATGCAAATATTATTTGTTAAAATTTTTCTTGTGAACTCGATTCATTCATATTTGATATGATATGGATATAATGTTATATGATGTGATGTGATGTGATGGCAGGTTGTCAGGGGAACATTCAAAGACACACTAATTTTGCCACAATTAAATAACGCAAATTGCCCATTGCCATTAAAGTACAAACATACCAAGGATCATCAAAGGATTGAAATGATCAGCTGAATTACAGCTGTTTGGGGAAAAGGAACCCTTCCCTTTTATTTCTTTTTTTTTTTTTTTTATTTTGTTTCCTCATCTCTCGTTTCTTTCTTTGGCATTTATTCTCAGATATACTTTTGATCCTGTACAATTTGAACTCGAGTTGCTCTGAACTGAACAGAATTGCACTGAGTGGTTGAGCGGTTGGTTTTGTTTGTTGGGCGTGATTTTATTGTTTTGCATACGTTTCGTTTTGGTTTTCCATTTAACTTTCAGTCACATTCATCAAACATCATCAGAAGATGAACGAACACACAAATTATAAGGAACAACAATTGAAGGAACAAACATTCCTTCAGACTGATGTCCTTTCGTCTGTCCGATGTCTCTCATACATTCATATTCTTAAATGTGCAGAACAGAAGTATTCATGTGCCTTGCCTTGTGCTTGCACCTTTATTTCTTTTTTAACTGAATTTCTGCCTCCTTTTGCGGTCATTGCTGCAGGCGATGCGAAATCCGTTTCCCCCTCCAAGGTAACAGCAACAGAAAGAGCCTCCGACTCCTTTAAAGACACAGGCGTGAGTCAAACTCATTCAGAGAGCAAGAATTTTTTGATTGACAATTGCAGCACGCAACGCAACAACACAAGAAATACAAAAAACAAAAATAAAACAAAAAAAAAAATATACCTTGTATTCCTGAAATAAAGTAAAAATCAAACAGCTAGAAATATTGTAGTAATGTAAGTAGTATGTAGTTCGCAAACATTCCATTCGCATTGAGTTCAGTTCAGTTGAGTCGAGTTGAGGCGGTTAAAACTCGCGCCAGATCCTTTCGTTTTCACACAATCACAGAATCAGAATCAAAGAAGACATGAGATGAGAACAAATTGAAAACTAAATTAAGAAAATAATGACAAAACAAAAAGATTTCAGGTTTCAGCTTTATAGTTAGAACAATATGTGTCCTTCGCACCATATATCATAGGTATATTCAGATAGTTCACATTAAAAACTTCTGACTTATATGTAACTATAACATAGATCGAAATCGAAAACTGAATATGTAGTTGGTTTATGAATCTATTACAACAAAAGTAACACAAAATGGCTTATAGGGCAGCTAACACTTTCTGTGATATTAGAGCAAAGTTATAAATTCAACAAATCTAACCTAAAATTGCTTATGGTAGGAATAGATACAATATAACTAAAATACCAAATCGATTCAATCAAAGTTTCCATGTCTTTCACAACATTCTGCATATAGAAAATCATGGAAAAGGTAGTTTAAATTAAATTATTAAATTGACCAGAATCCAAAATTGAATACATACTTACATCTTATACTGATCTAATCTTAGATTTATGGTAGGGATAGCTACTATACTCGTACCTATGTGATTTGGTCTAATCGAGCAATGTGTGCCTTTCACAATATTACTTCTAAGATAAAATAATCCAATTTTATACAATATATTTCAAAATATATAACCCGAGATATTTTATGGAATACTATTACTCTGTGAGGTTAGTTTACTTTGAATACTTAGTACCAAGCGACCAAGGTTTGATCGGTCACAAAAAAAAATAAAAAACCTTTTTCTCATAAGAACATGAATTTGATACTGGGTTTGTTTGGGAGGTACCCTCCTAGTTGATGAATATGCAATTAGTGATAATAAAAAAATCAACAAAGTTTTTCTAAAAGGGATACGAATTTGAATCTAGGTTTGTATGGGAGCTATACGATCCAGCCATCCCATGGTCTTAAAATTTACATTAATGGAAATATGGGTAAGAGACTTATGGCATCTAAATTTTAGTTTAAATAATGTAAAAACCAAAAAAGTTTTTTTAATAAGAACACAAATTTCAATCTGGGTTTGTATGGGAACTATACGATCCATTAATCGTAAGAACTTAAAATTTACATGGTGTGTAAATATAGGTCAGAGACTTAGAGCGTACCTAAATTTTAGTTTGTTAATAAAAAAACCAAAAAAGTTTTTCTAATAACAATACGATTTTCAATTTGGGTTTGTATGGGAGCTATACGATCCAGTGATCCGAGGATCTTTGAAATTTGGGTAGTTGGTAAATATGGCTCAGAGAATTATAGCGGATCTAAGTTTTAGTTTGTTAATACAAAAACCAAAAAAGTTTTTCTAATAAGAACTTGAATTTGAATCTGGGTTTTGCATGGAGCTATACGATCCAGTAATCCTAGGGTATTGAAAATTACATGGTTTGTAAATAGGCATCACCCGCTAATAGTGTCCAAATTTTAGGTGGATAATATAAAGACCAAAAAGGGTCATAAATTTGAATCTACTTTTGTTTGGGAGCTATATGATCCAGTTATCCGAGGTTCGTGAAATTTTAAATTTTACCCAATAATATACAATATTATTACTCTATAAGTCCATACTTAAACCGGTGTGGACTTATGGAATACACCTATGGGGCAATGCCTCCAACTCAAACATTGAGATCTTTAAAGGTTTCAGTCCAAACTAGGAGCTCACTGGTAAGTGAGAAACTTAGTCCTACACAGAGATCTACAGACTCTGATCCGTGAGAAGATTGCAAGAATCACCAACCTATATATCTCCATGTTGGAAAGTCATGTTAATCATCTTGCAGTCAACCTGCTTGATAACAGCCAGCACACCCGAAGATTGAATCGGCGGCATCCACTGGATTTGCCGTTCAGAGTTTAGCATTAAAATTAAAATAGAAACGTAATAAGAGTGCACAATCAAATTCGCTGAATATCGTTTATGATAGATTGCAAATAAAATATAATTTCAAAAAAAAAAATATACAATACAATATTAATTATATTTTTGCAAAGCTTAGTTATATCCTTAAGGCTGAAAATTTAGTTTGGTTACTTGAGTTTACATTTATAACTAAAAAAAAAAAAGAGGAAAAAATCTTAAACTATTTTATCAAAATAAAAAACGAACTTAACTAAACTGATACCTAAAGAATTGACACTTGATTAATTTAATCATAACAAAAAAAAAAATTCAGAACCAATTAAAAGGAATCTTATAAGTATAATATATTCTTTATATAAATGAATTGCGATCATTGAATTTTAAATTGTATTGAATGATTTTTTCTCGAACTCTGAAATTTAGAATTTTTTATGTAATCGGTTAGTCGAAAATTAAGTAAATCTTTAAGCAATTTGAAGTCTTTCTATGTGACATCCACATAGCGAAATTGGATTGAATATTGATTGTAAGTTTATTGACCAGTGACAGTTAGGATTTCCGGTTTATGAGCGGATGGTTCTGTTAATTTTATCCAGAGTTTGTCCAATGGATGTCAGTATTGTTAATGAATATTAAGATTAAGATTGGGTAAGTGTATCCTTTTACTCTTTCTTATGAAGTAGATCTCACTAATATTTAAATGAATTTTCCATTTTTTACAACATATTAAGAATGCAAAACAGTCAAATTTATATACAGAAATTGTTCATTCAAATATATTAAATATTAAATAGATTATCATATGAATTTCACTCTTTAATATTAAAACTACTAGAGATTTCTAATTTCATAGTTCAACAAACTGCATATGCCTTTCATCTTGAGAAAAAAAAAAAAAAAAAATGAAACAGTACAATCCTCATCAACAAGAATAATATTAAGAACATCATCAGCATCATCATCAACAGGATTCTTATGATCATCTGTCGCTCATTGCAATGCAACCCCCTATTCGTCTCTCCTCATCTTGCATTACCTGAATGCTTTGCAAAGTTGTATTGAAAAAAACTATGTAAAAAAAAAAAAAAAAAATCGCGAACGTGGAAGACATTCTTCACCATACTCGTCAATTCAGAATTTGGTAGACTTTGTTACTATACGTTTTTTTTAATCCCTGCGGCAGGATTTATGCGCTTTACTTCACTTACTCATATAAAATCCTAACAAAAAAAAAAAAAAAAAAAATATGGCACTATTTATTTAACTACAGAAATCCTTCAATGGCATGGAAAAGAAAATAAAATGGCAAACAAAAGTAAAATCCTTACTCAACTACTCTCTTTCCTCTTCAACTCACATCACACATTATTAAGCGTTCGATTCGATTTTATTATTTACTTAGGTTATTTGGTTTTTTGCAAATTTTGTTCTTAATAGACCAAAGTGTATACACATATATTTATATATATAAAACAAAAAAAAAAACAAAAAAAAAAAACGAGTTGATCCTTGTTCTTCAGTCAGTCAGCTGCAATCCATACACTTGAGGCCATTACCATCAACATCACACAATAATCGGTATTATTGTATTTAAGTATATGATAGCATTGGCATCGACATGCACATGGGCTTGGTCTTGGTCTTGAGGCCTCAGAATAGTCCTACTTGCATTTCGCATAACATCGGTTAATAATCTCTTAATGGAACCCAATATAAATATTGTTACAGACCAATCTGATTTTCTCATATTAAATGCATATATTCCCTTTCAACTCCCCCCCTACACAAATTAGTAACCAAACAAAAAAAATCTCTATAATTCAATCAATCTATGTGAAAAAAACAATAAATATTACAGTTACCACTCCAGGAACCTTTCTGGAATCTCCCAACAAATGTCTTCATAACAGAACTCAGATGACACTCAATTCTCCACCTTCAGCAAACTCTTTTAAGAAATTAAAGACTTACACAAGAACCACAGATTTTTCTATACTGACGGATCCAAATCTTACCATGGCAACTTTATGATCTATTCTAACTCCCATCAGCTCTGAAAGCGATTAAATATACAGGTAATTATAACTACTATGTATGTAACTACGTAAGGTCCCTCCTACTACAAAATTACCACAAACTTCTCTGGATTCCGGGGCACAAAAGAATAAAAGGAAACGAAATTGTGGACAAAGAAGCCACTAATAAAACGTTAATTTCTCTGATATAAATAAACTCCTTAAAAACAACCTAAGATTCAATAGACACATTTCAAACTGATACAAACACATAATCAATAAAAACAAAAACAATTACCAGACCAATTTACCAAATCGATGGACCAATACCAAATATCAAGATTTAATCAAAGGTAACAGATTACATTTAGGTCATACCAATATCACATACCAAGACTATCTAGATACAAACAAATCCAACAGATGCCACATTTGCTAAACTAACCCTGAAATTATCATACACCACATATTTTATAGATGCCCTACAATTCAAGATTGATTCAGGAATTCATATTGTATAAATAGTTCCTATATTTCCCCATTGAAATACTGAAATAATAACGTATATTTAAATAATATAATGGGATTGGTTTTACTTAAGAAATTTTGGTTTAGATACGTATATATTGTATCTTTGAGTGGTCTAAAAAATGTACAAAATTTCACCACACAATCTGAGTTGCTAAAAATCGAACTTACAAGCAATCATTGTGCAATGGTAATTTTTCTGTTCAACTAAGTCAACTAAGAATTGATAATTGAAACTTAAATAAAATTGAAGATACATATCTTATCTAAAGATTTGTAGAATATGCATAATTTCATCACAAAATCTGAGATACCAAAGATCTATCTTACAAGCAATCATTGTCCAATGGGCACTTTTCTCTTCAACTATGAGATCTTGATTGAAACTTAACTAAAATTCAAGATATGCATATCTGTAGAATGTGTAAAATTTCATGACAGAATTTCAAATACTAAAGGTCTAAATTGCAAGGAAATTGTCTATTATTGTCTTAACTGAAACTTAATTAAATTGAAGATATTTGTATGCATTTCTAAAGATCTGTAGAATGTGTAAAATTTCATCATAGAATCTCATAAACTGGGTGTCTATTTTACATCAGATGATGGTTATTTATTGTGAATTGAAATTTTTGCAAGAGTGCATAATTTGTTTGTCACGTGCCTCATGTAACGCCCTCATTTATCAATTTCACCAAATGTCACGCTATATTCCTAATACAGATACATACAAAGATGTTTATCTCAAACGTTACCACAAGAAAAATGTCAATAAATTAATATGCAATAAAGAAAGGAAAGGAAAGGAAAGGAAAGGAAAGGGTTATCGTCATCATCATCATATTAAACTATTATTGCATTAAAAATATTATTTATGTGTCTTCAAAAGGATCTACAAAGGAGTTCGTTTTTAGCGATTTGATGCGCCTAGACTTGTCATGTTCATTTTAGTCATTGGTAAAGTTCAGTTTAGTTCAATTCAGTTGAGTTCAGTTTTGTGGTTTAGGTGCTGACAGTTTGAAGTTGTTGCAACATTTTTATTGTTCTCACAGGTTTATGTGCTATAAGTACACATACAGTTGATTCTATCTCTTTATGTAAAGTACTAGACATTGTCACGGTAAATCGGTTATCAAGTGCGACACCATATGGTGCAACGTCTGTCGTGGTTTTACTTACTGATGTTTCCTTACTTACCTACCTTTCTTTCTTTCTTTTATGTCTTTTTCTCATCTTGACTCGTGGCTCGGCTCATGGCTCGTGGGTGAAATTGTCAATGACCGAGACCAGTTTGTAGTATTGTACTTAGTACTCAACCCCTTTGGATTGTTTGCTTTCTTTTACAACTTGTATGGTATTGTTATAATATATTTTTATGAGCTTCCCATTTAAGTGTTGTGCTACTGTTTTGTTCTTCTCTATTGTACTTTTAGTTGATCTTTCCTTTATCGTTCCGGTTCCGCTTGTTAAATTTTTAATTGAATTTACATAAATTTTAATATTGCATTTTCATGCACTGAGAACTTAACATACTTCGTTGGGTTTTATTATTATTTGTTAGCGCCATATCCCTTGGACTCCATTTCCTTCACTAGAACTGTAAGGTACTTGTATTTATTGCATTCTGTTGAGTCATGTTTTGAATACTCGTTGTATCCCAGTCGACACGCTTTGGTCGTAATTCAACTTGTGATCTACAATATTTACATATCACATTGGACAATTTCTAAGTACCCACTCACTTGTATGTCATGGTGTGTATCATTTTTCTTTATAAACGGTTTTCTTCGTTAAATTGTTTGTTTTTCTGTTTTTCTTTCCTTGTAATACATAAAATTCTTCTTCTCTAAACTGTAGCACACAATAGTTAAAAGCTTATAGATCTATATAGAACATTTGGTAATAAATAAATACAACAATTGAGTTTAGTTTGTTAGTTCTATTATTTACTTACATTTTGTATATGAGAGTATAGAGATTTAGGTAAGACTTAGATCAAATATTTATGACCTTAGTAATTCCCCAGAGGCTTCACTTTCTTTTCCTGATAATCGGGTGTACTATTTCTCTAGGACCTTTCATATAACCGCAACTTTCTTAGGAGAAAATTTTCATAAATTGTTTAGAAGTTATTGAAAAAGTTTCTACTAACTTTTTGTAAACAAATTTGAAAATATCTAAGGTAGTAAAACTTCTGAATTAATAAATGATAAAGCGTTTTACCAATCAACACTAAATAAAACGACTCATATGCTACACACAACACTAACAATAGTCACACTGTCTTTATCAACACTCAGAAATCAATGATCTAGTCATAGCAGAAAACACGAGTCGACACAGTAGTATAGACAAAATGACTTGAATGATTCGAATGAGAAACACACTTGACTCGTTTTTCATAGTGGGTACAGTATATTTGATACTGTGTACAGTATTGCTATCGCATGCATACTCTCTCATTTCCTCTCGCTGACACAAAAATTTGCTTTGTTTGAGTGAGGCTTTCGCTAAGAAACGAGTCACACCAAGTCACACCGATCCAATGCCAAAGACACTAGTCACACGACAATATATTTTCATGATAGTGTGATACTGAGTCATTCGATAAGACACGTGTTTCACGACTCTATAGATTTGAGTCAATGAGTTAGCAAAGCAAATAAACAAAATGAGTTGATTTACTCGTTTCAAAAGCCCACATGACTTGTTTTCATAGTGACCACGGTGTCATTGCCGACTTTTAACACTACCATAGTGTTGACTAGTCAGAACTCTAATAACTGGCTTTTATGGTATACATATATGGATGTAGGAGACTATAGAGTATAGAAACCTTAAATATCGTTAATTCATTCTATTTCTAAGACATATAGTACGAGTAGACTGGCCACATGTGCTTGTAAAATTTTTGTGCAATGGGATATATGACAATGAGGACGCTGCATAAATTTAACGCAACATGGAGTTTATTGTTCACTTTATGTTCTGTCATTCTTTAAGTTCCTTTATATCCTTAATATTGAAATTTTCAGCGTCTACTCATCATCTTCATAGTATAGACCTAGTGTATGCTAATCAAATAAACACTTTTATATGAAACTTAACTATGCCAAGCCAAACAGAACCAAACCAAAGGACCTCTAGATAGACTAACCAATGAACAACCGACCAACCATGAACAAAACAATATATTTTTTCAGTCGCTTAACCCATTCATCATGGTCGCGGTCGTGATCGTGATCGTGGCCGTGGTTAATATTATAAGTACTCATGTGTTATAGGTATGAATATAAATTATATGAATGTAAACGTGTCAAGCATTTTTGGTTACCCAATTGCAATTGCATACTGACTCACTTTAGCCGTAAGTTATGAATTTAATTGAGTAAAAATTAAAAAAAAAAAAAAATTACATTATACAATGAGATGAAAGGGTGCGATTGCAGTGGGTGACATATGTACGACTATGTAAGTATGTGGTATGTTTAAAAGTAATATTTATGTTCAATTGTGTGAAGGTGGCGTATGCTCAACAACGAACAAAAGATACTTTCAATTTCAGAAGAAATCGACATGCTAATGAAGTGATTGTGCCTTACGTGTGTCCTGCGAGTTCTATGTGCTTTGTTTACCCTGGGCGTTTAAGTGTGTGTGTGTGTGTGTACTTGAAATGACTATAATTAAAATAACAATTGTTGTCGTTGCGGTCAGTTCATTCCTACACGACCAGCAGATGTACTTACTTATTACGATTGTAGTGTCGTTATTGTCCTGCTCTGTCTGAAGGATAATATAAAATTAGAGCAATGTGGGCGAATGTATAAGGTCAATTATGTACCTATATATTTAATATTAATAAAAAAAAAAATATATATATATATATACGAGTATACATACTTATACAGGAAGTGGAGGAGGGAGAACATTAACTGCGATAAGGTTGGGTTTCATAAAAGATGAATTTATTAATTTTAATTTGAAATGCAAAAAAACTGAGGAACTTTGAAATTAAAATTAAAGATGTTTATTCTTTCAGTTTTAAACTATTTTATTCAAAACTACAAATGTGACATCCTATGAACTGATAATTTACTCGTATGGGGCAGAACGTAGATAGAACAATAAAAAAAATCTTTAATCTGTCAAAAAGGTGAGGTGAGGAATTTGTTTGCATAAAAAGAAAAACACAGATAAACTACTAAACTAAACAAATATACTTTGATCGATTTACATATTTTCAATTACTGATCCAGAGTATATCCCATAAAATGAACGTTTAAGTGTATCGTGGAACGACGCACCATTTATAAAACGCATCGTTTTGCTTTGTATTATATGAATGCATTTGACGGGTCTTGCTGACGCTGAGGACCATAAGTCTATCAATTTAGGAGCAACCACTGATTTAAACTTTGCTCCTTTTTAGGGTTCCGGACCCAAAGGCTACCAAAGGGTACCCAATTGCAGAGACTTCGCTGTCCGTCCGTCAGTCCTCGGGTCATATCTCATGAACCGTAGTAACTACAGAGTTGAAATTTTGACAGAATGTGTAGTTGTATCCGAACATGAGCAAAAAATACTAAAACTAAAATATTTTTAAAAACTTAAAGGGGTTCCCATACAAGAAACATTTTGGTTTGCATGGCAGCTATATGATCCAGTAATTCCACGATCTTTAAATTTAAGTGGTAAATGACTATATAATAGAAATATATACTGTCGAAATTTCAGAGTGATCGGACTACTAGGGAGGGTACCTCCCATACAAACTCACCATTAAAATTCAGGTTCTTATTCAAAAAACTTTTTAGTTTTTTATTCTATCGAATCGAAATTTAGACACTATAAGTTTCTGATATAGATGCTACACATCTGTTGGAATCAGCCAAATCGGCCTACTAGGATGAGTACCTCCCATACAAACCCACCATTAAAATTCAGGTTCTTATTCGAAAAACTTTTTTGTTTTTTGGACTATTGAACTGAAATTTAGACACTTTAAGTTTCTGACATAAGAGCTATATATATGTTGGAATCAGCCAAAGCAGGCAGCTAGGGGGACTACCTCCCATACAAACCCCAATCTGGTACGTAACCCTTCATGTACGAGTCTGACTCGCACTTGGCCCATTTTTATTGATTATGTCTAAAAAATTGTGATTTCATTTGGTAGCAATGGGTTCACCATTCTCTTATATGATAAGTACGCTTAAGCATGAATTTCGCACTGCATTTGCAAAGTTCTCGGTGCTTATCATTTGAAGCAGTCCTCCAAAGTAATTAAATATTCCAGCAGAAATGAAAGTGGATTAAAAGGGGCAGCTGGAAAAGGCCTTAATTGCAATTTTGTTAGCATATGTGGCGATTAGCAGATTTCGTTTATTCAGTGGTCGCATGGATACTCGTACATTTTGTATAGTACTAGAGCGAGTATGTTGCCTTGGAGCGTCCTTAACTGTCACCATGAAAGTCCTATTCTCAAGAAAAGTTTAAATGTACATATGAATTTAAAACTGTTAAACAATTGGCTATATTATTCTTGGAATTTGTGTTAAAAATATATGCATTCTTGCTCCGAATTGTCGTCCATACTTAAAGAAAAAGAAATCCTGATCTGTAAATATGTTTATCAACATACGTTATCAGCTTCCATCATACGATTAACATATTTCGATTTTTATATCAATCTTGTTCAAAAAAATAAAAACTGATCAAAATCTTTGGATTTATTTTTCTTGGCTTATTTGAATGAATTTTTTGCTGTGTGAGATCGATCTACTATGACATCAAATGAATTAGCGTTGAAGTTGTTTGGTTGATAACCAAGAAGAAAGGAATAGCTCCATGCTTTACCATGATTGATAAAATACATTTAAGAAGGTGTGCGCATTGCAAGAGCCGCTTGACGAGAATATTATAGGTGGAGCGTGTAACCCAGTAACAAGTTGTTATTAAGGCCACAAGATCAAAATCAATCAGCATCGGGAAAGTGCCACACTTACATAAATTCAAATTGATCTTCTTCATTGCAAATATCTATTTTTCTTATTAAAAGAAATAAGGATTTCTTTCTCTCTTTAAAATAATAATAAACTACATTTCATTACGTAGACAACAAGCCTTTCATTTCGCATTAGTTGTGTGTTTGGCAAAATCAATTTCATCTGCAAGGATTAACAGCATAACTGAGATTGAAGCCGTAGGCTTTGTACCGTTCGAAGACTTCTGCTCCTTTCTCTTACATATGAAAGCCATCCATGGCATTGCCATTTGAGAAATCCATCAGCAATTTCAAATTCAATGCATCTCAACTTTCTTAGGTTACTTAAATTTTTCTCATTTATTTCTTCTTTTCATTTTAATGATTGTCATTTTTCATCTCTTTTTTTTTTTTTGTTGCTGGTTTTTTGCAAATATTTTCGTGGCTCATTAGTTTCTAATAAAGTAAATGTTTATTTTTTGCCCTTTTTTGAAAAAAAAAAAAACGATTCTACTATTTACAGCAAAAAAAAAGTGAAATCCTTCATCAGCATGATTTTGCTTTTAGCAAATTCATTCTCGCATTTCGCATGCAATTTTTTCATTTTAGACAATTTTTCTTCAATTTCTCTTTGTTTTATTTGTTATTTTCTACCCTAATTTTTTAACGAAAAATAATTTCATTTTTCATTTTTAAATTTACCTTTTTTTCTCCCATCTGCGGTTTGTGGATTTTTCAAATTCGTTACGCTTAGTTAAGTTCCTATCCTTTCCTTTATTTTTCCATTCTCTTTTTTTCTCTTTCTTTATTTGGTTTTCCTTATTGTCCTTTTTCTCTTTTATTGTCTCCTATGCCCTTTTTTTATACAACTTTTGTTTGTTTTGTTTTTTGTTGTTTTTTTTCGCGAAAAAAGGATTTTTTTTTTTTTCTTAAACTAAAATTGCTATGAATTTGTCATGGTTCTATAAACTGATCCAGGGTGGCGGTGACTTCATTGCCCAATGTGATCAATGTGATGTGTGTTTTTCTTTTCATCTTTGTAATGGGTTTCATTTATTAATGATGATGGTGATGACAATAGAAATGATGTTTGTATGATATGTGACGGTTAATGAGTATTTACAAGTATTTATGATCATAAATTGTGGGCAATTGAAGTCAATTTAAGATAGAATCTATTGTAACTTATGGGTATAAATCATAACCACGTTAAGTTTTGTACTTTACTTTGGTCAATTGCAATTCAAATCTATCTACAACTAAATCACAGTCTCAACAAACCTTTGGAGGTCGCGATGCATTCATGATCATGGATTCATTTAGTTAAGGATGAAATACTTTAAGCCTGGTGGGGCTCAGTTTAATGGAGTCATTTTCATTATCTCATGTACTCATTCAGTGAATCTTTTTGCTGTTTAGCAAGCTAGTGAGCACTTTGATAGAAAGAAATCTATTCTGTACAGTTAACGAGTATTTTACTAAGAAATATTGAAGCGTGAACTAAGACTGTCGGACTCTGCATCATAATCTAACTTACAATACTATAATACTTACAATACATCATTTTGAATCGATGCTTCATCTGGGATTGGTAAAAAAATATTGTAATAAGTGACTTGATGACAACCACTTTTCACTTAAACCAGATTAAGAGATAACCACGATAAAGTTCTGGAAATTCACCCCCAAAAAGTTTGTTGGTTTCCTAAATGACAAATCCAGTGGCTCCAAAGAAATCATTTTTTAGATAATAAAGTGACTTACAAAAATTTCGAATGAATAAATTCTTTACTGTTATATGAAAATTAACCAAATTACATTACAGTTGTTTCTTTATTTATTCTACAACAAAATAGTAATTAAGAGAAAACTTCAATAACAAAGATAACAGATTAATCTATATATACAAAAATTGATGAAAAACATTGTTTGACCATTATAAACTCCGAAACCATCCGACCGATCACCATGATAGTTGGTACATGTATGTATTTTTTTATGGAGAAAGTTTTAATGCTATCTATTTTATTGTAACTAGCAATTTTTCTCATATTTTTCTATTTTTTAATTTTTTTTTTTTTATAAGAAATCCATCCATTTTAACTCTACTGTAAGTCTCATTATGCCAAGCTGAATGTCATTTAAAACACAATATTGTAGATAAAGCTCTTCGATCGAGTGTGTGGTACTTTGGTGAAAAAATAAACTTATTTAGTGCTTATCCAGAAGATGAAGAAGAAGTCGTTTTTCAACAGGATTACAACCCAAAGCACCCAGCCAAAATACTAAACGAATGGTTCCAAAACCCAAAACCAAATCTACATCGAAGCATCCTAAAAACATTTATTGTATGAGTGAGTGTGGGAGTGAGTGCTAAGTGAATTAAACATTAAACAAAAAAAAAAAACAAAAAAAAATGTATTATGGATTCATATACAATATTTTTCTAAGATTTTGATTTCTTTCCTGTAGATTTTACATCTAAATGGGCCATAGAGGCTTTGTTTTTGGTGTTGTTTTTTTTTTTTTTTTCTACTTGATAAATATTTTGCTGTGAGAAGTTGATTACAATAATATTCTTTCAGAAATGTAAAATATAAAACCAAATCATCCAAAATGCAAAACTTCTTCAGTGATTGGATTAATCTATATGATATTCTTGTTTCAGTAATGAAACTTCTGATTACTTTAAACAATCAACTCAAAAGGGGAGAGATTATTTGCACATGGTACTAGGATTATCTTCAAACATGTAGACCAAAATATTGTATAAAAAATATTCACTGATCATGGCAATTTAAAGCTAATCCTTGCCCATTCATCTATATAAATGTCAAAAAAATGTTGAATGACTTGACCATGTTGGTCGCCGTCGGTCGGCTTATTTCATATAATTTCATTTAGTTATTTAATGTTGAACCATAGAATCGTTAAACATTTCCATTTCTATATTCATTTTCATTTGATCGACTTTATGCTGTTATTTATTTACATAATCACTATAAATGCCGACAAGTAAAGCCAACAAAGGATAAAAAGGATACAAACAAAGCAAAGCAAAATAGAACAGAAAAGAACAGAATAGAATAGAAGAATTTGACTCAATGTAATTCAACTTGATTTGCATTGAATTGCCCATTCGTATCTTGTTGACGATTTAATCCTTGCATTTGGTTTTTTGTCGCGCGTCAAATCCTCTCCTCCTCTTTTGTTCTTTCTTTCTTGTGTTTTCGTTTTTGTTTTTAATTACAAAAGCCGGATGACGACAGGAGAGTACCAGAATGAGAATCACAATCAGAATGAGAAATTTAAATAAAATTGTTGTTCAATCAAGGGTTGCACTCCGAACTCTGCACACTCTGCATCACATACGAGTATAATTTCCCAATTGGAAATGAAAATTGGTATACAAATAGAGTACAATAAAACTTTCTCTATACAGAAAGAAAGAATAATAGAAAGGGGTCAATTTTGGACACGACACCAGGCAATCATACTAGTTTTTTTTTTTTTTTTTCAATTTTGTAATTTTATTGACACGTGCAAACAAATCCTTGTAAACTGGTTTCAAGTCACGTGCGTACAATTAACAAAATCATAGTAAAGTCTTTTGTTTAATAAAAGAAAACAACAACAACAACATATTGCACTAATCATGTTCATTCAACAATAAATGAATGAATTCTGCTTCTGTCTTTCCCTCCCCCTCTCCTCTGTGGACCCTACAATGACAGCTGAAAAGCTTTTAGGGGTTTAAAAAAAAACCATATAATTTAATATAATTTTTAATTATAATCTTAGTTTTTAAAATAAATAAATAAATAATTGTGATGTTTTGAAAATTTTGAAATGGATTTGTTTATGATGACTGCCTATTACAATAGAAATAATCAGAGAGTTTTGCTACATAAGCTTTTCTTAGGACTTTTCCCGTAAACACCAGGTCCAACACCAGTGTCCGTTTTAGAGTCATCAGTAAACCACACATGAGAGTCATGGATGGGCTAAGATTTTGGCAGTTCCCAGTTCATTCTGTATGGATATGTAAGTACGAAGTTCTTATGGAAGTTGAGTGTAGTTGGAAATAGGGTGGAGTTGCTTATGTCTAGTTTGAACTCAGCTTTGAATGAGGATTGCCTGAGTTATACCGAATCTCTAACATTTACTAAAGTGAGCTTTGTCATACAAGTAAATAGAAGAGCCTCTTTTTTTATGAACAAGTAAATTGATGACAGTTAGTCCAAAAGTATATCAAAGGCAGCTATTGGAGTTGTCCTCATTGTAACTCCAGTAATATAGACGCAGGCCAGTCTTTACCTGAGTATTGTAATCAATTGATTGCTGTAAAAGGGACGGAATCATCTCCATATTAATTTTATTGTGATCATTCAATTCCTACGAGTTACACTAGTGTAAAAGATTAATAAATATGGTATAAAGGTTATAATGTCTTATCTAATTATTTTCAGAACAATGAATATAGGGAAAATATGCATTATATGTATATAAAATCAATCAATCAATTAACCAATTCTTTTTTTTCTAAATGATCTTGAATTTATTCCCTAAATAAAATGATCATAATATTTTATAGGGCATTAAAGGATTAGATTAGATTAGATTAGATTAAATTTAGATTAGATTAGATTAGATTAGATTAGATTAGATTAGATTAGATTAGATTAGATTAGATTAGATTAGATTAGATTACATTAGGAGAAAGGCATCAGTGTATATAGACTTATACCTTAAAATTCGTTAAATTTATCGAGCACTTCGTCTATTTTATGATAATAATAATTGTCCATCAGAGCAGCTAGTTCGAACAACTATGGATCATTTTCGCACTACGTGTACTCTGATAAATGATAATGAACATCCCGTAAGTTCCTCCGAGATTCTGGTATTGATCAAGGATGCTAAAATTTTTCTTACAAAATTCATCTTCATTTTTAGTTGAGTCGATATTGGAGTTTGGTCCAATGAAAACCCTCACAGTGGCATAGCAAATATTCTGCTGTTTCCTCTTCTTTATTACATAATCTACATTGATCCGCATAATACGAGTACGTAAATGTGTCATAACTTTACAATATTCTGTTACGAATCCTAAACCTATACCTTGTATAAGTTACATATAATATAAAAAATTATATATCACATAAAGTGGAAAGGTGCGAAAAGTTGAACAATGCATTTTCTTTTCGATTTGAATGAAATTAATATGTGAAAAATAAAAAAATATTACAACAGGTTTTTCCACAACAAAAAATAAATTGAAAGAAAAAAAAAATGATTTATATAAAAATATTTTTAAAAAAATTAAAAAAAAAAATAAAAATACTGTATTTTAACTATTAGGGAGGCTTGACGAAACTTTTCCATACTTAAACATTGTTTTCAAGTCCAACAAAAAGCGCAAGAATACACTTCAGGGTTAAGGGTTGTTCTTGTTGTGCAGTTATTATTATTAATTTCGAATTTCTTTTCAATTTGTGAGATTTTCAAACAATTAAACAAAAACCCCCCAGCAACCATCCCATTTAAGAATAAATGCCACAAGCGATTCTTTATAATTTATATTATTTCTTTTTTTTTTTTGCCGCTTTCAAGTTTTTTCCCTACTTTTTATTTACTTGCTTTAAATGTTCTAAGCATCGGATGATTGTATGGTATAACCATTTTCTTGTTATGTTTGTAACACAATGAAATAAGTCTCTGATCCGACACATTTTTGGCAATACTGTTAACAGATCCATATGATTTTTGAATAGAACCAACCTTTAAACGATTTATGTTAAAATTTTATGATATTCTAACAATTAGTTTACATGTTACAGTGGTTTTAGTGAACCAAGTTCATTACTTTTCAAAATAATGGATAAACAGAAGTTTTGTGTGTTGATGTTTTGTTTTTTGATGGAAAAAAAATACTGTCGAGCCTCTGTTGTAAATAATTAATATTTTATTGTACTATCCATTCTGATCGAATATTTTGCTGTCTTTTTCGCAGTAGCATGATTCTACGATCATTAAATATTTGTTCTTTGCTGGCAAAAAAGTGTTCCACTTGATTTTTGAATTCCTCATATGAAGTAAAATATTAACCGCCTAAAAATGTTTGTAGAGACCGTCCCATTCAAGCTTCAAAAACTTTTGGCGAGCTACCAAACTTATATGATTGATCTTAATCTCTATTCTGGCCTTTACTGTTTAAGCAAATACTTCAATTTCTCCAGATAATGACAGTATGTATACTTAAAAATTAATTCTTGTATTGTCCGGTAGAAGTTCAAAAACCACGATTCCTTTGAAATCCCATCAAACAAATAGCATCACCTTTCTTGGTGAAAATAGGCTTTCGAATTTCTTTGACCCCGTTCATCTTTTATACTCCTTCATTTTTTGCGTTTAACATTGTTGTAAACAACTTTATTTCTCATTTCCTGTAATGATGCAATTCAAAAGTGGAACACGTTTGTGAAGAAAATCAAATCACAAATTTCTTTCCATAAGAATATAGAGAGGGCATATGTCCAGCTTTGAGCTAAATCATGAGCGTTTCAAATGATCAATAATGGTCAAATTCAATAAATTTAAACTCTCAGTGATCTTAGAAGTTGTTAATCCCCACTTTGCATCGAGTTTTAACTGGTCTTCCAGAACATGGTGCATCTTCATCATTGACGCTTATCTTGCCAGATTAGCTGTAATGATTTGCGGCTTAATTGCGAAGATGATCGTTGGATTGAGACGTCTGTTGCAAAAACAACGAAATTACTTTCCGACAACCCAATATAATCCATAATTGTGTGTAGTTTCAAAGAAAATTCTATTGTAATTCAGAAGTTCTGAAATTATGCCGGAGCTTTAAATTTTCATACTTTGTACATAGGCAACAGAAATGTTGTTTATTTCATTGTCTTCATATTTTAATTTTTTTTTTTTTTTTTTTTTCATTATAACATTTAGCTGTTCTATTCTTGCTTGTATAAAAATGTATGAAACAAAAAAAAAAAAAAAAAAAAATTGTTTGACGGATCTAAACTCCGACACTGTTTAAGCGATTACCATGAAAGTTGGCACATATATAAATTGTTTTCTTGGAGTAGGTTTTTATCCTAGTCGCCGATACCAATTGATCACATTTCAATCATTCAAGAGAAGGAATCTAAATAATGTTGGCAACACACGCCAAGTAATATAAACAGAATTGTGTAGATCTTATGGTAAATGGGACTTCAAACATTGATCAGATTCCAATTTCTATAACTTATATTTTCAATAATTGATTAGTTTTTTTAAATGAAAAAAAAAAAAAAAAAAAAAACTATATTTTAAAATCAATGGGAAAAAGAAACTAATTGTTATTTTAACCGGACAAAAATTGTTTTCATCCAAGTCACTTCTAGTGCTAGTTTGTAGCTTCTGTAGCGTTTTCTAAATCTCCGAGTTGTGATTTATATAATTTAAAAAAAAAAAAAAAGAAAAGGTATTTAACATTCGTTGAAGCCATAATTTTAATATTTACGAGTATTTCTTCCTTTTTCTTTATATTTATTTTTTATTTTTTTTCTATTCAAATTTTTTTTTTACCATTCCTTTCTTCCTTTCTTGTATGCCTTTTGTTTACTATTGTATTTGCTATTGTTGGCAAACAATTAATTTAAACTTCTTTCTAATCAGCTGCAATTATGATCACCATAACACAATATACAATGTATTGTTGTAAAAGGGGTGGCGGCACTAATGGAACTGGCGGTGGTGTTGGTGGTGGTGGTGGCATGACTTTAAAATAAATACAATAAAAAGCATTTAAAGTTCCATAAAAGAGAAATGAATTTTGAAAAGTAAAAAAATGAAAAAAAAAAAAAAAAGAAACGAAAACGAAAACGAAACAAACTTCAAATTACATTTTGAGGTTTTCATGATTCATGATTTCATGATTTCAGGTTCATTGGCAATTTGCAACGAATCGTGAAATTATTTCTTGTAATGGAAATTCAATTATTTTATTTAATTCAATATTTTATTTAATCGATTCATATTGTATAATGTATTTTTGCAAGCTCTTCGTTACGATTAGACACGCTTCAAAGTGCGCTAAGTGATTGAATGACAGACAGACATCGCCAAAAGGAATCAGTTGAAAATCTGAATAACCAACTGAATGAATGTTAAGTGAATATAATAATCCGTATAATGTAAATAGTATAAAAAGTAATAGCGCCAGCTCATAGATTTTTTACATGGATGAGGGTGAGGGTGATTTGTTGCGTTTCCATTTCGCTTTGAATTGCGGACTCGCGTTGACGACTTTTGTCAATTGCTGATTAAACAAAAGTGTCTCTGTATCTGTGTCTGTCTGTTTATCAGTCAGTCTATCTGCATCTAACTAAATATGTGTATCGTCCCTATGCTTTTGTTTATCATTGTATTTGTTTATCTACCTTTCTACAGGCAACATCAGCAGTGGCAGTCGCAGTGACAGTGACAGTGACAGTAGCAATAGCAGGAGCAGTCTCAGTCCTGAATCCTGATTTGTCACTTTTTTAAATGATTTGTATGCGAATCGTTTTGAGTTATTCGATTCATAGTCGCATTATTTATGATGAGCTTAGTGGATTGTTCATTTAGGGCGAACAAAACGCTCTCCGAGGGCTGACTTAGCTAAATGAATAAGCCATAGAACCAACCAAATAACCAACAAAGAACCATCATTCTGTCAGTGTTTCTGTCAGTGAATGAGTGAGTGAGTGAGTGAGTGAGGCAGTTATTGTATTGAAACAGGCGGCACGCATTTACGGTTAATCACATTTCCAAGTGAAGTCAAGTGTGCTTTGGATTTGATCTGATCTGACACTTGTAGGGAATTATGAACGTTATGTTGTAGCCAAAGAGATTATATTCTTTTCTTTTTTTTTTTTTTGAGAAAAGAGGGTTGGTCGCTCATAACATGCAAAGTTCAAAGTATCAGCAGTACAGTATCATTGGCAAGTATTTTTATTATTACATAATTTCTTAAATATTCTTAAATATGATTTCTCCATATTTAGTGATCTGTTAACAAAACTGTGTCATCTATTACATATTTACTATGGAAAGTTTTATGTGGACTTATTTATCACTTGTATAGCCTCAGTATTGTCTATATATTGTATAAGAACCAAATACTTGGGTAATCAATAGAATATGAGTTGAATTCTTAAATAAGGATCTTTAGATAAAATCTCCTTCTTCTTAAGAACAAAATATTCTCTATAGATCATCTATTTACAATATCTATTTACCACTCTGTTTATTTATATTAACTCAAATTAAACTAAATTAGACTTAATTCATGGTAAAAAGTAACCGTTAAACTGTTCCCAAAGCAAAAATTCTATCAAGGCGGGCGACCTGTCAATATTAGAACTAAAAAACTGACAGCTAAATGTCACTGATTGCTCAGCTTTCATTTCAATCCCATTTCTGCTGGTCCTTCTCATGCTGATCCTGTCAAGTGACATTTGGTCATAAAGTGTGCTTCGCATGGGGTGCGGGGCATTCAAGAGGTGGGCGAGACCCATTTAGAACGTTCTTTTGTACACTTCAATGCGTAAGAACAACAAACAATCGTTGATACTTTTTTAATAATTCTGTCCCATTTTTTTTTTTTTTTTTTTTTTTATGATTATTTTTATGTCTTTCTTTTTTCTCTTTGATGTGAAATATGTGGAAAATTCTGAATACATTTTTTATGTTGAGTGAGAGTCCGGGTGAGTTTTGGTTTTTGTTCAAGAACATTTTGTGTGTGGAGAATAGAAACTCTTAGAGAAAATGTCCTGTGTCCTGTGTCCTATGAACGTTGGCACGCGTCAAATCGTGTGGAAATAATTTAAACAATGCAAAGTATACATTTTTCATTTAAATTTAACATCATCATCGTCATCAACACAATGATCATTGCTAAAGTTGTTTTAGGTCAGGTTTTTCTTTTTCCTGTTTTTTTTCTTATGGGGTGACTAACTCAATGATAATGATTTTGATGCTGATGATGATGATGTTGATGATAGCTGGATATGATAATATTCATAAATTGGTTAAACACAAAAATGGAAAGAAGTAGACAAAGAAATTTAAAAATAATTTAATGCCAAACTTTCTAAGTTCGTCAATTTTTGTCATCGCTTTCATCGAATCAATTTCAGATTCACTAAATAGTAAGTAAACTTTAACCTAAACTCTTCGTGTTACAAAATTTTCTCCCTTTCATTTATTGTTATTATTATTCTTTCTCTTCCTTTGGGGTTGATTTTTTTTTTTTTTGTTTTTTTTGTTTTGCTTGTCAATATTTTAATGCAGCTTTAATGCATATTTCATTGACTTCGACCATAGGACGCATGAATGCATCACCTTCACCTTTACCATCACCATCACCATCACCACCATCATCATCACCGTTTTCATTGTCAATCTTGTCCTCCCTCCCATTCATACGTTTATGCATTCATTTAATATTATGTACATTCATTCAATTTCGCTTTAACAAAACAAAAATGAAAATGCAAATAATTTGCATAATGAGTGAGTGCAATTTGTTGTTAGATACGCGCACGCGTGCAGCGTTTGGCATTAACAAGACGCCTATACCATATGAGGATAGCCGCCAGCTCTTGAGAGTTCGGTCTACTGCCCACCACATGCTGGCTGACACAATTAGAGCAATAGGAAAATTCGATGCATATGAGTAGCATATTGTGTTATAGTATTCAGGTTCATTGACTTGGGAAAGTGTTAAACTTCACGTGTCAAAGTCAGAGTCAAAGCTTTTGTATATTTAACAGATGCATGATGCGGCGGCAATGTATTGTTAACAGTTTCAGTGATGTTCGACATAATTTTCCAAGTCATGCCGGACCAACTCATAGCACATGTCACTCTTCCTTCTACTAAATTCTAGACAATTTTTTTTATTGTACAACTAAAAATACTCACTGTTATCTGGCTCTAACAAAGATACACGCCCTTGACCGTCTGTTTGTATACACAAATGATTGTCATTGTGTTTGCTCACACATTCAGTTGTCAGTAAGTACAGCATTCGGTTGTTTTCTTAATACAATCTTTGGTGTCATCTTGAGTTCAAATCAATCAATCAATCATCAAACAAATGACTGTTGAACTACTCTTTCTTCCAAATATATGCCGACAGAGAGCAAAACTTTTGAAATTATTCATATTCAAACTCAAAAACAAGTTCTCCATGTCATAAACAGATTGCAATCAGAATCAAAATATTTGACACTTTACTTAATTTAAACTTGAAGAAAACCTTCCACATTTTATGATATGGGCCTATAAGACTCTACTGATAATATCAATCAACTAAAATGAAATAAAACTAATGAAATTACCATCAGCTGCTTGTGTGAAAAAGAAGAGCCAAAAAAGTTGCCAAAAATACCAAAAAAAAAAAAACTTCACCACAATATATTTCGCAAGGTGATCAATTTCTGGTCGAATTTCTAGCTCTTATCAAAAATAACAACAATAAATTTCGTTCACTTCCCCTATTGTTATGGTCGATTTGAACATCAAGTTCCCTCGAGTTCGCTAGAACTCCATGTTCAGCTCACTATATATATTATATTTTATAGTCTGTTTTGCAAACTTATTGGTACTTTGGTTTTTAAACTATTAAAGTAAGTTTTTAAATAATACAATTTTTATAGCAGAGAAGGCCCCAAAAGAAACATTCTTTAATAGCAAAGAATATGAATGGAATACCAAAACAATGTTATACCAAAGTTATCGTAGAAAATGAATTTCTCACAGAGACAGATGTTCAAAAAGGTGTTCCAAAGGTCGTTAATATGGTAGACCTAAATAAAGAACAAATAACTTTTCCCAATATATAGTACGATGGTAAAAAACCAACCCATATTCAAGGTATAGAATTTAGTATGTAAACAATAACTTCAGAATTGAATTTAAAATGTACCATACATTATAACATATAGATAAGTACATTGAAAAATGCAACATTAGCATGTAAAATTCATAATAATTCGTTACAATATATTGTGTTTCTATGAAAAGGGTTATTCCGTAGCGAAAGCTCATAAAAAAAAATTTTTACACATCATCAGAAAGATCTGTTCGAAAATGGAATGCGCGATTTCGTTCGGGAAATTTCGATGTGAAAGACGCGCCTCGGTCTGCACCGAAAAAGTTGACCAAATTATTGAAAAGGTTGGTAATGACCGGCACATAAGTACTCGTGACATCGCTAAGGATCTTGGTATCCACCATACAATAGTTTTAGACCATTTAAAAAAGGAGGGCTATGCAAAAAAGCTGGATGTTTGGGTACCTAACACAATTTGACAGAAAAAAAATCTTATTGATCGCATTTCAATTTGCGAAATGTTACTGAATTGGAATGATTTGCAACCTTTTCTATCCAAATTGATAACTGGCGATGAAAAATGGATAGCATACGACAATAATGTGGGAAGAAGGTCATGGTCTAAGCAAGGCGAGTCCGTCCAAGCCATTGCAAAGCCGTCGCTAACTACGAGCAAGTTGTTGCTGTGCATTTGGTGGGATTGCAAAGGTCCTGTGCATTATGAATTGCTCCCACCTGGGCAAACGATAAATCCGGAACTCTATTGTCAACAACTAACATGAATAATTGCAGCGTTGAAGTAAAAACGGCCACAATAGGTGAACAGAAAAGGCATACGTCTTTGATGACTCAGCAAAAATTGAGGGAACTCGGCTGCGAAGTGTTAATGCACCCACCATATAGTCCGGACCTAGCACCATCTGATTACCATTTATTTCGCTCCATGCAGAATTATATTGGTGGCGTAACAATGAATACCCCAAGGGACTGCAAAACGGTATTGCGCCAGTTTTTTGATCAGAAATCCCAGAATTTCTACAAAGACGGGATTAGGGTTTTACCCGAAAGATGGCAAAAGGTTATCAATAACAATGGAAAATGTATGATGAAATAAAGTTGCTTTGTTATATGAAACAAATTGTTGAAACATAATTCTCATTTACGGAAGTTACTTTTCCCCCAACCGAATATATTGGGTTCAAATTATAAAAATTATTGAATATAAATTTAATTGAAGAATTTCAAAAAACAGTTTATTTAAAATATTAATTTTGGAGATTAGGTTTAAACAAATTTGTTTCCTTTTGAAGTTTAGTAATAATCTTATTTTTTGATGTACAAGACCAATGTTTTTATTAAACCAGTAAAACTAATGAATATATTTTATTTATATATTAAATGTTACCTAGATTTTTATTTACTCTAATATTATTATTTTTTATATTATAAAAATTATTTTAGTATAATACTAGCTGTGCCCGTGACTTCGTACGCGTTTTATTCGAAATACTTAAATACGTGAAAGAAGAAAAGAAACAAAAATCAGCAGAACACATTTTGATTTTTGTTACACGACTTACTCGCGAACCTTCCCTTTCCCGTATCAACAAACAAAATTGATCAATAGCCTCAAACACTGTCTCTTTCTTATCCCACTTTAAATGAACATAAAATAGAGCAAAAATACAACAATAATAACAACCAAAGCATAATAAACGAAAAAACGTACAAAATTTTTATGTCTGGTCTTGCAGTGATTTTCAAAAAACTTAGTACTTAAAAATATTATATTAAAATTTAAAAATTAAAAAAAAAAAACTATGCAACTCTTTTCATTAACATTCATTTGTAATTTACAAAAAAAAAAAAAATATTAAAATCGGCTTAGTATAATGTGCGCTAGATAAAAAATGTTAAAAATTTGGTAAAAAAGTGTCTGTATTTCGATAACAACGCCAGCTACCTAAAAAAATAATATTATAAAAATTGGTCTAGCCATCTAGGAGATTAAGAGTCACAAAATTTCGTACACTCGAATTTTATATATAAGGATTTGTAACTTTTAGAGTTTATGAAGGAGCATTAGGAGTTTCAATTTTAGTTTATTAACTAGGTAAATAGAATTATAAAGATTTCAAGCATCAGAATTTATTTAATCTCCTTAAAATATATAATTAGAATTCATAAGCATTGAAACTATGCATACAAATATATTTGGGATCTAAGTAAAAGTAGCAAATATTGAAAATTTAATTTGCTAAGTACTAGAAGGTGGTAGGTAGGAAAGTAATCTGATCTGATGGCGTCGGTGACAATTTTATAGCCTTAAGGATTTCATTGCAATTTGTTTACATTTTTTTTTTTTTTTTTGCATAACATCAGCAAGATCAGGACAAATATGTATAAGTGGTATGCAAACAACCCTTTGTGGGGGGTATTTTGTGTGCCAAATGATATTTAAAATAGTAAATACTTAGCATGAAGACGACTTTTACTCCTCGTACTCAATTTTGTTATATTGTATAATACAATAGCACCACACCGTCATCATCAGCATCAGTATCATCATCACCCATGTTGTTGCAGTTATCGTTTGCAACGGTCTATGACGACTTATCTACTTTATGTGCGCTTATGTGATTTACACTACGGGATATATGCAAAATCCTTTAGTGTAAACAAAAATATTGTAAAAACATGGTAAGTAGTAATGAGGTCTCGAGTCTTTCGAATCCCGAATCGAGTCAATGCAAATTCTGTGGGCTGGGTTCAGGTTCACATTCACGTATAGTAGTCGTATAGTCTAGGGTTGCTTTAGCAACAGTGGGATATTCCAATGATAAACAAAATGAATTTCAATTATAATAAGAAGGGATTGGCATACATTATTTTTTTTTTGTTTTCTTATTATTATTGAAAACAGATTTGTTGCAGTTTGTCTACATATGATACACATACTATAGATCAAAGATTCTCTCTCTCTCTCTCTCTCTCTCTCTCTCTCTTCATTCAAACGGAAGTGAAAAGATGAAAATTGATTACATGAAATTAATAGAAATGTTTGTAATAGACTCAATCAAATCCAATTTCTATTATTTATTTAATTAATTATGACAAAACTAATTTATTTCATTAATAAAAAACTTAAGTTATCAGAGCGCTGTTTCTATACCGCATAGATTGTGCTCTTCCAATATATGGTTGGTGTTCCCTGTCCACCTTAAAGTCTATTTTCCACTCCCTATCACGCTGCAGTGAGACGAAGCATAGGAGCCTTCCCAACAAAGTTCACTAAGTGTATTCTCGCGGAGGCTGGGTTGCCGGATATTGCAACCAGAGTAGCCCAAATGACTTACAAACTCATTCCTAAGTTGTATTGTTCTAACAACGACATCCTTACTAAGGATTTTCAACAAGCAAGAAAAGGAAGACGTAGATATAAAGTAATGTCCTCTATCCGGAGATGCGCTCGCTTTTCAATACTAAACAACATCCACTAACCATATCACTGGAATAAAGTGTCACCCAATCCACCTTGGACTCTTCATCATTCTTCTGTAAACACTTCACTGAATGGTTTCTCCAAATCTTCAACTTCAAGTTTTGTTTACCGTCAATTGCTGGCGGAGGAAACATCTAAACTACGGATGATAGAATGGAACTGGCTGTTTACTGACAGCTCCAAAACGGATACAAGTACCTCATTTGCAGTAGTAAATAAATGGGGTATTACTGTATCTAAAGGATTGCTCCTACTACTCAGTTCTTGCACCTTGTCTGACAGTCATCCCGGGCGTAGAACGCAATATCTGGAAATATATAAAATGTATCCTAAGAGATATGGAACTCTCACAATGGCAATCATACAACCACTGGTATAAAAATTCCAACCCTTCCAAAACACCTATCCACTTCCCTGACTCCTGCGATCGTCCAACTTGTTCCTTGTTAGTACGATTGAGAACGGGGCACAGTCAACTCACTCACCAACATCTCCTCGAAGGCAAAAGCTAACCTCCTTGTCCATTCTGTGGTGACTACTTGTCAGTAAGACACCTGCTAGATGTTTGCATAAATCACCACATCACTAGAACACAACCCTTCGTAGACATTCTACCTTCCACATTAATTCAATTTCCTTTCCTCGATAATATTAGCAAAATAGTATCCTTCATCAAATCCTGTAACCTTAGTAATTTAATTTAATGTCTTTTATTTAAGACAGACGAGTCGAAGGCCTTATAGCTAGCACACCTTAAAAAATTAGGTTATATATTATAAGTAACTAAATGTATATAATCTAATCCTGTAAATAAATAAATAATAAAAATTAAAACTAATCTTAAATATTTATAATAAAAATAATAAAACCCGATTGTTTTCTGAATCTGATTTAAAACCGAAAGAAATTTTGTTTTGATGTGACGCATTCCGATTATAGTCGATTTTAAGTTCGATATGGTTTTGGCTCGGTTTTAGGTGTCGTAGAATCAATTCCGATTGTGTTTTCTGCGGGCGCTTTTAAAATTTATTAAAACGTAAGTAAAATAAGTGCCAATTTCATAAAAAATATTAGAATAAACCCAGATTTACATTGAATTGGAGAATAATTGTGACATTTCCATTGGCGAAAATGTATTGTACTTTGAGAATGGAAATTAGACGATTAAAATATAAATAAGATTAAATAAATATAAAAGTATATATATATGAAGTATAGGTGGAGACTGTGACAAGTGCGACTTAATGGAGTCCAGCACCATCAAGAATGCTGAAACAGAGCAACTGATTCGAATATCGGTTTTGCTTATATTCAGTGACACGATTTCAAATCGGAATCGCTTTCAAATCCCACAACAAAGCAATTCCCACTCAGATTCCACATACTGATTAATTAAACTGGTGCAGTTGCAATAAAGAAATAGTAAAGATAAGTGAACCAATGAGCGACGTCCAGATCATCTAGTCTATGGTATGTTCCGATTCCTGAAGACTGTGAAAGACGATGATAAGATTTATTATAAAAAGTGCATAAAACTTGGAAAGTATCATGTAGCGTAAATTGTAAGGTTGCATCTATTCAAGGATAAAGGATTGAAATTTCTATTAAAACGACATTATAAAATTCTCAATGATCTTGCACACTAATTTCCATTAGTGGTAATTTAGTTTAATTAATTGGATAAGAAATATCCCTCAACTTTGATGAAATAATTACTCCTTTTTAGAAGGAAAATTTAGACCAAATCGGGGACTGTGAAACTATCGATATAATAAGGGTTTTATTGTAATTTTATGAATATCAATTGTTGAATACAATAATGTGCTTAAGACTATGGTAAATGGGGGAATGGATGAATTATATTTGGCTATGTGAGCTTCTCTACAGGGATTGTTATATCTTTTTTGTGATAAAGGGGGCGCTTAATGAATGTTATGACCTTAAAAGATGAACAACGAAGCTTTAGCAGTCATTAATCTTGGACCTAATGGATTACAGGATCAATACAGCAAACCTAAAATTTACACAATAAAACAGCATTAGGACTTCCAACCCCTTCATATTTTCAACTCTAAAGCGGATCTTGGCCTTTATCAACTGCAAACTCTCTTCAATTTTAGTTTACGTTTTGGCTCCATACTACAACCGGAATTAGAAGATATCATATACACATGTATTTATGATATAAATTACTTAAATATCTGTAATCTAATCTGATATCATCTTCAACCATAATTACTCATTAAATGTTTCAACTTTTATTAGATCAAACTTTAGATTTTTGCTAGCTAGAATATATGGACTTGATATCATTTATTAGAATTTCAGTTTACTTAAATCTGAAGATCTACAAAAACCCAGACTAATGATCTGGTTTCTATATTTTATTGACTTAATCCCAACCCAACAGAACCCAGGCAAATTCAACCCACAAACCCAAATCAATATGTCATCAAGTATCAATGAATAAAGGGGCCCTAAGTTTTTATGCGAAAATGTTTATGATTATTTTTATTAATAATTTTCTTCTTTTTTTTTTTTCTTTTTTTTTACATTTCGACAAGCTTCATTGAGTAGAAAAACAAAGAATAAAGAGGAAAAGAAACGAATGGAATGAAATGAAATGAAATGAAATGCAAGGAATAAGAGACACCAACACAAATTTATTATTCGCAAAAATTTCCATAATCATAGCAATTTCCTTCTTTTCTTCGGTGCATGAATAATGACAATGTTTATCTGCTATGCTAATTTATTTTATTTTTTTTTTTTTGATATTATTTGGGTTGTTTTGCAATTGGATTCGATATTCAAATCATAAATCGCTTTCGAAATTCTTTCGCTGTAATTGAGCGCAACGAATGCTTAAAATCGTATAGAAAATTATTGCTTGAAACTAATCTGATCCTATTGACTCACTCACTATCTCAGAGACTGTTAGACTGACTGACTGACTGACTGACTGACCGACTGACCGACTGATTCACTATTGACTGACTAACTAAATGAGTGAATAAATAATGGGGATGATGATGAGGTTGATGTTGATGAGAAGAAGGTTGGCAAATAAAGAAAGCAAGACAAGATTTCGTCACGCACTATAAATTGTTTGCAATTTCCCATAATATTGGATATTGTTGATTCGCATAGACATATGTAGACACTTTGGATTGAACAAAGCATATTGTATTGTATCCCACATATGCCCATATCTATATACAATAGTAGAACTCAACAGAATGGTTAATTTCAATAAGTAAGAATGCAATGAATAGAGGAATCGGATTGAATCGGATCGGATCAATAGACTGGACTGGACTGGACTGGACTGGACTGGACTAGACTAGACTATTTGAGTTGAGGGAAGATGGACACCTTTGTTTGGTTGATTGGAAGTTTGTTGGTATCATGTACATACATAGGTATGACTCACCATTTCTGAGGGTTGAACTGTGCCTCCAAAATGTCATCAAAACAGTTTCATTTCTTGTTTATGATTTCTCGATTTTGCATTCAAATTTATGTATGTTTTCTTCAAAAATCTTTTCCAATTTACATTGCCTTTTGTTCCAGTTGTTTGTTGTTGCTTTGCGACATTTTACACAGAAAATATATCTTCAGCTAGATGAATTCTCGCGACTTGAACGAATTCTATTTGTATGCTATTATATGCCATTGTGCATGTTTGGCCTTGGGCTTCTGCCTTAAGATCGTATATAGACATACTGCCGTCTGCTTGTCTATCTATCAATAAGTCTGTCAATCACTTTTTAGTACATCCGAATTGGACATTTATGAACTGTCAATTTTAACAAGAACCCAAAGGTTTTGTTCTTTAAAATTTTTGATGGAAGTCATTATTGTATAGATTTCAATTACTTCTATTATACATTTGGCTTATTTCGTTTTGAGAATTCGTTGGCATTTTAATTATACCGAGATGAGAAAATCATTCAACGATGACAGTTTTTCTTGAGTAGTTTTGTTATTATTATTCAAAAGGTGTGATAAATTTGTGTTTATCCAAAGATTGAACTGTTTTACTTTGAAAATTTGTATAATAAATTTTAATAGAAAATTGAACTGAAGATTCAATTCATTGAAAATAATCCACCAACTAAAGACATTTGTTAACAATTGCCCTAGTTAACAAATGCAATCAAACTTTTTTTTAATCTAATTTAATAATGATAAATAAAATGATTAATATGTACAAAATTGTATAGAAAAAAAAATAGTGTTCTATGGATGCAATTCACTAGAAGAGCCTCTGAAATTAAGTCCCAGTAAGTTATTTTGGGAATCTTACTTGATAATTCAAGTTCTCAAATGGGGATGATAGTGACAAGAAATACAATTCCCGATGATAACCAAAGTTGCCATTAGTCTTTTACCATTTACGGGTCCCATAATTTAAGTAACATTACAACATTTCATCGAACAATAATAGTAAATTTTAATGTTTCTAACGAGAGTAATTCAATGTCACTTCTCTAAAAAAATATATATAAAAATAAAAATTATAATTTGTTGATAGACCAATCCACATATGACGAACAACATTGTCAATATGAAAGATACCAAGACAATTATGGTATTCAATAGTATCAAACATCTCTCATTTCTGATTTGTTAAGTTTTATATAATTGTATTCTTGCTGAATTACCACTTTGTTATGTTAAGAGACCCTGAAAGACATGCCGATGTTAGCCTAATCTATCAGTAGGCTCTCTCATGCCCACAAACACTAAAGCAAAGTGCAATATAACCAGGCATAAAAATGAGTCGTAAATCTTCTGGATGAACTCTCTCCTATCCTATTCTATACAATAGTATTATATGAGATTTTAAATATTAAATTTAAACCAACAAAGTCTATTTTATTCAAATGATCAAATAACAAATTTAAAGCTTAAATTATCACATCAAAATATTTTCGCATGTGAATAAAATAATATTAAGTATAAAGAAAAAACAATAAAAATATCTTGTACAATTATTGTAATAAATGCCAGAGAAGAAAGGCATGACAGAACCACAATTGCCTTCCTAAATCAATAATTTCTTTATTCAGCGTATTTTAATGAACCTCAACGAATCCACGTCCTATAAATGTCATCCATAAAATTCATTTGGCTTAATAAAATTTGCAAAAAAAAACTCTATAAAAAATGAAAATAAAAATGCATAAACCCAAAAAAAAAAATCTATAAATAAAACAAAGAAACAAAAAAGAAAATCAACAATAGCCCAATATTAAAATGTATAATGAACCCTCAGAATATTGAAAGTCACTCACTCTGAAACTATTGTGTTCTATTGTACGATATTATACAATATTTGACTAACTGAAAGTGAATCTAATATTGTTCCATAGATACTCTACTTTGTATGCACTTTGTGCATCCCAACCCTCCCAGAATGATCACTCGACCACAAACGCGAGTCCTAGATAAAATAAACAAACACCAAAGACAAAAAAAAAAGAACAAAAACAGAAAAAAAAACACAAGGACATAAAACAAAAACAAAATATACTGTATTAGGTACAATTATTTCAAAGAATTACTGACTTGTGGATACTCCATGGATATTCAGCAAAAATAAAATTCTGATTCTGTTCTAAAGTTCTGTTCTTTGAAAGTATTAATATTGTGTACAATATTTTTGCTCCACTCCATTCTCAATTTATATACAAAGTGCTGCGCCCCGAATCAATAGTTCAGTTTTTGCAAAGTCCGTTTTACAATAAGAAGTTCGTTAAACAAAACTTTCAATCTGCGAACTCTACAGGCATGATACTTTTGGACATCAAAGCTGCATTCGATTCCATGTTGCCCTTACAATGGTAAGCCCGTTACAAGATGATACTCCTAAATTTCCCACCCGACCTGATAAAAATTGTGCAGAACTTTTTAAACGATTGTTATTTTGCAGTTCATATTGGCCTCGCTCATACTGCACCCAACAATCTACATGCAGGTTGCCCTCAAAGGCCGTGCCTGTTCCTTTTACTCTATAACATTTATACTTCTTACTTCCCATCTCTCTATGGTTGCGCTGCCTCCATTTTTGCTGATGATACAACATTATTTTTGTTCTGGCCTATTAGCATCTGATATATCTACTAAGTTAAAGGTGGCTTTTGAAAGCCTTTATGACTACGCTTCTAAATGGAATGGATAATGATCAATCCGGACAAAACACAAGTAATCTTCTTCACTAGGAAACGGGAAGCCATATTTTAGGCAACTAGCCATAAAAATCTCCACAATACTGATATCCGCGGGGAACAAAGCATTGCATACCTGGGAGTTGTCTTAGATCAAAACACTATTTTTAAGGACCACATCACTTATATCATTAATGATAGTGACCTGCTTCATTAAAATTGTGTACCCCTTTATAAACAAAAACTCTCGCTTGAATATTGAAAACAAAGTGTATCTTTTTAAATCAGTTTTCCAAGCTATAATCTTCTATGGGGCTCCAGTTTGGGCGGATATTGCTCGAAACCATTTATTTGTTCAAATGGCTTTATTGCTTATAATGATTTTCGGCCTCCCATGGCACCACTCCAGCATCGACTTGCATAGGCAAGGCCGTATATCAATGATATTATTACACATTCTTTGATAAAGTTTTAGTTTTATAATAAGTATTGACAAAGATAAACCTTTTCCCACAGTGACTAGATATTAAAATCATAAAAACCTACACTTTTTTTACCTTTTTATATAGGTACTACTAAGTTGTGAAGATATCAAAAGCCTAAACTCTTTATTTCAAGATATCATAAGCATAAATAAGTGTATATTATTAGTCTCATGCAATCAAACTGAATTGAATTGAATTAATCTTATTTTTAATTATTATTTCTACTAGAACTCCAGTTAGAGCGAACGTATAGGTATACAAAGTGCCTTTATAGTTGAAACTGGTCTGACTGGTAGGTCATTTCTCCTGAGTCGTGTCCGTCATCTTTGTCGAGTGAGTGCTTTTACTATTGTACTAGTGCAGTCGATCGTTTTTAAAATACCAGGATGCTCTAGTTATGTGGTTCATAATATTTTTTATTGCACTCTTTTATAAAACAAAGTCACCCAGCCGCTTCTGTCTGTCTGAAAGCGATAAACTCAAAAAATACCGAACGTATTTTCATACGGTTTTTGCCAATGATTCGAAGTGATTCATGAGAAAGTAGTTATATGTAGTTATATAAATTAATTTAGTTTTTGTGTAAATTGGTTGAACTATGACGAGGATTGTTAAAGATGTCGGAAAACATTATATTGTCAATTGTATTGACCACATGACTAAAAAGTCAATAATATCGTAGATATCAAAAAGCAAAGCTGTGTGATGTGGTGAAGCAGTTCACGGCATGGATTTTCCGACATCTTTTAAAGACATGTTTTTTATTAGACCTATGTCCAGGTAGACCAAGTCTGTTACCATGGACTTATCCTAGAATAGTGAGCTCACAAGGCGAGCTTAGATAGCCAGCTCATTGAATTACCACCACATGCTGCTATGCTCAGCTACGTAGGCTTGACTGCGGCCCCATTTTGTTACAAAATCAACGTCTTTCTTTTCATCCGTTTATCTTTTATCGTTGGATATGAATCATTACTATTTATATTGTTTATTTTTTAGATTTATTCTACTTCTATGGCTAACAGATCGTTAAGGTTGGTTTTCATAGAATATTCTCGCTCTTCTTTGTTTTTGCTATAAAAATAAACAAATTAGAAATAAAGTAAGAACCTCTAAACTATTACAGAAGTTAAATGAAATGAAGAAATCCTGATAAACTCTGCATTTAATCTGAATTAACCTTGAATCTGAATTACCCTCCAGTCTTCCTAATAATTGGGGTTATAGAAAAAATTAAAGAAAAATTCTTAAGAAGTTTGTCAGCATATGAGTGATTTTATTTCTTTCTATTTATTCTGTGTTATCTTTGCGGTGTTGGAATTAAGTTTCTCCACTTGCCATCATGAAGGAAGACACAATGAAACAAACAAAAATTGCTCCGGCCGATCACATTTCATTGATTCAAGGGAAAGAACCTTGGTGAGAGACAATTATGACAACAACAATGATTACAAATAATATATACATATATTATTATATATACAATATAATCCTATCTCATGCATCTGGTGGCTAAATATTGGGAGTACAAATTAATTAGGTCCGTTTTTTTGTGTACAAAAAATTCATCATTTAAAGTATTGTCCACCGGAAGTGACTACTTTTTCCCATCTCCCTGGTAATTTTTGAATACCATCTCTAAAAAATGAGTCCTCTCTGGCCTCGATCCAATCATTGAGACACTTTTCGATTTCTTCAAAAGACCCGAGCCAGTGACCCCCCAAATCGTTTTGCATCAGTCGAAAAAGCCAGTAGTCGGAAGAAGCAAGGTCTGGAGAATACGGCGGGTGGGGTAAGACCTCCCATTTTAGCATTTCCAGGTAATTTTTGATCGTTACAGCTAAGTGGGGGCCGAGCTTTGTCATGTTGCAAAATCACCTTGTCATGCCTTTCGGCCGTTTCTGGCCATTTTTCACACAATACACGGCTCAAACGCATTCGTTGTAGTCGACAACATTCCGCATTAATGGTTTCGTTTGGTTTTAGTTGTTCATAATATACCACACCCGTCTGGTAGACGATGATGGAACGGGTTCACCAGGCTTGGCATAGTATTCTTTCTTTTTGGGGTTATCGTAGTATATGCATTTTTCATCTCCAGTCCAGACCAGGTGCAAAAATCCCTTACTTTGATGTCTTTCAAGAAGCAGTTCCGAAGCGAAAAATCGTCTTTCGACATCTCTCGGCTTCAATTCGTACGGCTCAAAATATCCTTGCTTTTGAAGAAATCCCAATTATTTTAACCGAACGAAAATTGCTTGCTGAGTCACTCCCAATGATTCTGCGAGTTCAGTTTGCGTTTGACACGGATCTTGATCCAGTAGAGCCTCCAATTCCTCATCTGCAAACTTTTTGGGTTGGCCAGGACGCTCTTTGTGTTCGACACTAAAATCACCACTTTTGAAGCGTCGAAACCACTCTCTGCATGACTTATCGATCGGAGCAGATAAACCATAAACTTCCACAAGCATTCGATGGGCTTCAGCTGCACTTTTCTTCCCATTAACAAAGAAAATCAAAACTTTCCGCAAAATGCTGTTTTTGTTAATACAAATCCGGACATTTTCGAAGAGGCAAAAAAGAGTGTTGTTGTCAGAAACAGATTCTGATGCACACTAATTATTATTGACAGATGTCAAACCTCTTCAATGGAATAGGTAATCGCTTCCAAAATCGGCCACAACTTACAGGTGGAGCCATCTTTTGAAAACGGACCGAACTAATTTGTACTCCCAACATATATATACAATATAATCCCAACTAATGCATCTGGTGGCTAAATAGTAAAATAACTTTACAGACAAGATGAAACAATAGCAAAGTGCAATTGAATTGCATTTCAATTTGTAGATGAATGAGTAATTTGAAGTGTTGCTCTCACAACATGCCGTCTAGTCTATCACTGCTTAGGACCTCTTAGCTACTTACAAAAGTATGCAATTCTATACGTAGATATCTATATGGTAATGTATGCCAACTCTGTGTATCAGTTTGCCAGTTGTTCATTCAAATTGAATGATCAGAATAATTGATTTGTCATCAAAAAATAAAATAAAAACACAAAAACAACAAAAAAAAAAACTGAAAATAACACATTTTGTTTAATCTCATAATGTTGAAACTCCTATTGACCTAAGCCCTTGGCGATAGCAAAGTGAACGGATGACAAAATTGCTTCGATACATAACTAAGTATTGTAGTATACTACTACCGAATATCACTAGCAACCAACCAACCAACTAACCAAATGCATTGTGTTGCTGTTGATGATAATCATCATCATGATGATTAATGATGTCATGCGTGATAAGTTTATTAGGAAATTGCACACTTTTACTAATTTTCTTTTTGTTTGATCGATCAAATGTAATGACGATGATGATGATGATGATGATGATGATATTTGTTGACTTTTTGGTTAGATTCTTTGTGGTTGTTTTGCAAATTAAATTCATTTCTGTTTGTTCATTAATCATATGTCTTAAAATCTATACTTGGGTCAATTTTAATTGAATTCCTTAATATTAAACTTTCTTTATGGTATGTGTATAGTACGAAATGCTATCATCAACGTAACAAATTTCGCATACTTCCAATTCATTTATAATGATTTGATCTAGTTAACAGTTTTTCACAGTCAGTTTTCACATCGTTAACACCTTCTCATTTGTGAAATTCTAAATGTGTTTTGGCAAATTACTGTATTTTGATCAAATCAACCATATAAATGGGTGGATGGTAACCCCTTTTTTTCCTCACATCATAATTAAGTACATTCAGGGACAATCGGGATCATTCTTACGTGTTAAAGATATTTCGGTCGGATTTATTTTTTTATTTTTTTTTAATTTTTTTAAATTTTTAGCCTTCAAAATAACTTACTCATTATAAAAGAGTCCGATTGTATTAGTAATGACTGATTGATTGGTAACATAGCTATGCCACTAGACTGTGAGCTTTTGCGAACGATTTTTGCTTATCAAGACATGAAGAGAAAGAAAAGACCTTTTCAGCTCCAATTAAGAACATCTTATTTCTAAATGAACTTGAAAGATTCTCAAGAATACTTCCCTAAGAGAGTAGTAGAGAGAGAGAGAGAGAGTCAAATCTGCCCTAAGTGATTGTGTTCATATTAACCCTTACAACTGGTAATTGAAATAATAAAAGGATAACTAAATGTAATTAATAATATATTACTTGTAACAACTTCAATATAAGTTGCATTACACTTTTCAAGGCTGAAAGATCCTTATATTGTATAATAATAATTTTTCTTAAATGTGTCATATTGATTTATGTCAAAAGAGCGTGTCAACAAGAAATTATCCTTTGTAATAAATAATAATGTAACAAAAAAAAAAAAAAAAAAAAAATATGACAAAACGCAACAAGGCAATTAACATTGCGATAAAATCATTTTAAGTCTAAATCATCTACACCGTTACCTGCTACCCTCACCTAAACAATCTACATAAATGGATTCATGTTAATTAAACATTATTTAAAACCCAATTATTCAATTACAATAAACATTTACTAACTATCACCTCAATATACATACATATCTTTGTTCCTTATATCTACAATACAATAATATGTACAATATTTCTATCTAAAATAATATTCCCACACTGTTTCCACTATGACAGTCAGTCATTCATTCATTCATTCAATGTCTCATGCATATGGACTTTCACTTAATAAAGGGACTTTTTAATGAAGTTATTAATAAATTATGAAATATATTTGCTATAGGATCAAATTTAGAAAAGGAAAGTCCATAAATGATTATGATCACTTTGGTTTAAATGTTTTAGGTGATAAAAATTCATTTGCTTTTAACGAGAAATAAAAGAGAACCCAAGTTCGCTTCACCGAACTAAGGATCTACGTGTGTCTCACACATAAAGAAAACGACAGTTTATTTGTCTGACTTGACCACATTTTAGCTACACACAAAGTATATTCAAATTGAACCAAACTCAACAGTGAAACAATGTGAGGAGAGACAAATGAATGTGAAAAATCGTGAAAATCATTCGTGCATGAATTTTTATTATCATTTCCTTTTCTTTCCTATTCTGTCTTTTTGTTTTTTTTTTGTTTTTGTATTTTGAAACGCGATTCACTGACCACAAGGATAACAAATTTTGATGTCTATCTGACTGACTGACTGACTATTTATTGACACACAGAGCGCCAATGAAAAATGAAGAAAGATTTGAATGGAGAAGAAGGTACAGAGAAATTTTCGCAATGAAATTTTTAATTCTATTTATATATATTTTATGTTTTTTTTTTTTTTTTGGTATTTTCTTTTAAGGTTTCAGGGTTGAACCCATATAGATTTCATTACCAGCAAGGGACATCATACTCGGAATCTCATTCAGATGAAAATAGAGTGAGGGTGACAAAAAAGACGATAGGATCGATAGGATCGATCGGATGCGTTGATGCGTTGAAGATTTAATGACTACTGAAGAAGAAAAAAAATCTTTGAAATTCTAAATGTTTCTTTTTTGTTATAGTGCAATTTTTTATATCTCGTTAGCGGTTGGGATCAGTCATGTCCCTTGTTTTTATATGATTGGAGAAATTCGTGGGATCATTCATAATTTATATGAAATTGCTTCATTTACTTGAGGTTTTCTTAGGGTTTGAAAGACAATACATTGGCCCCGTGTGTGTATGTGTATTTATTATCCCATTTTTTTTATATCTTCTCCTTTTTTAATGATGATAATTCATTCAGAATCTGTAACAGAATTAAATTTGACAGATTTTACAAAAAAAAAAAAAAAAAATGCCTAAATTTGATGATGTGAAAATTTTCGTTTGATAAGTAAAATAGGGAGAAAAAAAATTGATGAAGCCAGACCAGACCAAACTAGACAAGTTGCAAGATGAATAAGATATAACTAAAGCAAATTTAGACTAAATTTAGACTGCATTGCATGATTGAAAACGTTGAATAAGCCCAGTCATGCAACAGAACTTCTTTTACGAAATGACTTTACGTTGGCTGGCTTTCGTTTTCTATATTGAGGGAGTTTTCAACAAAAGTGTCAGGATCATTTCGTTTTCAACCTTTATTACTAAGCTTGCACCCAGCAATCACTTAGTGGATTGATTTTAATTTCATCAATCTATTAATTTTAAATCTGGTAATCAAAGACTTTATTTTGAAGCTTAGACATAGTTGATCCAATGATATTCCTTCTATTCTGAAATTTGGTAAAGACTTTAAAGACTTTCTTTAAAAGCTCATACACAGTTGATACATTGATATCCCTTTTAATTTGAGACCAGGTAATTAAAGATTTACCATTAAAGTGAATGCAATGATATTCCTTTTAATTTGAAACCTGATAATCAAAGACTTTCTTTTGAACCTCAGTGGATGATGCATTGATATTCCTTCTACTTTGAAACCCGATAATCATATACAGTGTATGTAGGATAAGGAATCAAGTGGATATTCTGGTTTTGATTAAAATTAGTGATTTTCTATCCTCAATCATTGAAGTTTTCTCTTAGAACTATGGCACTTTACGATAATCACAAACGCTCTTGTGATGTTTAAACGAAGATATTAAATATTTGACTTCATACTCTCTTTTGCTCTGCTTTTGTTTAAAGTGTCCAAGGTTTTTCATTTTTTCATATTAATATTTAAAATTGTTAGAATTAAAAGCTTTTCCATTCTCATCAAGTCAATTAAATAACCATTTATTTATTTATTTTCTTGGAGAAAAATTATGGAAGCCTGAAGTCTGCAGTCTTATTCCATCAGAATCTTGTGCATTTCAATGAATGCAAAGATGTTTCGACTGACTTAAGTTTGCAATATGAATGCTTAAAGGACATAAAAATTATGTACAGGCATACATCGATTGCAAAAATTCCATTCAAATCTTTGACAACCCAAAAAAAAAAAAAAACATAACGTTAGAAATTGCAAACAAATTTCTTTCTTTCATTTTTCTTACTTTAATCAGCTGTTTCAGCTACTGAAGATCAATATCTACCTACCAATATCCATTAGTATTGACCATTGGCCGACATTTCTCTTTATTATTATTATTTGTTTTTGAAACACTTCATCCATCCATCCAACCAACCAACCAACCAACCATCCACCCGTCCGTTCTTTCATCATTCCATCCTCATTGTGCCAGCTAACTGGATATCTATGTATAGTTTAGTATTGTACTTGCATTGCACATAGTACATAGATACTTTTGTCATTGTCATTGACATATTTTGATAGGCATGCAATGTTATTCTGGTCCAATGTCGTTTTGGTTTTTGTTTTTCTTTAAATACCGGAAGTTCAGTCACAGACATAGTTTTGTTATCATATTTAATTGTTTCAGCTGCCCTCTCAGTACATTTATCTTCTTTTTTTTTGATTTTTGCACACCAAAATATAATACAATAATATTATCTATAGGATTTTTGACTTTATTGGTGGCTAACCAATAAAAATTGCAGCATTAAACAGAAATTCATTGATTGGTCTACTAGAAATATTATTGGATCCAAATAGTAAGTGATAAATATAAAAATTTATCAACATTATCTTTTTATCAGAAAACCAGAAATCAAAAAAACAAATGCAGAGCTAAATCAAAATTCAATATTTGAGTATTTCTATCATTCATAAAGTGAATTTTGACTGAGTATCACTAACTTCGATATTAGTGGAGTTATGAAGGACTAAACGCATCGGCGGCCCCCAGTCTATTCGGAAAGGAAAAATTTTTACTTATGAAATCAAAACATAACAAAATATTTAAAAACGTTGTTTTATCTTTTCAAAACTAGAAGACCCCGTCAGAATATTTTATTTAGCCTTGTTTGGGAGTTGATTTTATAAAACCACTTCTCTACCTTGGACATGATCAACCAATTTGCTACTGACTTCGTAATAATGTAATTTTAAAAACATACAGTTTTGTATTTATGTCAGGACACAGACCAAGTCATTTCACATATATGTATATTATATATGCACAATCCCATGATTCTAAAGATTGCAAAGATGAGAAAAAGCACACAATGAAATCTCATAAATCAACAGAAAATTGACACACCAAAAAAGGGATAAAAAGTTTTAAAACTAGAAAAAAAAAACAAAAAAATGTCTCAAATTATAAAATTACAAAAAACAAAAAAATGCATTCAATATTATTATGATCATCATCATAATGAAGATCATATGCTGTTGCCATGGGCTCTGGCCAAAAATATAATATTTTGTTCAACTTTGCGCTCTAATTCATCCAGGAAGAAAGAAGTTAAAATAGAAGAACAAGAATCTTTTTTAAGGAAGTACCAGCAAGACCCCAAGGACATAACTTTATTGTCAATTGTATGCAATCAAGCAGTCCAACAGCTCATCTTTTATTCCTTTTCCTGCACTTCTTCTCACTCAATTTATTTATTTATTTTTTATTTTTTTTTTTTTTGTTTTCTTTTATATCTTTCCTGATTTGATTGTCAAACTAAATATTATATATTTTTTCTTGCATTTCGCTGAGAAATATTGTGTGTGTGTGTGTGTGTGTGTGTGTGTGTAAATTTCATTAAAATTTCAACAAAACCAAAAAAGTATAAATGGGTAAAAAGCACACACAAAAAAAAAAAAAAAAAATACGAATGCAGACAACAAACAACCAAACCAGGAACTGCATTTTGCTTAAAACCAAGGAGAGCCAAAAAACAAAAAAAAAAAAAAGAAGAAATCTCACATCAGTTATATCGAATATTATATACCTTGCACATCCTGCCAACAGACAGAGATATTTAGTAACATTTTATATGGAAACATTACCACATATGTGTATCCCTTGACTTGCTCTTAGTTATAGTCACCTCATTGGTTTCTTGAAGGAATATTTAAAATAAAATAGAAATTAGAAAAATTATAATAAAATTCATAAACATTTTATGAATATAAAATCTATACTAAGCTGAGTTGTAAAACTATAAATCCATCCACCTTACAAATACAAGTATATGAATGATCTGTCTTGTGTTCCTAAGGATCTCGTAGCTGCCTTTATTAGTTTTTACAAAAACCAATGAACATAAAAATATTAAGTACAATTTTAAATGGAAGCTTCCTCTATCCGATTGGAACCATTGTTTGAAGCCTGGAATATTCTGGTAAATACTGACAAGTCCAAGCATATCACTTTTAGCTTGAGACGAGGTGACTGTCCAGAAATAACATTTTTCGGAGATGTTGTACCATACAAATAATATTGTCAACTATCTTGGATTTGTGATGCAACAAAGTGTTGAAATCCTATAAAAGTTTAAGTCAATATCCATAAAAAGGCTTGTTTAAAACTCTTATTATGCCAAAAACTCAGTTATATCGAGATCTCCGTATTCCAATATTGAATGATGAAATCGCGTAAACTTTTGTACTGGAAATGGCTGGAAAACTATAATAATATAATAGCCATAAATCTCTTAGATAACAGCTGCGATACGAGAAGTCTGAAACACTATCTTACTTTAGAATTTAATATTAATACGAAATACTAGAAACTCATCCAATAACCTAATTTGAGTTTTTGCATCAATATATTTCTCTCTGAGCAAATTTACTAATTGTCCATCTTATGGAACAAAAATAAAATAAACTTATATATATTATACCTATATTGTAAGATATTTTCTATAAACCTTGAATTACTTCCCTGAGCATCTCACAGTCACCTCACTGGTTTTTAAGAAATTATTGTATATGTTAATATCATCCGATAGAATACAATTCGATCTCACCTGACTTTGATTTCATTTTAATTTATATACCTATATATAAAACTGGACAAAAAAAAATTGTTTGACAGAGCTAAACTCAGATACCGTTTGACCGATCACAATAAAACTTGGTACATATATGTATTTTTTCATGGAGAAGGCTTTTGTGCTATCCACTTTTTTGTTACTCACCAGATTTTTCTTTTTTTTTTTTTTTTTACAAAGTGCATTTCTTTACTCTACATAAAACTAATTGCTTTATAACTTAGTTCATTTCTCTTCATTCATTTAAGCTGTTACTCTAGTTATATTTAATAAAAGTTAAGAATCACTCAGTTCTTCAGTATACTATATAAGACACCTGAATATATTTGATGGATTTATGTTTATAAGATAAATATCCAGGTGAGTAATCAAAACAAAAAAACAACGCACATTGCACTTGTGTTTCTTTCAGGATTATTAGGATGAGAACCTTTCTTATTCCTTCCTTTGTAATTGTCTAAAATTACAGCTTTATATCTTAAAACCTGTACTGGTATTGGATAGAGAGACAAAGGATATTCTCTCATTTCTAATGCTGATCAAGAACCACTTAGTCCTACATAATCTATCTATGTACATACATACTACATAAGGATTTTGATCTATTCACAACCATTAGCAGAAAGTTAACATAACTCTAATATATTACATTATGTAGGGTATCGAACAAATCAAATAAAATTCGCTTGCCAACTAACTGTATGTTGGTTTTTCTTTAATTCTATTTTATTTTTAGGTTTTTTTTTTTTTTTTTTGGCTTTTTTAAAGCAAAAATTTATCGAAAAAATGCAAATTTTTGTGCCCAAAAGAAATTAAATTCGTTCAAAAAAAAAAAAAAAAAAAAAAAGAAAAAAAAAACATGAATCTCGCTTAAACTAATTTGGAACAGAGATACTTGTACATAGGTGGGTAACCCAAAGCAAAGCAACACAGCGCAACACAACGCAACTCAGCGGGTTGGTTTGGTTTTATTGGGATGATGATGTCTACTGACTACTATTTTTGACTGCGACTACTGTTGCTGTTGCTGTTGCTGTGTGTGCTGTTGCTTCCATTGTAGATACAATATATGTACATACATATTTATGCAAACAATTTTGAATAGGGTCAAAGGGTTCTTGTCGCAGGCATGTTGAGGAGAGAAAACACACACAAACTTCACTCAAACCGATCCGATGCAATGTGGCACGACGACACTCGAGATACTACAAAGTCAGTGTCAGTATGCTGTTTTTTTTTTATTATTTTATTTTATTTTTTTTGTAATAATCTTGAACTGCAGAGATCTTTAGATAACAAAAAAAAAAAGGATTGAATGAATGAATGAAATAAGTTTGAGACCCAGACAAGTTGAGATGCGCATTATATTTGGGCAGACAGTCAGACGAACGGAGAGATAGTAACCTCCTATTCAGCTACCCAAATAAACTGTGTGGCATGCAAATGCTGATCATCATCTTAAGGTAAGGTATATACAATATCATCAAAGATCTTATTTGATAGCAAGGAAAAAAATGTACAGAAGTTCTCATTGCATTCCCATGCAACTTCTCTTTACCATATTCCTCATACTATATTGTGTATGCTGCAATCACAAAACAGTTGTGATCTCATTTATGTCATATTCAGAATTGAAATTCAGGTTCATGATCATGATCATGATGATGACGATGACGATGAAGATAATGATGATGTTTATATCTGTCAACTTCAATTCAACTCAGTTTAAAGTTAAAGAACCGAGTACATCTTCGTTTGTACAATATAAGTATCATTTTAATTTCATTGTATTTTGCCGCTTTTCTACTATTAAATAGTAAGTAGCTTAAGCCTTAAACTTCTATCTAAATATACGTTTGTGTCTCTCATCTGTGTGATTTCCTTAAAGATTCTTTTCAGATTCAGATTTTGATCTTGATTTTGATACATTGTAGTGCATACAATATAATTGCAATAACGAAACAAAATTCTGTAAGTTGAGATTTTATATTCTTTTCTCTTTTAATTATCATATATGGTATTTAGGCATCATCATCCTTCCTTCCTTCCTTACTTCCTTCCTTATATGTATACATATGCCCAAACAATACATTATATGGTTCAATACAGTTGGTTGCTTACTTATGTGTGAAATATGATTTTGATTTTGATTGATTTGTCATAGTCATCAAAGAGTTATGTTCTCGTATCTAACTTTTGTATTACTATTATAGTATATTGTGTTTCCCTTTATAAAGGAATGACTTTTGAGTACATTTCAATAGACTCATTCATTTACTTACACATGATACTTATTGTACTATATACAATCATATTGTACTTTATATATTAGGATATGCATAACATTATACAATTATGGATAACGTCGAGTCAAAACAATAGTATAAAAAGAATTAATGCATAACTTAGAAATGATTGTGATTATGAAATATCTATCAAACGAAATATGCATATTGTAGTATTTGGTTAGTATTTATGATAAACATTAGTAGTATATGGTGACTGATTTGTGAGAAAGTAAATAGTATTTAAGAAGTTCCTTAAAATATGCGTTGATTTCATTGATGATCTCCTCCTTCGACATGAATTACAATATGTTTGAATAAATTTGGATTTAAAATGAAGTCACTTGGGACCAAATCTGTTAAATATTTTATGATTTCGGCCATCGAAACTGTGCATGTGTGCAAGCGTCCATTGTCCTTTTCTTTTCTTCATCAAATGGGAATATTTTCTCTTGATTTCCTCGCCCAATTGGAGCAATAGCGATGCATAATACCCTCCAGTTATTGTTTGTTCTTTCCCCAGGTAATCGGTGTAGACAATTTCTCGTACATCCCAAAAAAACCATGGCCATTACCTTGCCAGCCAATTTCACCGTCTTCACCTCCTTCCGAAAGCTGTTCGCCTTCAAAAATCCACTGTTTTGGCTGTTTATTCCTTTATTTCTGGAGCATAGTAATATATTCATGTTACGCTCAGAAAACTCGTTAATATTGTAACTGAACAACGCCAAAACATCCTAAGAGTTAACTACAAGATTGTTTTTAGGGTTCCGGACACAACGGGTACCAAAAGTAACCCTATTGCTAAGACTTCGTTGTCCTTCCGTCCATCAGTCCTCGGGTCATATCTCATAAACAGCAATAGCTAGGGAGTTGAAATTTCCACTGAATGTGTAGTTCTATCCGAACATCAGCATCATAACTAAAACTAAAATATTTTCAAAAACTTAAAGGGATCCCTATACAGGGAACATTTTGGTTTGCATGGCAGCTATACGATCCAGTAATCCCACAATCTTGAAATTTGTATGGTTGGTGGCCACATATTAGAAACTTATATTGTCGAAGTTTCAGTTTGATGGGATTGCTAGGGAGGGTTTTTCCCATACAAACCCCTTTAAAATTCTGGTTCTTTTTAGAAAATTTTTTTTTTTTTTTTTGTTTTTTGTTCTAGCGAATCTGAATTTAGAAACTATAAATTTCTAATATATGCGCGGTACATCTGTTGGAATCAATCAAATCGGCCAGCTAGAAGGGGTACCTCCCATACAAAACCCCATTAAAATTCAGGCTCTTATTCGAAAAACTTTTTTGTTTTTAGTTCTATCGAATTGAAATTTAAATATTATAAGTTTTTGTTATAGATGCTACATATCTGTTGGAATCAGCCAAATCGGCCCACTAAGAGAGGTACCTTCCATACAAACCCACCATTAAAATTCAGGTTCTTCTTCGAAAAACTTTTACGTTTTTTGGACTATTGAACTGAAATTTAAGAACTATAAATTTCTGATGTAGGCGCAATATATTTGTTAGAATCAGTCAAATCGGACCACTCACCCATACAATCCCCAATCTGGTACGGAACCCTCCGTGTACGAGTCTGACTCGCACTTGGCCCATTTTATTTTATTGATTTCACTAAATGATTTCTAATAAATCAAGTTAGTTTTTGCTAGTCTTTTTATAAATTTCATTTGAATTAGATTAGTTCAGAGTGACAGATAATGCGGATGATGTGGATGATGTTGATGATGATATTCGTGGTGATGGTGATGACGATGATGATGACATTGATTGCTTTTAATCACTTTTACTGCATGTCGCCTACTGTGGGTTTCTGCAACTTAATCCAAGGAAGGAACCCAATCACAGACATATGTATTGTACATACGATTATGTGCAAGCACTCTGACTTTGCAGATTTTACTTTTGAATTCACATTTTTTACAATTCATTGAACGCACATAAAAAATTAAATTTTCAAAAAATATAATTGCATTAACTGAACTGAACACGACTCGACTCAACTCAACTTCTCTCCCTTCTTTATTTCGTCCATTTCATTTGCAATAATTCGACAGTAGGCGTAAAACTGTAAAACATTCAGAAAGAAGAAGAGAGAAAAGACCAGAGAGAAATCCGAAGCTGAACCCTTCTCGTAATGCAATCAACTGAATTTTGAATTTAGAGAGAAAAATGCAATTAAAGCGAAATTAGATTAATTGAAAATATGCGCAAAAGTGACAGGATTCAAAGTAACTTTACATTCTACTGATCTATTATCATCATCATCATCATCATCGAAGTGAACATTTCTTTGTGTCATGACTTGCAATAAAACAAATGAAAACTTTTGACTTTTATGCAGCCGCAATGATGAAAAACAATAAAAGAAAACAAAAAACAGAATAAAGAATCCAAAATTTTTGATTAAAAATGATGATCTGGAAATGATGACTACTTACATATCATACGATTATGTAACTTATTTGATTTGATGGAAAAACAACACAAAAACGAAGGCAAACTTTTTGCATGACGAGAGTTTTTCACATTTTCATTTTTATAAATAATAATTGATGATATAACTAACCCAAAAAAAAAAAAAAGAAACAATACAAATGTGGAAATATTAATGGGGAGAAATTTTATATAAGTTGAGTTTTTAGAAAGTTGAGAGTTGGAAGTTCTGGCTAAATGATATCATTCAGTTGCTGTTGACAAATGTTTGAACTAAAATCATTTATCAAATGTCAAGAGGTCTCAGATTTTGCCTCTCCTTGACACACATATGTACACAGACACACACCACACACACATTTAAATATATACATATATTCATTGTGTCAATCACATACTATGAATTCATGGGTCTTACTGGAACAACAAGCCCTGTTCTTATCAATAGAATTCATGTTCGTCAAAAAGAAATTCATCAAAACAAAAAAGCACACTCATTTTCCTTCTTACCTGTCTCTCTCTATCTTTCTCTCTCTCTCTCTCTCTCTCTCATCTTATATATATTACATGTTACTTGCCCTTATACATTGTTTATTTTCATTTCAGGCTGTTCCGATTCAATTGTCTCGAATCCATAAAAATGTGAATTCGAAAGGAAATCAAATACTATGGTCAAATCCTATTTGACCATCACCATTATCGATATTTTCGTCACCATCATCATCATCCACATTACAATATTTTATTGTCATTGGGAATCATGATCATGAAGTTTTGATTTATCTGATTAGCAGCAAAATCATTTATCTAATCATGTAATTCTATGTTTTTTGTCTGGTGTTCGTACAATTTGTATTCAAATCACTTTAAATTTAATACTTTCATTTTTAGGGTTCCGTACTCAAAGACTAACAAACAAGGAAATATTTACATGTCACAAAGTTATGCCCCTAGATGGAACGCGAAGTCTCTTAATAAATTATGACCAACGGAGAAATTATTTGACTACTTAGTGGACACCTTTCCCTAACTCAAAACTAATAAAATTAAGATTTGTAAGTCGATGTGACTATTTCAGTTGAAGGAGTCCAAAACTCAATCCGAATAAAAATTTGTGGCCATTGAGGGAGGGTGGAGAATCTACCAAAATTCGCAAGAGAGCCCCAGCAGTTCAGTATAACTAGAATAATATTCCCAGTACCCATGTTTACAAACTGATAGAAAATACTTCTGAGAAAGTGTACTGTGTGTAAAAAAAACAAAAGTTATGTATATTAGGTATATTTTTAACTGACGTTCTGTCAAAATTTCATGACCAACGGACAAGTACAAGCCGAGTCAATTGCTTTATAAGTGACATTGGCATTGTTCGAAAAATGAACTTCGAACAAAGAGCGAATATTATGTTTTGTTTTAAACTTGGAAAAACTTTCAGTGAGATGTTTGAATTTATAAAACAAAGTGTATGGGGGGCAATTGTTTAGGCCGTGCCAGTGTCCATGAGAAGTTTAAACGATTTTAAGAAGGTCGTACGTAAGGACATCAAGGACGACGAACATCCTGGTCAGAAAAGGCTCGTGTAACATTGAAATTGTGTGTGAATTTATAAAATGTGAGCCAAAATCTTTATTGCGTTGGATTTGAACATATCAAAAGATTCACTTCATCGCATTTTGACTGAAAAATCAGGACTCAGGAAGGCAATACCGTGAAAATGGCAGCTGGCGCCTTTTGCACGATAATGCGCCGGCACATCGTTCGACACTTATTACTAATTTTTTGGCCAAAAATCACATTTTAACCGCCTACCACTCACCGTAGTCACCTTGCGACTTCTACCTCTTCGGACAACTACGTTTGGCACTGAAAGGCAACCCTTACAAAAGGCGTCGACCAATGCTACAAACACACTATCACTTATAAAGCAATAACTCGGTCATAAAATCTTGACAGAACGTCAGTAAAGGATATATCTTAATAAATCGTACTCTTTAAAAAAAAAAAATCTTTGTAACTCAATGACCACATAAAGAATGTACAAAAATGGGCCAAGAGCGAGTCAAACTCGTACACGGAGGGTTCCGTACCAGATTGGGGTTTGTATGGCAGGTACCCTCTTTAGTGGTCCGATTTGACTGATTCTAACAAATGTACCGCGCCCATATCAGAAACTTATAGTGTCTAAATTTCAGTTCAATAGTCCAAAAAACAAAAAAGTTTTTCAAATCAGAACCTGAATTTTAATGGTGGGCTTGTATGGAAGGTACCTCTCCTAATGGGCCGTTTTGGCTGATTCCAACAGATATCCAACGTCTATAACAAAAACTTATAATGTCTAAATTTCAATTCGATAGAACTAAACACAAAAAAGTTTTTCTAATAGTAACCTAAATTTTAATGGTGGGTTTGTATGGAAGATACCCTCCCTAGCAATCCAATCAAACTGAAATTTTGACAATATAAATTTCTGATATATAGCCACCAACCACACAAATTTCAAGATCGTGAGATTACTGGATCGTATAGCTGCCATACAAACCAAAATGTTTCTCGTATGAGGACCCATTTAAGTTTTTGAAAATATTTTAGTTTTAGTATTTGTTGCTGGTTCCCGCATAGAACTACACATTCAGTGGAAATTTCAACTCTCTAGCTATTGCGGTTTATGAGATATGACTCGAGGACGGACGGACGGACGAACAACGAAGTCTCTGCAATAGGGTTCCTTTTGGTACCCTTTGGGTCCGGAACTCTAAGAATGATCATCATGACGGGGAGAATCAAAAAAGCCAATTTTTTAGCTAAATTTTACTATAACATACTAGACTCTTACATCGTTATATCCAATTGAAAGAAGGCGAGTCGAGATGAGGATTTAAAGACTGAAAGAAGTTGTGAGACCTTAATACTATTGATTTTACTGATTGATTCTCATATTTCTATATCATACTTACTTACAATTTGTATTGTACATTTGTTAATGTGAATGTGTGCTTAGAATGATGGAGTTTGTTAATTTTTAGTCAACGACACAATATGACTAATTTTTTGTTTGGTTTGAGTGCTTGATCCGTTGAAATAACAATTGATAGTTTCCCATATAATTTTCTAGGTTAAACTTATAGATTTTCAACATGACATCATACCTATGTACGTATTTCTTATTTTCATTTCACACGTTCGATCGAATTGAATTGTCCAAGCAAAGTAAATTAGTTAAGATATAATAATTTTATGATAAAAAAAGAAAATAAAGTTTACCCTTTGATAAAACCGTTACTCATACTAAATCATATTAAATTTACATATGTATGTATATATATATATGTATATATGTATCTAAGTATAACATTAGTGCAAAATGATCAGCAAATATTGCATCAATTTTTGCTTTAAGGAAATACATATTATATTCTAATTGCATATTTAATTACATTTTTCCATTTGTCATTTAGGGCAACCAAATGTGCCTACTTCTTACTATGTATATGTATGTTGAGTATGAAAGGTTAAATTATTTGTTGGTTGATGGATGGATGAAAAAGGGTTCAAGATATTCAATATTGCAACAAATTGGCAATTCATGCAAAAGGACTAATAGGGAAACTAAGAAACTGAACTGACTAATAAACTAACATTTGCTCTTTATATCTTCACTTCTGTATCCTTCTCTCTCTCTCTGTCTCTCACTCATCTTAATATTTTCCAGATCATTTCGTTTCGTCTTGATTTATTTTTACTTTAAAGGTTTCTTCCAACCTTCATTCGATATTTCTTAACTTAAGAAAAAATTACCAAGTAATTTGCATATTCTTCCAATGTAACAACAGATTTCTTGCCAAATTTTGGTTTCTGCAATTTTTCAAAAATTCTTAATTTACATAAATTTGACATATTTGTGACAGTTTCGATTCGATGCATGAAGGAATTTTGATCTTTAATTTTGTTATACCTTCAGACCACCCAAAGGTGTGTCTTCTGTGTTCTGTGCTGTTCTGTTCTGTTGTGTTCGTTTCTTCGTTTCGTTGAGTTCTTGAGAACCTCATGTAAAAAAAAGTTGCAGAAATTTGTCTAACAATTTGTTTGTTGAAAATGTTTTGACATTAATGCGAAATTATGCTAATTTTTTTCTCATGTTACATAATTACAATTAAAGCCTCGTTGTCTTCTTAAACGGGCGGGTCTGCTTTGCTTTCCTTTCCTCTGCGGGAAGTAAACTGAAGGATTTTGTATTGTAATAACTTTTTTAGATTAATGGATTTTATTTTTGTTTGTGTTAATTATGAATTGTTTTCAATTTAGGATTTTTACTTACTTACAAGTCAATACAATTTTCTATTTGAAGGTTTCGATAGAAAGGATAAGGAAAGGATAGAAAATAAAAAAAATATTTGTATTGTTTTACATTACACGAGTATATCAAGCGAATAGTCTCATAATTCAATTATATTGTAATATATGTAATGTTTTTAAATTAAAGATTATATTACATTAATTAGGATTTAATTCAATTACATACTCAGTTTAATGGTTCATAGATTCGTTTGATGGAGAAATATATAGAACTTATGTAATGAAGTTTACACAACGACATTTTTTTTTTAATGACGGTTCAAAAACTTTACTTCTTTTGCTATTGTGGACGGATAAAATAGAACTTTCGGCTGGATTAATGTTAAATACTGCTCCATCTTTACTGCAGAAGCCTGAGCGGTCTTTCAAGTAGTACAGTAGTAATTTGCGGCAAAGGCGATTAACTTCTTTTTACTTCTTTTATTTTGTTTTGTTTTGAGTATATTTTCATAATAGTTTGACATTTGCCTATTGCATATTAAAAAATAGTTGCGATCGGTGATCCCACAATGAAGTAGTCCATGCTGACTGATATTATGCTAAGCATCTCAAGGGGAATCATAAGGTTCCCAACCCATCATTTATTCTCTACAAAATAATCAAACTTTGATAAAACTTAAACACAATGCAATTAACTCTAAATATTAAACAAATTAATAGACTTAACTTATGTTTTCATTGATGTCCGATCGATCGAGTCTATATACATATATAGTGCATATGAATATGTATTGTCAATAAGATAAATTTTAACTAAATAGATAATAAATTGATTGATTTAAAGCATTTGCATTCTATTATTTTATTATATTCATATGGAAATAAGTAAATATGCAGGAACCTACGATAACAAAACTTTTATATACCATAAAATATTGTACTATATATACAATATATTCGAGGGCAATGCAATGGATATTCAATTTAGTGATTTAGACCATTAAAATGAAATCGAAATGAAGGTAAAAACTTATGTTTGTCAAATTTAAAAAAAAAATATTTGAAATCAATTGAAATGCAACAGAAGCAGAAAAAACATTAATAAAATATTGTAAGAATATTTGACAGGCGTCACATAAATTTATGCAAACAAAAATAAAGACAAATCAAAAAAGAAAAGAATGCAGTTTATTATCTAATTGAGAATGGCAGGACATCACGGCACATCAAAAATCGATGCGGGGCACGCCAACGCACACCTAATGAAAGGCACATGCGCAAAGTCGCACACGTGAATATGAACTCAATGACGATGACATCTGGACAAATATTAAGTAAATCTTACTTACGATTCCATTCAGTTAAGAAAGAGAAAAACATTTATATATAATAAAAAAAAAAAAAAAAATAAGTGAGTAAGAACGAATGCACGAGCAAACGAACGATCAAAGAAACTCTAGTCAAAGGAGAACACAATCTAGACCGAGTGATAGAGATCAGATCAGTCAGTCAGTCAGTCAGTCATTGTTCAATGTCAATGTCCAAGGTATGACAAACAAATATGTCTGATAACAATAAAAACAACATTAAGCTACTGTCCCTACTGTTCTCAGGTCTCAGTCATTTCTTCAAACACTTACTCATAGGCACACGTATAGACCAACTGACTGACTGACTGACTCACTGTCAGTTTAAAATCTAGAACACCTTGCTGGCCTAAACCAATAATATTTATAACAACAATAACGAGTGTGAAAGATTTTGCAAAGGCATAGTAGCATTAGATCAGCAGATGTTCCTATCATCTTTCTGCTTCTAAGTAAGTTTGATCTCTGACTATATTTTCTCTTTGTTCTTAAAAACAATAACGAAACAATAACAAAAAATAAAGAAAAAAGAATTGGACAAAATGATGAAAGTAAAAAATCAGTGGAAAATCAAAAAATCAGCAAATCAATGAATAGAATACAAAAACAGCACGTGGTTCATATTAAAACTGGATCTGATTTCCAAATAGTTTTCCCTCATTCACACTAACTAACTATATTCTATATATTTGTAGTCCTCTCCTTCACCACAATACAACACAACACAACTCTCAAGGCAGAGAGTGATAAAAAGAGAGAGAGGGAGCGACTGTATCCACTAAGGACAAAACAATGTACTCACCTGAGAGTGTGGTAAGAAATCAGCAGGACAAAGATTATTGGAAAAGATCCAGATCTATCTAACTACAATACAATACAATACAATACTCCACTCTTTGTTATGGATGTATAGCTCGATATGCAACGTTATAGACTTTTTTACCTACAAATGAAAGAGTAATAACAGTCTGAATATCCTTAAAGAGAATCAAATAAAATATAAAGGATTTCTCTTATTTACTCTTTGGCAGAAACACACACATTTTAGAATAATCACCCTAGCGATAATTCTAGGAAGTTTCAATTCCAATTCCAATTCCAATTTAACGTTACAATATCCTAAATATTCTACTAAATAGATCCGATTATCAGTAAGAATATCATACATAGAAATTGAAATACAATATTTCTAAAACAGAAATAACAAAATTTTGATAGATACTACAAGTTTTTTGTACATTACTTATTTTGAAATTCGAAGAGAACAAATAGTGAACTTTCAATGGTCATCTTCAATCACTTCAATCCACATATACACACATGCATGATCATGCAAAGCAGTATCGTGTCTAGGCTGTCTGAAAGCATGATCTATTCACTTAACATTTTATTAGATTTAACAGCCATGAACTGCTTGTTTTAGTCTAAGCAACTGTTAATAACAACAGAATAAGAAACTGTTAAGTCAATTATAATTGAACTCGTTATCGAAGAATCCTTGTGCTCAATTTATTTTAATACTAGCCTTACCCGGCGTGCGTTGCTACGTCCCCTGTGCGTGCCCAGTTATTAAAAAAAAAAAGAAATGAGCCAAGTGCAAGTGAGCCTCGTACACGGAGGGGTTTGTATGGGAGGTACTCTTCCTAGTGGTCCGATTTGACTGATTCCAACAAATTTACCGCACCTATGTTAAAAACTTATAGTGTCTAAATATTAGTTCGATAGAACAAAAAACAGAAAAGTTTTTCCAATAAGAACCTGAATATTAATGGGGCTTTGTATGGTCCGATCAAACTGAAATTTCGACAATATAAGTTTCTGATGTATACCCACCAACCATCCAAATTTCAAGATAGTGGGATTACTGGATCGTACAAACCAAAATGTTTCTTGTATTGGGACCACTTTAAGTTTTCGAAAATATTTTAGTTTTAGTATTTGTTGCTGATGCCCGGATAAACTGCACATTCTCTGAAAATTTCAACCCTCTAGCTATTGCGGTTTTTAAGACATGACCCAAGGACGGACAGACGGACGGACGAAAAAAAAAACCTATCCTATCCTATGTCCGTCTCATGGTTCTAAGCTACCTCCCCACCAATTTTCAGCCAAATCGGTTCAGCCATTCTTGAGTTATAAATAGTGTAACTAACACGACTTTCTTTTATATATATAGATTTGAATAATAAAAAATTTCGATCTAAAAGTGATTTGTTAGAATTTCCATTTCATTCAATTTAAATTCAATTATGAAAGTTTTATTTTAATATTAATTTCTCGTTTTAAGTTTTATTTTTACTAAACGTAATTGTGTGATTTTTTTAATTTAAATTTGTTTATATGAATCATAATTATATCATTTTGTTTTATTGAATCTATATTTTATTAAAAGTCTTTTGAAATATCAAGAAATCTTTTGGTTCTGCTCGTTAACATTTATTATTTATTTAACATATTTTTTTAGAATCAATAGTTATTATTAATGTGGACACCTTCCATTCATTATCTAAAATGTGGATTATTGGTAGAATAGGTGCCACAATCATCAACTCGTCAATTTGTTTACTATTTATTTATTATTTATTTAACATATTTTTTTAGAATCAATAGTTATTGTTTATGTCGACACCCTTCATTCATTACCTAAAATGTGGATTGTTGGTAGAATAGGTGCCACAATCATCAATTCGTTTATCATATATGATTATGTCCATTTTTTTTTTTTTTTAATTTACTAATATTAGTTAATTAGTTTGAATTTTTTTATATGAATCATTTTTATATATTTTTGTTTTATTGAATCTATATTTTATTAAAAGTCTTTTGAAATATCAAGAAATCTTTTGGTTCTGCTCGTTAACATTTATTATTTATTTAACATATGTTTTTAGAATCAATAGTTATTATTAATGTCGACACCTTCCATTCATTATCTAAAATGTGGATTATTGGTAGAATAGGTGCCACAATCATCAACTCGTCAATTTGTTTACCATATATGATTATGTCCAATCTACACTATTAGCGAGTAACATTATTTCCATAAGGTGCAAAGCCTCCGTTCAGTTCCTAATATGATGGCGATTTCATCAAATACATAATAATAAACCAGAAAGAACGTTATCATCGACCAAGCCGAAGATGAAATACTCTTTACACTGTGAGCCCCCTATTGGCTCGATATCCTGCGCCTATCTTGGAAACTGATAGTATCAAAGTTTCGTTTGGATAGGACAAAAAAAAAAAACTTTTTACAAGAACGAATAAGAAAATTGCGCTTGTGCCATCGTACACGTGATAGAAGTGAAACTTCTTAAAAACAGACGAAGAGAAATCATCTCAAAACAGATACACCTACATGCAATATTATAAGCTTATACCACAAAGATTCTTTATACATATTTCCCTCGTGCGTCCACTCCGCGTGTATTGCTCTTGCATTTGTACACCGCTATATAAAAAGAATCAATCATTACTCTGATAGGCTCCTTCTCATCAGTCACCAATCTTTGGCGCATTATTGGATAGCTTCTAAGGATTTGTTTTCTTCATAAACTTATAGTTAGGGCTCATACATACTCCCGTTCTATTAAATCAGCTTAACATTCGTTTGCCCAGTCGCTCTAGTATAAATTTTGTCCCTGCAGTCCTGAATAGATGCACAACAAATTATGCACTACATGATCCTTTTCGAGTTTTATGCACTTTATATAATATTTTCTATCACGCCCTCTTGCCTGAGTTTTCACCCACGGCGCTTATCTTCATCGTCCTTCGCTACCTTTGGGATTCAAAACACACAACAGGCTAAATGATCTGGACGTCGTTCTTTGGTTCACCTATCCTGACTTTTTTTTCAACAGTTCGGTTCATGTCTCTGACACACACAGTTAGTTGTGAGCAAGGGCAGATTTAAACAGTTTTAGATTTGTTGGAATCAGCCGAATCGGGGCATACAAACCCATCATTTGGTATGGAATCCTCTGTGTGCGCGTCTGGCTCGCACTTGGCAGAGTTTGTTTTTTTTTTTTTTTTTTCGATAGTCTGATACCGGCCAGTCATAAGATACGAATCGACATGACAGTAAAGATTTGAATCAATGAACTACTCGTTAAAATACTAAAATGTTACGTTTTAAGAATGCGCATGACTCAGCAGTATCGTAGTAGTTTTAATACTACAGTAGGGTGGACTCACGTAGAGCTCTAGTATGTATTAGAAGTAGGACGTACTACTTAGTACTTTTTGTTCTATGTACATTTCATATTTTTGTTTTCCTAATTTTATTTATTTATGCGTTGTTCTTGTTTAAATAGTTTTAGTTTTTATTTTTTATTCTGATTGCATCATCCAGAATATTCAGTGAGATCAGGGTTTATTGTCAATAGATGAAGCGCCTCATACCTAAAATATTATTACTTTAAAATCAAGCGAATTGTGTAGTATAAGATGGGTAAAGAAAGCTCTTTCCAATTAACATATATTGTACAATACAATAATACCTGACCACAAATGGCTGTGAGTAGGGGCATAGCTTAAAAAAATTCCGCCAACGGGTGAGAGACGGTTGGATTTCTTATATATTATCTTACTAATAATTTTAAATTTTGCTTGTTCTTCATTAATTAAATAAATTATCTTTAAGCCTAATTCTACTTACTTATTATTATTAAT
>JBAMAW010000518.1:0-86827 GCA_037043295.1 Amiota minor
CTTAGTTCTAATAAATAAATAAAATATTGTTGAGGCGTAGTAGTTGTGGTTATTAAAATTGGTTATAGCGGATAAAGCAGAAAGTGAGTCAGAACGAATAGCCTGTCTACCTGTCTTACGTATACAAATGTTTATAGCTTCATGGATTGTAATGACTTCAGCTGCAAATACTGTTGAATAGTGGGGTAGGAAACCTGATGTCATTGGGTTTGTTTCGGTAGAGATGCCAAAGCCTGTAAAATAAAGTTGTATTTGGAATGTTCGTTTTTGAGGGAAAGGAAGTGTTGTTGGAAGACTATTGAAGGAGTGTTGTTTTTATTAAAAGCAGTAAGAGATAAATCTATCGAGTCATAAATGTTTTGCAAGTTGTATTTTTTGCTGTTGATGGTTTTGATGGGAGAGAAGGGAAGATCAAGTTGTTTGCAGATATTTATCGCTCTGTCCACTGTGCTTAGGTATTTTGGTTTTATTTTTGGAGTTTTAATAAGGTTGTATAGAGCTGTGTTGGAGGATAGGGTTAGTACTTCAGAAAGTTTGCCTGTCAGGAAATTGCATCTATTTTCTATTGAGTAAATATTAGATTCTAAAATCATATTGAAAATGGGTGTGGTCCGAAAAGCACCTAGAGCGGTTCTAATTGCTGCGTTTTGAATAGATTTAAGTTTGTTAAGATACGATTTAGGGGAGTGTCCAAAAATTGGGAGACAGTAGTCTTTTTTTGAAATAAGGATAGCTTTCACTACTTGAATTAGAGTTGAGATGTTAAAGTTGTATTTCTGGCTGGAGAGGTGCTTGATAATATTAAGTGGTTTTGTTAGTTTAACTGCTAAGTTAGCGATGTGAGTGTTCCATCTATATTTGCTGTTAAGGGTAAGGCCTAAAATTTTCAAAGAGTTTACAGGGGGAAGGGGGAAGGTATTGGATAGAGTTTTACCTGTTTTTACAATAATTTTCCTGTTTAACATAAAATTTTTAACATAGGCGATTATTTTGGGCTCTAATTTCCATTCCTGTAGTTGGTTTACAATGGTGTGTATGCCAATCTTGTCGAAGGCCTTGGAGAAGTCAAGAGAAATTATGGACAAGTGACGCTTGGATGAGATAGCTCGTGTTGCTAGGAGATCTATATAAAGTAGATTATCTAGAACAGATTTGCCTCTCTTAAAACCATACTGGTTGTTGTGAATGAGTTTGTTTGTTGAAACGAACCACCACCTTTTGGAAATTATTTTGTCCAAGACCTTAGCAAGGCAAAGGGTTAATGATATTGGTCTGTACGATTTGATTTCAGTTTTGATATTATTAGGCTTGAGTATAGGCATGACTAGGCTAGTTTTATAGGATTGGGGGATATAGTTATTGAGGATGTTATTGAAGTGTTTGAGGATACGGTCAGGACCTGGTGTGGTCCCTTTTAGTGAGTTTAGTGGTGATAGGAATTCCACAAAGGAAATATCTTTTTCTATTTCGTTAGCTGTTTTGGACGGAGTGTAGTTAGAAGAAAGTGTAATAGCATTGTGCTTGTTGAGCCGAAATAGAGGAGAGAAGTTGGAATCATCAGCTTCTTTGGACCATTGGTCCGCAAAGCAGTTGACTATGATATTTGGGTCTGTTGTGAGTGTATTGGTATCGGGGTCGAGGATACTGTGGATATTTTTTGTGGGGTAAAGACCACAAAATCTTTTGATGTTGGACCATATTTTGGAGGAGTTGGAGTTGGGAGATATATCTGAAGTGAAGTCAGTAATGGATTGTCTTTTGGCAATTTTAATTGCCCTTCTGTATTTAGCTTTTTTTTAAATTGTATCATATTAACAGTATTCATGTGTCTTTTTAATAATGACCAGTAATTGTTTTTAACTTTTTTCATAGCTGATAGCTCTTTGTTCCACCTTTGGTGGTATGTATGCAGATAGAACGGCGAGTTTGATTTTTGAGTGCACCAAGACAGCAGATGCATCAAAGTCATTATTAAGTGGTATTGTATTGTGGTGTATTGAATTGTGAATTTATAGGGCGACACCGCCATATGAATTGTTAGAGGAGTTTTGATGGTGCATGATATAGTTAATTGGGATGGGTACATTTTTAAGGGAATGTAGATGGGTTTCTTGTAAAGAGATTATTTTGGGGTTATGGTGTTTAATTAGTATCTGCAACTGGCTGTATTTGTTTAGATAACCATTAATATTCCACTGTAAAATATTTAAACAAGTAGTTAGAATTCTTAAGTTAAAAATTATTTTAGAAAACCTTGGCGGATAGCCAGAAGCCAAAAAAGCTTGTGCGTCTTCCCGAGGACCGCCGACCCCACAGGCATTCAATGGGTAAGAAAGAACAACTAGATTAGGTCTTAACTGTCGCTAAGGGATGGATCCAATTTTGGTTTTTCTTCTTTTTGCTTGTTCTTATTATTTATATTATTTTTGTTAATAGATTGTTGAGTTATTTTAAGTTTGAGATTAGATGTAAGCTTGGATTTAAATCTTTTGTCACCTTCAATGGGGGAGGATTCCCCATCTACGTCCATTAGGTCGATGTATGCTGTTGGAGTCCTTGGGTCTAGATGAATGGATGGTGAATCACGGTGTCCAGTGATTTGAAGTTTGGAGGAGGTTCCGTCGTTGCTATGGAGGTGTTATTAGAGCTGACAGTTCTGTTTTGAGTATTGTTGCTATTGTTGTTGGCTAGTACTGTGGAGCATTGTGCATTGCGTTGTAGGTTGCGGATGTTGTAAATGTTGAGTGCGGATTTGTGGTCTACGTTTTCTTTGATTTTAATAGCTGTTAACTCCTGTTGTTTAATAAATACTGGGCACTTCTTATCGACTGGAGTGTGATTATTTTCAACTTCCGGATTATGTTTGCAGTTAATGCATGACTTTACCTTAAAGCAAATTTCGTTCTCACTTGTTTGTATAATTGAGAGATTTGTGCTCTGTAGCAGTTACTGTGTATTCTCCAATTTTATTTAGTTTTAAAAGTTTTGTAGCTTGAGCGTCGGTTTTTGTTTTAACGAGGAGAGTACCTGCTCTCGTTCTTTTTACAAATATCAACCTCACCTACGCACGTGTAGTCGATGACTTTTTTTTATTAGAAAAGGTGATGTATTTGCAAAGCTTTTATTATCCGTTCTGCTTATGACAATATATTTGCCTGCAGAGAAGCTTTTTTTGATTGTTGTTGTTGAAAACGACTTGTTCACGTTTGGCGGTTTATTCATGTTGGGTAATGAGCCTAAGTTCTGTAGCTGCTGCTGTTGTTATTTCTTTTTGTTTTGTTTGACAGAAACGGTAGTTAACGCCTTCTGTTTTTAAAACAGTGAATTACTTGGAAGCTTTAGTTTATAACAATTGTATCCTGGCGCTTTTTGAAAACACAACCGATTGCAAAGAGATTTAGATCAGAACTGTATAATAAATTATTTTTGTAGAAGCTTCAATAAATTATTATTATTAATATTATTAGAGCGTAGCTTTTTTATGTGCGTTGCGGCATGAGTAAAATTTCAAAAAATTATGCTAAAAATAGAATCGTCAATTTTTTTTCTATTGGTTAGAGTGTCGGGCTGGCAAACCGATAGCATAGGGTTCCAATCCTGCATTGGAAATATTTTTTTTTATTAAAAATGATTGTTTTTGTTTATTATATTGGAGCTAAGGAACATGATTAAAATATCTGCGTGGCGCAGTAGTTAGAGAGAAGGATTGGCAAACCGAGAGTGTGGGGTTCGAATCTTGCCCTGAGATTTTTGTTTTTTTAAATGTGTATGAAAAATTATTGGTCTCGGTGGGGTGAAATTTGAAATCATCAAGGCAATTTTTGCTTGGGCCAAGTGCTAGTCAGGCTTGTACACGGAGGTTTCCGTACCAGATTGGGATTTGTATGGAAGGTACTTCCATTAGTGGTCTGATTTGGCTGATTCTATCAGATGTACAGCGCCTATATCAGCAACTTCTAGTGTAAAAATTTCAGTTCAGTCAGGACAAAAACCAAAAAAGTTTTTTGAATAAGAACCTGAATTTGAATGGAGGGCTTGGATGGGAGGTACATTGTTGGCCGATTCGCCTATATTAAAAACTTATAGTGTCTAAATTTCAGTTTGATAGGAGAAAAAATAAAAAAGAAAGAGGAGTCGTGAGACACCCGTGTAGAGCGCAGTTCATTCATGTAATTTAAGAAGGATCGCATTTAATTTAAAAGAGTTTTTTTAGTTTTATTTTACTTATTTATTATAGTAGCAAAAGACCATTTAGGTCTTAGCTTAGTAATAATTTACTAGTTGTGCAAACGATCACTTGGATCTTAGCGGGATGGTATGCAAAGGATCACTGGGATCTTAGCAGGAGTACGAGTTCCTCATTGATGCGAACGACCCTAAGGTTTAGCTTATCAGTCAAGACTGATTTAATGGTACAATTATATATATTATACTATTCTTAACCTACGGTATTAGTGTAGTTTACAGTATTCATAACGGTTGATTATGAATGTTGTAAACAAATAACAATGTACAATAAAAGAATGATAAGAATGATCTTAATTTACCTAACTTACTTAATGTAATAACAATTGATGCATAAGAATTAGGATGAAACGGAAATGATATAAAACAATTGCTGTAGTTATACACCCTACTAACTTCGTATTGTTTTATGGTACATTAGTTATGCTAAATTGCATACCACACCTCCCTTTTTATTTGAATTCATTAATTTGAATATAAAATTTGATTAAAATACACAACTTATCTTTACTTATGTTTATATGTATGTTTATGTACCTATTAATATGTAAGTTATTTATATATGTATGTTTAGTAAATTTTTTTTTCTCCTTTTTTTTGGATTTATATATTTTTTCTTATTTAAAATTTAATAATGTTATTTTTATTATTGTATTATATTTTTTTTTTTGTTTTCATTTCTTTAACTTGTCTATTTGTACAGTCCATTCTTTTTTACTGTCTGTGATTGTGCAGTTATTGTTATTATCAATCTTTGTTACTTTATATGGTCCAGTGTATAGTGTGTCCATTTTATGTCCTGCTGGGTTATTGACCAACTGACCAATTTCTATTTTTAATTAGTTAATTTTCTTGTCGTATATGTTTTTATATTTGTTCTTCTTTTCAATAAAGTGTTTAGCTCTTTATTGTGCTGTTTGCAGCCTGAATTTTATTTCCTAGCTATAATTATCGATATTGTATAGTAGCCTTTAAGGAAGTTTATCTGTAGTATTCGGTAAGAAATACTAACTGTTTTCTTAGTTGAACTGTTGGACTAGTTCCTAAGGTTTGGTGGTGGCTGTAGATGTTGTACAATGTTAGTTTTAATAGTCTAGTCGTATTGTTCCATCTATTGCTTTCTTCATTGGTCCGAAATAAGTATGCAATTTTGAACCTAGCTCAACTTTCGCATTTTGCTTGGTACTGGTATTGTGATTAAATATTTATCACATACTATTACGCATTACCATACTCTGTTCGAGGTAACCTCGTTTAGGACCAATGTGCGGTGTTTCTGTAATAACCATTGGTTGTGGGTCTTGTTATTTTATTAACTTTGCATAATTTTGACATATTTTCGTATATCAGCTACACATACACAGAGATTTTTGTAAGCATTCGGGTATCATGATAATTATCTTCTCAAACTGTCAATCTCTTTGACTATTTTTTTTACTCGACTAGGGTAGAAACAACCTCAACTTGCTTTTATTGCTTTTTTAATTGATTCACTTGCATCTTTTGTAACAGATTATCATTTATTAGCTTTTTAATTCCATTATTGGCATCATTCAAATCAATCTCTTTAATAGTGTCAACCAACTTCTTTCCAATTTTATTTTGTCCATTTCTGAACTATTTTTATTCATTGAGACGTATCATATAGCTTCTTTAATAATGTTTCATTGGATTTTATTATTTTTTTTGTTTAATGTTGGTCTTTGCTGTCTAGTTGCTGTTAATTTTCTGTGTCTCTGTTTGTAGTATGTCATTAAATTCTATGCGATCAGCAGCATAGTTATCTTTTCCCCTCAGGTACTCTATTGTCTATAATAAGTCTCATTCTAGTGCATGAGTTTTTCATTGATGAATATATCGCTTCTAATTAGGAATTTTTTGGCATAAATATATGGCCAATATTTTATTGCCCAATGGCTAACTCTTGCTCTATAGGCCGCTTTCGCCTTTTGTTAATGCAGCTGAGAAATTGGTAGTTAGGATACTCTTGACCGCGCCAAGCGTGTACGTCCGTGATTACTGTCAGAATTAGTATTGTCAAATTGGAGGGTTTAGAAGTGCATTTTTAAGATAATTAAATGCATCTTCACATTCTGTTGTACGATTATTTATTTACATAATCGTCGTCATAATTGTCCACAGAATGCAGTAAAACGTTTGGTTGCATCAGCATTTATGGGTGTTGGACAATCTAATATAATTTGGAATTTATTGTCATCTAGCTTTATTCCCTCGTCCGATGACATAGGTAAGTCGACTGAAAAATTAGCATTTATCTGTGAATGGTTGTATTTTCGGCATATTTCAAAAAAAGATGTATCTATTGTAAATATGATGCAGATGACTTGATTCTTCATCAAGTTCGATTTGAAAACCTGATGTTAAATCTAAACATGAAAAATATTTTGCTTTTCCTAGTGTAAGAATGTCATCTATTCTTTGGTTAAATTATTTCCTCTAACTCACTAGTCACCATCGTTCTGCTGTTTTTTAAAGATTTTTTGGGCAACAATATAGGGCTGTTATATTCTGAAGCTGAGGGTTCTACTATATCATGTTTTATCAATTTATCTACTTGCTTATTTATCGCATCTTTTTGTGCATGTGGTATTCTGTTGATGTAAGTCGGCTCATCTGTTTTTAAATGTAATTTTTCTTATAAAAATTGTTGACAACTGTTTCTCATATATGTAGTTACTAATGCCGTTAAGACTAATCTGTTGTGACTAAAGTTGTTAATAGTTTCTCTGTGTGTGATTTTTGATTTGCATGTGTACTTGTTATGAGCCGTTAAGACTTTCTTGCTTGATAAGGAATGAAAGTATAATGTAGTTTATTATTCTTACATACGTCCTGTTGTAATTGTATTTGCTAGAAATTCCTCTGCATTCTGGTATTAATATGTTCTTTCATTATGTATGAGTATAATTACTTTTCGAAGTTATTGAGTTTACTGTATTCTAAATCCAAATGTTTTTTCGAAGTCTGGTCTTAGTATTAACCAATTTGCTCTGTAATCTGAGAATGCAAGTTATTATTTACTACATGGAAATCATGTTTGATAAGGTAATTTCTAATTTTTATCTCTGCTTGTACCATTCCTAATGTATATATAATACCGTCTCCTATGCCGTTAAGTCTTATATATAATTTTGAATTTATTTTTAAGTTTATTATCTGACTTCTTTTTATGATTGATATATCTGCACCTGTGTCAATGAGGAATGCAGTCATTTTGTTATTTAACGTTGATTCTTATGTCTAGTTGGAGAGAATTATATTTATTGTGTTCCGTTATATTTTCCATCCTGGGGCATTGTAGTTTTTCCGAATGTTGTGTGACGTTTATTGTTCCGCTTTGTCTGTTATCCTGATTATATCTTCCTCTTTGGTATCCACCATTTCCACGTCCATTTTGGCCACGTCCACGTCCACGTTCCGTGTTCGTAGTTATACTGGTTCCATTGAAAGTGTTACTATAATTGTTATCGTGGTAGTTCCTACCACGGCCACATCTAAAGTATAGAATATTTGGTTGCTGACTTTCTGTGCAACAATTGATAAATTTTGTTGAGGCTTCATTCATACTTGTGAATGTACCTGCCTCCATTGTGTTTGGAATGATTGATTTTATAACAATTTTATTAGCATATGACTGTGCATGTCGTGTGTCTATACCGTCATGAAAATATGCGTTCTCCAATTTCTTTGTTAATTCTTCAATTTCTTTTGCGAAATTGCTTGCTGATTTGGAGTATTGTTTTCGTTTGCATTAGTTCATTCCTTATCAAAAGTTCGCAACTTTGTGCTATAGTGGTTTTAATTTCGATTTTATTATTTCGATTGCTATAGCGTCATTGTTGTTATTAATGCTATTAATGATGTTTAAAGAAGAAAGGAAACTTCGTAAATTTTCTGATGAACCGTCAATTCTATTAAGAATTTTGAAGCTAATTTTAGGAATTCTATCGCCGTTTGTGATTTTTGAGATCGCTATTTTGGTCTTGGTAATCCTTACTTAATTCTGTGTTTATTTGGAATTCATCTGTTTTTATCTCTTGTATTTCTGGTAGTTCTACAGTTATACCTTTGTTTGCAGCTATTCAAGTTATTTTTGCTTTTAGGTCGGTGAATATCTTATCAGCTTCTATATTATGATTTGCTGTAAGTTGTGAGTAACATGTGTTTATTATAACTCTTATTTCTTCTAAACAATCTTTAAGTATTTTAAAATGTTTGTTTAAAATTTCTTGACCCACTGTTCTATTTTATTTATTTGATTTGGACTATTGAACTGAAATTTATTTATTTTGTTTTTTTTTTATTTTAATTTATTTATGTAAGGTTCAAATTTATTAATTTAGACATTTCACTTTATTTCATTATATATTCAATATTTGATGTTTAACAGTTTTACATTATTTGTTCTTTAATTTATTCTTATTATAACTTGTTGAGCGAACGCAAGTGACTTTGTTCTCACTCGATGAACGTAAGCGACTGTGTCCTCACTCGATGAGCAAACTTGAGCAACTAACTCACCCTAACGATCAACAGTCACTCTCGCGCGCTCAATAGTTTTTACACTATAGCGTTGCCATGCAGGACAATCCGCTCCTAGTCTCCTTGCCAGATCCTACATTCGGCCCTCCTGACGAACCATTCGTATCGAATCGGTTACCCCAAGGCTTCATGTATTCCGCTACAGTCGATGTTCTACAAGGACCCTCTCCATTGCCGATCTTTTCGACGTCGTCCCGCCCATGCTTCTTCTTCGCGACTACCTTGTATGGTCCTAGATACTTCCCCTTAAGTTTCAATCCCACGCCATACTGTGTACGTCTGATAGCTACTAACTCGTTGAGATTATATAGTCTGGGTTCCTTTCCTTCTCATTAGCTGACCGTTTGTTTTCCACTTGCAGAGCTGTTATATTTTGATGAACTTCGCCTCTAACTTGTTCTCTACAATATCTCAATTCGTCTACCAACGCTTTTTCTATTAAGTCTCTCAAATCAGTATTTGGTGGTACACGCATGTCTAGCCCTGTTAGAATCTTAAAAGGTGCTACTTTTGTACTTCTCGGTGGTGTATCATTGACTATTTGTTGTACTTTACCCACTTGCTTGTACCAGGACGCTGGGTTCCCATGACTCAGTTTCGATAACATGGGTACTATGATTCTATGCATTCGCTCTACCTGACCATTTCCCCGTGGAACGCCAGTAGTAATTAGCAGTTGTTGTATATCTTGCTCCTCGCAGTACTGTTTAAAAACGCTCGAGGTAAACGCGCTACCTCTATCTGTTATTATCCTCAACGGATTACCAAATGTTACAGCTTGTTTTTCCAAACTACCAATCACCTCCTCAATGCCTGTGCTTCGAGCAGGATATAACCAAACATACTTCGAGAATGCGTCTACAACCACTAAGATATAATTGTATCGTTTATTCGTCATCTCCATTTGAACTACGTGATCGATATGGTAAGTAATCAGCGGTCGGTCTCCCTTATCAATTGATGTTAATAATCCTTCTTCTTTCCCGCTTTCGCATTAAATATTATGCACTCAACACAACTTTCCACTACCCGTCCTGTTTTCTCTTTAAACTTCGGGATAGATAGAGAGTCTAAAAGAAACTATTATACTTATCAACTTAAAAGTAGTAAAGGGCTAGTTGTTGTAATTAAGGGCATTGAACCCTCGGTTGATTGTATCGATATTAAGACTGCACTGGAAGGAAAAGGGTTTGAAGTCAAAGTAGTGATTAATATATTTAATAAAAATAAAATTCCGCAGCCATTGTACAAAGTTGAGTTGGCCCCAAAGTTGGAGCACTTAAAGAAAAATGAAGTGCATCCCATTTACAACCTTGAATGTTTACTTCACCGTAGGGTAACAGTGGAGGAGCATCACAAACGAGTAAATCCTGTGCAATACACAAATTGTCAGGAATTTGGCCACACGAAATCTTATTGCACCCTTCGTCCAGTATGCGTAGCTTGTGGAGACTTGCATGAAACCGCAACCTGTAAACTAAGTCGCGGTAGTCCTGATCTTAAAAAATGCAGTAACTGTGGGGGCAATCATACAGCCAATTATAGAGGTTGTCCTGTATATAAGGAGTTGAAGAACCGTTTGCAGTCACAAAAAAATTCCGCCCGTTTTAGCCGTGAGGCTAATCGTACAGAATCAGCGACGGTTATGTGTCCACCACCTAATATTCCTTTAACTTCGAAGGTGTCGTATGCAGGTGCCCTGCGCTTAGGCGTACAACAAGAAACTGCGAAAAAGATTGTGAAGCCTAAGGCTCCAATGTCTCAACATAATAAGTCAATCTCACAAACTACCCCAACTCTAAATGCGTGTAATGAGCCAGTGTTGCAACCACTAAGTTCTAGTGAGTCTACGTTGGTGAATTTATTACAGACCTTGAATCAATCAATCTTAATGATGCAAAACTCTTTTCAAGAGATGATGAAAATCCAAATGAAAATTTTGGATAAGTTAAATTCCCCATAATGGCTCATTTAAAAATAACTCACTGGAACGCAAATGGCGTCTCACAGCACAAACTAGAGCTGATGAAGTATCTAGAGGACAACAATGTAGATGTGATGTTAGTCTGTGAGACTCATTTGACTAGCAAAAACAACTTCTTTATACCAGGCTATATATTTTATACAACAAATCATCCGGATGGAAAGGCTCATGGTGGTACATGCATTATTATAAGCAAGCGTATTAAACACCAGACCCTAGAGTCGTACTCATCTAGTTATTTGCAAGCAACTTAGGTCAGGTTGCAAATGCCTTATGGTAATCTAACGTTATCTGCTGTATATTGTCCTCCACGATTTTCTATACCTGCGGATGTTTTTAAAAATTTCTTTGATAGCCTTGGAGCACGATTTTTGGCGGCCTGTGACTAAATGCTAAACACACTTATTGGGGGTCACGTTTAGTAAATCCAAAAGGTCGGCAACTTTGCAGCACTCTTGTAAATTGTCAAAACAAGCTAGACTTCGTTTCTCCGGGTAGACCTACATACTGGCCGGCGGATCCAAGAAAAACTCCCGATATCATCGACTTTGGTATCACAAAAAATATACCAAGAAACCTCATATCAGCAGTTACTCATGATGAACTCTCTTCCGATCACTCCCCCGTTGATATCGTTTTATTCGATTTTCCAATATTTGAGGATCGCCCTTATAGACTCATATCTAATAATTGGTTGCAATATAAAAAGTATATTAGTTCTCACGTAAAAATTGCACCTGCGATCAACTCTGAAAGTGATATAGACAAATCTGTTAATGAGTTAAGTGCCGTATTGGTAGCTGTAGCTGAGGTATCAACGCCTGCGATTGTTGCTCACAAGTTCAGCAGAAAATCGTTCTCAAATAGGGAAATTGAAGAACTGGTCGCTTCTAAACGACGCTTGAGAAGAGAATGCCAACAGCACAGATCTCCTAATGCTAAACAAAGGCTAAAAGATGCAACAAAAAAAAAACTGGCCAAAGCACTTTTAAGCGACCAGCTTGAGGCACAAAGACACTATATCTATAACCTATCACCCACAAACACTAGATTTTCACTTTGGAAAGCGCAAAAATCGCTAAAAACTCTTGTGGAGCTGGATTCTCCTATTAGAGACAGAAACGGAAGTTGGGCTCGGTCTGATGAAGAGAAGGCTAATGTATTTGCCAACCACCTTGAGCACGTGTTGCAACCAAATCTACCTACTAACAAATTTGTGCTTCCTCACCAGACAATCACAAATTCAGTAAATATGTCTCCATTAAAAACAAGCGCTATTGAGATTGTATCTATTATAAGGACTCAACTGAAACCCAAAAAATCTGCTGGTTATGGTAGAATTGTGCCAAAAATGATAACTGAACTTCCAAACGCAGCAATAGTTTTTCTCTCGTGTCTTTTCAATGCTATCTTTCGAATTGGGTACTTTCCAAAGCAATGGAAGAAATCGATTATTATAATGGTTCCAAAGCTCGGGAAGGATAGGACATGTCCTGCTTCATATAGGCCTATAAGTCTGTTTCCATGTCTTTCTAAGCTATTTGAGAAGGTCCTTAAAGCCAAACTCAATCAATCAGCAGTTACAAGCAAAAATTCAATCCCAGATCATCAATTTGGTTTTCGAGGAAATCATGGAACGATTGAGCAAGTCAACAGAGTAACTTCGGAAATAAGAACTGCCTTTGAACTGCGAGAATATTGCTCAGCAGTATTCCTTGATGTAGCACAAGCGTTTGATCGAGTATGGCATGAGGGTTTGATTTATCAAATAAATTGTTTACTACCCCAAAATATGCACATTTCTGACAGTGCACATCGATAACACTGTCCATATGAGCCACTGGGAAATTGTCTCTGATAATTTTTTCGTTTAATTTCCGGTAGTCGCAGCACAACCGTTTCTTGCCGTTCTTCTTAGCTACTAACACTACCGGTGATGCATACTGACGTACTTGGTTTTATGATTTTTTCTTTTAACCATTCTTGAATCTGATCATCCACAACCTGCTGATCACAATACGCTAAACGTCTAGGAGATTGATACACTGGTCTTTCATCAGTTAATAAAATCTTCATTTCTTCATTGCTATTTCGTTTCGGCTTATAGTTTCTTATTAAACTTCGGACCACACACGCTTATGACTGCGTTAAATGAGATAACTCTATAACAGCTTGTTCTGAACTCATTAAGCACATGTTTCCAAATTCTTTTAGTACTTCCTCACATGAGTTTTTCCCTTTAATCAGTTCATTCTCCTTTGTCTTACTCAATAATTTTGTTCCAGTTTTAGTCACTTGCATATCAACGCTGTCTAAAATTGTCCTGCCTAAGATCGCTTCGAAACCCATATCCTCGTCCAAAATTACATGAAATTCTAACTGCATACAGATACCATCTATCTTTACTTATATCTTGCAACTACCCAACGTGACTATCTGGATTTCTCCGATTCCAGTCGTTCTGGTAAGAAGACACTCCTCCCCAATTACAGTAAAAACAATGTGGTTACATTGAGAAATGGGATAAAGTTAACGGTTGTGAATATATGTTTTAGAAGAATAAGTTGATTGAAAAAATTTTGCGAACAGGTCTGCAATTCAAAATAGAGTTCGAAAGTGGAATTGAACTTGTAGAAAGCACACTAGCAGATGATCGAAGTTTCTCACGTCGAGGTTTAAATCCATGCACAATAATACGCTCCGGCCAAAATGTTGCATCACAAATAGTAGCAAAAATATCGTTCGGAACACTTATTTTGAAGGAGGAAATGTCCCGTGGGCTCGAGAAATTAAATTTCTGAACATTTATTTTGGCTTCAATTTATGAAATAATATTTTCGCAGGTTGTATCTGCTGCCAACCTCGAAATGAAAAACATTTCGACAGGGTGCAATCACAGTAAGAACAGGTGTTGAATTGGAGTAAGTCAAGTTAGATGAAGGTAATGGTACAGATGCCAATATGGGCTCAGGTACCGACAAAGGAAGGGGTGTATGACCATTAGTGGACACATTAGCATTGTTGTCCACCGCATTGTTCAACGAGGAATGTGAAGCAGGTCTAGACCGTTTGGAAGTAGAAGCTATATCAACATTATAGTTCCCGGTATTGGATGTTGTTGGAGAAGTTGGTCTAGACCGCTTAGAGGTACATACTTGATCCACAAATGAAACAGGTGGACCCATCTGTGATACTGGGTCCCTTGACATAGGCTCAGGAATATGGGAAATTATAGCAGCAGTATGGGATGTAGATAAGGGTAAACAGTGGGCATAGGAATTGAGGTAGTGTTAATAGGAGGGGTAATACTCTCGGGAGCTTGAGTAGTAATAGGTAATGGGGTAGGGTTAATCAATGGAGCAGGTGACAATAAAAGAAGGGGAGGAGGTGAGTCGAACTGATACTTACTAAGTAAGTCCACTTCCGAATCAAAATGTAAGGTAAGTTGTTTAACTGATCTATTCAGCTTGATAAATCTGTCACGTATACTACGATGCATCGATGAAAATTCAACCTGATTCTTGAAACAGGACAAGCGTCAATCTGCCGCAGACACTTTTAGATCTGTTATCAATCCTGTCATTGTCACGACCCATCAGTCCCGCACATTTTAGATGGCACATATTATCGCACATCCAAATCAATATCAATTGAATTTTTATTTTTATTCTTCCACGAAATATTGCAACAAATCATTTTTAAGCCAAAACAACAAAAGAAATTAATCTATGAGAAAAAAAAGAAAATTGAAAAACAAATAAGAGTATAAAAAATAAAAGAAAAAATTTAATTAGACACCCTGTTGCTATATAAAACCGTATATAAAAACAACAAGTAAGAATCTTAACTATTATCGCAACAACAACGCAAAGCAAACAAAAAGCTTTGAAAAGTTAATTACAATAACAAAAAGCACAGAAGTAACAACAAGAGAAAAAACACAATAACAAAAATGCACTGATACCACAGAATGCACAAAAATGTGTAATAATTTTGCAAACCAAATAGATTTATAAAAACAAAAACTTAAATTATGCACAACTACACATACCATATGATCCGGCGAAACCAATGCACTATTATCAAAAATAATAAATAATATAAAAAGTAAGCAAAAATATTATATTAAGATGGAGCCAATCAAAAGCACGTCTGACTCGCTTGAGATTCACCACTAAAGTTTGACTCAAACATTTGTACGACTTGTCAAATTCTTCCCTATGAGAACGAATTTTTTCTAATATTCCAAACCATTCCATATGTTTGTTCTTGTCGGGTATGTTGTGTCATATTAAATTGTATGTGACAGAAATCGGTATGTGTATTTTTTTTTTATGTTTTAATTATTTTACCATAAGGTATAATTTTTTTCTTACACTACGAAAAATTGAAAAATATTTATCCTATTTTACTAAAAAAATTGTTTTTACTATACTACTTTATTTTAGTTTATCTTATTCTTCTATCTATTATATTTATTTTATGTTTTTTTTTTTTATCTATTTTTTTTTTTTTTTTTAATTATTATTAACCTTATAGCGAAATCGCCTCCCGGTTAACCTATCAAGCCGTCATTTTTATAGCTTGCTTGATGTACAGATTAAACAATTTTTTCTTTTTTAAGATTATATTTACTTTTTCTTGTGTGTTGCGTCCAGTTGGACGTTCTTCTCTGCGTTTTCTTTCCTACGCTGCACTAATTGCTTTTCCAGCTTGATGATCTGTTGGTGTACGATGCAGCTTTTGTCCCATGGTGGTGGTGGTGTGGTGTTTAAGGATCTCCTTAGGGCTGCTATTGCCACCTGACCATTGCCTGGAATCCACCTCTTCTTTTCGGGGTCTTCACCGTTCAGAATGATGTCCGCATTCTTCTCTCCGTATCGCTTCTTTTGCAGCGGGTTGGCGACACGATACTCCTCAATCGTGATCTTTTTTGGACCGGCGTTTGTTCCATCCATTTGGTGGTGGTGTTTAGAGAAGTACGCAGGATCTTTATGTAAAATAGAATTTTACATGTTCGGCAGGATCGCTATGTAATTTAATAAGAATCACCAACGACCCTAAGGTTTAGCTTAACAGTCAAGACTGATTTAATGGTACAACTATGTTGTACTATTCTTAACCTACGGTACTTAAGGTGATTAGTGTAGTTTACAATATTCATAACGGTTGATTATGAATGTTGTAAACAAATAACAATCTACAATAAAAGAATGATAAGAATGATCTTAATTTACCTAACTTATTTAATGCAATAACAATCGATGCATAAGAATTAGGATGAAAAGGATATGACATAAAACAATTGTTAGAGTTATATACCCTTTTAACTTCGTATTGTTTTATTAATAGAATTAATGATAGTTTGATGCAGAATTTCAGTACTAAATTTCAATTTATTTAATATAGGCGATTATTGGTCGATGATAGCTAAAATATGATCTCTACATTATTGATTCTAAATCCAGAAACTTCGAGAAGACCGCATCAATTGCACTTTCATTTCATCTCGCTCGCAAGACAAAGAGTTTCAATCACGTTTGATTTCATATTGTATCATATTGTTTCTTCCCTCTCTCTCTCTCTCCCCACACACTTCCACAGGCAAACACACATTCACCTTAACATATTTTGCATAGATTTTTTAATTCTTCTCTGTTCCTACCATTGCAATTTTTCTATTCATAAATCTTTATTTTTAAAATTTAATAATGTTATGTTAGCCTAATATGAGTTTTGTTGTATTGCCTTTTATTTGCTGTAGTTACAAAATTTAAGAAGGAGAAGAAAACAAAATTATTATCCTGAAGGAGGGGCCGAACACACTCTTTATTGTTTTAAGTCATCGGCCGATCCGGCTCTTTACACACTTGGCTATTAAGGTATTTATGTTCGTCACAGGAAAGTGCATACTTAAAGTATTTCACTCTCATTTTATTTAATTCGATTTTCCGATTTACTAATTTTTATTTATTTACTAGCGTTAACCGGCGTGCGTTGCTATACCTCCTATGCGTTAATTGGGTGTTTCTTATAAAAAGCTTTGTTGTAAAATGTGTAATTAATAATTTACAATATATTTTAATATTCTATTATAACCTAAGCAACTTTAAGAATCATTTGTTCTTTTAAAAAAAATCGGTTCAGTATATTTTGCACCAAATAAAAAAAAAAATTAAAAATGGCATAAAACTATCTTTATCTGTAGATGTAGATGTAGCAAAGAACCTAACTGTAACTCCATGAGTACAACAAAACAAACAAAATCATCAAAATTGGTCCAGCCGTTCTCGAGTTTTGCGGGGTCATACTATTTTTTGAGTGCATTTTAGTATATATAGATGATCACCCGCAAGAAGAGAGTGAAGTGGTTCAGGTGGAGGGAGAATTTCTTCTTATTTGACTTTTCCTTGTAAGCAACACATGCCTTTTGATTCGTTCTTGAATTTCAATGCCAAGCAATGTTCACACACCACTGACATAGTACCTATTGATACTATACGATCGTCCTTGTAAGAAATCGAAGGATCGTAATTCATGGCAGAATTTTCTTTATTTACCCATGAATTAGTAACTCGTGCTGATAATTCTCTCTCTCTCTCTCTCTCAGCTCTATATCTATCCTGAGCCTGACTGAGGCGAGCCTCACGTTCCGTTGACGATTCTTCATCTCTTGCTGAACGTACTCTTTAGGCATTCACTGTTCAACGACCCATGTTCGAACGACGACGTCTTCCAGACATGACTTTATAATTTCTTGATAGTAATAATCAGACTTAAATAAAAAAAATCTAAAATCACATTTGAAGAATCTTTGCTGTGTAAATAATGAGAAGCTGGAATATTGTAGTGACAGTAAATGCTTTTTCCATGAGTTATAACACTATGCCAACTACAATAATTTTAAAGATAGGCATATAGGTATATGTATAGTGAAAATAACAGTATCTCTCCACTATTTAATGGATGTTATTATAAATATAAACCTTCTTCTTCAATCACTCTATCTATTAAAAAAAACCGCATCAAAATAGGTTGCGTATTTTTAAAGATTGAAGCGGTTATAGGAAAAAAGCGACTTTGTTTTATAATATGTATAGATATAGATATAGATTATTATTATACTTTAATAAACTTATATTAACCTAAATTGAGCTTTGCTCTATTGCCACTTATTTGTTGTAGCGACAAAGCGTTTATAAAACAAAACAAAATATTTAAAAATCACATTTTCGCCAACTGGTTTGTGATTGGTCCATCATATAAGCATTACCCAAGCCGCGCGTTGCTCAGTTTCTGATAGACAAGAAAAGCGTTAACCACAATTGCCTATGACGATAATGATAATCCGAGGACGTACGGACGGACGAACAGACAACGAAGTCTCTGCAATAGGGTTCCCTTTGGTACCCTTTGGGTCCGGATCCCTAAAAATACGTTAATACAAAAAAATGAATTCTATAATTAAAATTTAATGCGAAAATTAAGGTCAAATCAGGAAGCACAAAAGAAACAAGAAAGAACGTTATCTTCGACTATGAAGAAGATGAAATACTTTTGACGCAGTGAATGTTTCATTGTAGCATTTAAGCTTTATTAGTAACTATATTTTTATCAAAAAATATTTAATACAAGCAAGTTGTCGTTTTCAAATGTTTTCATTTCGATAGAGTTAAATTTTGATGTGTAAACATCTTTAGGCTCATGGGGTAAAAATCCCGTTTCACAATACAGATGTAAAACAGTGTAAGACGAAATCGGTGAGGCATGAAGTGTATTGATGAAGAAAGTTGGATCACAGACGTTTGATACTTAAGTAAGCAGAACCATTGCCAGGGTTGTTGGCTCAGTGAGTAAAGGCGCTGGCCAGTATAAATGAGGACCGGGGTTCAAATCTTGTGGCGGAAATTTTTTGAAATTTACTTTTATATGTTTTAACTATTAACTACAATATATTTTTTAAGTATAACTATATGAAATGTAATACATTCATAAGCATGTAAAATGTATCAGAGCATAAAATTAAAAATGTGATTTGGCGTCTATTTGCTAGCAAACTATTGTACAATGAGTTTTTCCATTATATACTGCTTTTTATGCCTACAATAAATACAGTAGACGGAGAGCCGCAAGACTCGTTGGCTCTAGCCCAGCATAAATGAGGACCTGGGTTCAAAAAAATTTTTTGAGTTCGTTTTTTTATTTGTGTTTTTTGGTAAAATCGACAATGCATGCTGCAATGGTCTATATCAGAGGTGCCCAAACAATGCTTATGGAAGAGCAAATACCAATACATGTACAAGAAAATTACGAAACGAAATATTTTTTATATACGAAATAATAATGTAATGAATGATGTTTGATTTAATCGTATTTATGCTAAATCAAGTAACTCAATAGCGAAATCTTCTCTTTCTCAATGCTAATAGCAGAAACTTGGCTTGAAGACGAAACCACAATTACCATTCCATTGTTTCAGTGTTGCAGTCAGTACAAAAGATCAGGACAACGATCTGGAGGAGTTGCGATTTACAAAAATTGTCAAAACAATTAGAATGGACCTACATACCAGCTTTATCCATTGACATTACAAAAAATTCTTTCATGCAGAAATGATACAATTGGAGATGTTTGCTGCACTGAATTTCAATTAAAATCCGGTTTGAAAGTCCATTGCATTGTTGTCTACATATCTCCTGGCCAAACAGTACAAAATATTATATCATTTCTTCATTACGTACTGTTGCTTTACACTGTAGCTGCTGCACGAGAATTGATTAACAATCGCCATCTAACGCCAATTATTATTAATACAAACTTCTCAAACCATAAGTTGCTAGCCCTATCGAAATTTTTATTTGAAATTTTCCATATAAGACAACATAGAGTCGTAAATTAATTTCTTATTTTAGTTACCATAAGCCAATATCATAATACAAATGAAAACAAAAAACCGCATATTCCATTCTACTTATCCAATACTGAAAGTTTAGATACTTTAAATTGACAAAAAATATACTGAACTACTTGCAACTTACAAAAATCTTCAAGTACTATATATTTACATATCACCCGTGTGATCCGACTCACATTGTTTTTTTTATTCAAGTCACTGGCGTTACCATCGTCACTGTGTAATTGTAGTTTTGTAGCAATGACCTCTTGGTGTCAATTATTTTGTAAGCGCAATCTACAATATTATACCATGATACCATTTAAATTTATTGATTACAACTCTACCAATAGAAAATGTTTTATCAATTTAATTCAAATTATCAGTTTAATTTAAAGAAATTCATTTACAGCAAATAGCAGTAAGAATAATAGAGTACTTATTGCAATTATACAAAAATTGTTCTGTACTTACTCAACTTAACTTTTTACTGTCATTTTGAATGGTTTGTTAGTTGTGCGATTTACATAACAAAAAAGTTTTTCTTGAATTTCAATGGGGGATTTGCATAGGAGGTACTCTGCTCATCGGTCCGATTCGGCTGGTTCCAATAAATGTACTGCGCCTATCCTGAAAACTTATAGTGTCCCTGTTTCAGTTCGATAACACAAAAACAGATTTTCTAATAAGAACTTGAATTTAAAGGGGTGGTTTGTATGGGAGGTACCCCCTAGTGGGTCGATACAGCTGGTTCCGACAAATGTCCTGCAAACTGATATTGTCCAAGTTTCACAACAAAAACCAAAAAAGTTTTTCTAATGAACAGAATTCAAATGGGTGGTTTGTATGGGAGGTTGAGTGGTCCGATTCGGCTGGTTCTGACAAGATCTTGCGCCTGTCTTGGAAACAACCAAGTTTCAGTTCGATAGCACAAGAAACAAAAAATGTTTTTATGAACATTGATTCAAGTGGGTGGTTTGTATGGGAGGTGAGGAACGTGTATATACAGTTCATCCTAACAACGCCGAGTCTTATTATCTATTTGCAATTGTTGCTGCATACAACAATCGTATAGACGAAAATATTTAAAACTGGGATCACTCGAAAATGATCACCATTGGAACACAAATCTGACCGATGCATCAACACTCATGTGTCATCCGAAGCCATACAACTTTGTTAACGATCATTATAACAACTTTTGCGTCATCGAATTCTCAAGAACTGTGGGGAACACATCGTGAAAAAATTAGAATTGTCTCTATTTTCAGTAAAAAGAATCATTCGATATACGAGCGCACAGAATTTGATAAAGTGAACAAACAAATTTTTCAGTGTTATAAGCAGTATATCATTTAATAAATGTGCAACAACAAAAATTCTGATATTTCGTTACTCATGGAGAGTTCTAATGATAGACAACCAAAGGCGTCAAATGGGTCACTGGATTGTGTCGGTCTTTCTGAGGTTAATCAAACCGGTCCTGATGGTTCATCATGGTCAACGCCCATCGAAAGTGCTTTTCATTTTGTGGGTTACCGAAACCCAGACTCAGCATTTTTAGGAGGGGTTTTTGCTTTGCTAATTCTTAACCGCTTTGAATACTGTAATGCACCAGAACTAAATAGCGTTCGCAACTACTTATTATGATAAGGACGAATCCGATTGCCCCTGAAAAGCAAAACAGACATCCTGCGTTAGGAAAAAGAAGTGGTACTGTTGTCGCCACAAGAAGCGCTCATGTCATCCTAAACGTAGTTCATGCAAAAAAAAGAAGCGGTCTTGTCGACCAAAACGGCGTAGATTATTCCGCTTGAAACGACGCTCATGTAAACCCAAGAAAAGAGACTGCCGTGAAAAACCGAAGTGTGCCCCTAAGCGACGCGTTTGTTAAGCAAAGCCTGCGTCGTTGTACCATTGATCCAACATAACAAATTTCAATTAAACAGATATGTGCACGATAGGCCAATTTGAGATAATTTCCTAAGCTACATTATTAACAGCAAATGCAAACAACCGCCAAAGCATCGGATCCGAAATAATATGTGAACTGGGACGATTCCTGGTCATCATTAATAACTATAGGCATTGCATTCCACATGCGTCCGAAATCAATGTCTTACTCAATGATGTCATTCGTAGCATTGAAAAGAATGATAAACGCAAAGTAGCCAACACGACCTTGCTATCGCACCCATCGAGTGCAAATCTGGCACTCATTTGCAATGCGTCTGATACATAAATCAAAGCCGCACTTGAACAGTAACTTGGCATGTTCAGAAAACGCCATTACCGATGCGCTTTCACGACTCAACCCCATCTCCATGCCAACTACAATAACACCTGCGAAGATTGAATTAGTAATGATCCAGAGTTACCAGTCAATCGAGCTCAACGACGTAATCAATAATGCGACATCTCCAATGTTAGTCAGACCGTATGTACCGTCACAACGTTTCCAGTTTTACATCTCAGGCTCATCTCATCCAAGTGGTAGTTCAACGCTGAAAAAATTTTAACAAATATGCGAGGCTTTCTATGCGGAAAGATTTAGTTTTATGGGCATGCAACTGTTTGCCTTGCCAGAGAGCGAAAATCCATCGTCATAACTCACAAACTCCTATAAGATTGAGGTTCCTGATAACCATTTTGAACACGTTTACATCGATATCGTAGTCGTGCCTCTTGCAAATAGTTACGATATTACCTCACGATGATCGACCGATTCTCACGTTGGTCCTAATAAGGATATAACTGCCAGTACGACAGCAGCAGCATTTTGGACTCATTGCGTAGCACGGTTTGGCAGTTTGAATCAGCTCTATTCAAATCTTTGGCCGAATTGTTATGCAGCAAACATATTCTCAGTCACATGGAATGATTTAACGCAGGCACCAGTTTTTTGAAGCTGTATTAATGTGTCACTCAGGTACACCGAGGACTAACCTGCTGCCAACAGTTTTGCCTGGAGTGAGAACGTGCTACAAAAAAGATCTTGGTGCTTGCGCAGCTGATCTCTTGTATGGTTGTCCTAGCACGTCACCCCAAAGGATTTTTCTCTAAAATTTTATAGATGCAGATGGTTCGGCGAGATTCAGTAGCTCACCGTAGTCAAAAAAGTATGTTTGTACAAAAACACTTAACAGACTGCTCTCGTGTATTGTTAAGCACCGACGCTGTACTGCAACCACTGGAGCCGTCTTACACTGATCCAACATGGTGGTTGAACGTTCAATTGATCGCGTGTACAAAATCAAGGTAGACAATAGAACGTTTCAAACCAGCATTCGTTATCAAGGATTCCGGCGACGACGATCAATCTCCTTCTAGCAATTCGGCAAAAACATACCAATGAAAGAAACAGATGTGTTAGATGTGGCAACACTATGCGCCACGTCTCGGTTATTTTGCTGATTGGTGAAAATATCGATACAAAAAAAAAACGTACTTGGTGCTTCGCTAATATATATTTCACCCAAAAGACGCGCAGCTCTGAATGGAAAATTAAGAAAAATATTAAAGTTTGATGAATGAACATTATTAAAGGTAAGTAAGAAGTAGTTTAACTTCGCCTCTGTCGAAGTTGATATACTCTTCACCCCTATTTTTGCCTATGCTCTGTTATAGAGCATTCAAAAATATGAGTTGATTTATGTTTAGAGTATAATCATAACACATAGAGCATTTCAACACTAAGACTGAAATATTTTTATGGGAGCTTTACGGTCCAGTAATCCGAGGGTTTTGAAATCTACACGGTTGTTGAATATGGATCAAACACTTATACTGATCAAAATTCAGTTCGATAACAAAAAAAAAAAACAAAAAGTTTTTCTAATAACAACCTAAATTTGGGTTTGGGTTTGAATGGGAACTATACGATCCAGAAACTCCAAGGCCTTGAAAATTACGCATTTCATGGATACTGATTAGAAACTTAATGTACCTAAATTCTAGTTCAATAGTGCAAATATCAAAAAAATTTTTCTTAATAAGAACCTGAATTTTAACAGATTGTTTGTATGGCAGGTACCCCCTAGTGGTTCGATTCGGCTGGTTACGACAAATTTACTGCGTCTAGCAAAGGTTCGTGCAAAATTTCAGCTTTCTAGCTCAAAAACTAAGGGACTAGTCAGCATACATACAGACGGACAGGCGGACGTTTCGTAATGAATTCGTCTTGTCGAGCTGATCAAGAATATGTATATCTGATGTCTCCTTCGGCTTGTTACAAAATTCATGACAAGCCAATAATACTATTCACTGCATGAAGAGTATACAAATTGCATGGCATGAGCCAACCGATATGCCGACATCGTCAGCAACTTCTCTAATAGTGATTCGACGAATCATCATAACAATTTTCTTTACTGCTTTAACGCGTTCATCGATTGTTGTCGTCCAGGTCGGGCATCGACATTAACATCTTCTCGGCCTTCTAAGAAGAGTTTGTATTACTTATAAATTTTCTTTTTTTTTTCTCTTTTTGCTCAAGGTAGACTCTGAAAACACAACAGACAACGTTTTAAGTGCTTTGAAGATCTTAATTTTATATTCCAAACAAAAATTTGCAGATTTTTTGATCCATTTTTTGAAATAGGCAAATATCGAAGCCGAGCCAAAAAACGTCTCACGTTTTTATCTTAAAACAAAACTAACAACGCAGAATGGATGTTAACATCAACATATGATGGGGATATATGTACCAGGAAAGAAAAAAATCGATAATACGTGGACTGAGAAAATAAAAAGTCTTCTTACGTTTTGAGCAAACCACGTACATGGTATACCTCCATTTACATAAAACACTTTCTTGTGTACTTCGACTCAGAGATATTTCTCCATCTGCCTGCACAGATTTCATAAGACTTTGCTCGATTGCGCTGTTGGTCCATGTCCCAGAACTAAATTTTTATCTTCGTTTTACAATGACGAATCGGTTTTTGAATTTATCAAAAGTCTGATGAACCATTGTATCTCACAATTTAATAATATCTTGAAGATATAAATGTGCCAATTCAGCATATAAACCCTGGAAGCAAGAGCAACATTATTATCACCAGAAGAACTGCTTAATATACTATATTGTAATTGCAACAAAGTCTGTGGTTCAAGTTGCTGATGCAGCATGTCACAATGCTAAAATGTGTTTAAACCATATGATTTCACTATCTTATGATAAATATGTATAAACTAACTCAATATAATTAAATTGAGTATAGAAGGTAGTCCTGGTTTTTATTTTTTAATGTCTATATTCACCTATTTTATTTTTTGATAAAATTACGTATTTTTCCATAATTTTATATTCAGCTCTTTGCCTCCTGCATATATGCATATACAAATAACGACCATTTACTCATTAACCTTCCTACTCTTCGCATTCTATCTTAAGAACCGATATTCCAAAGTTATATCCTTATTTGACTGGACAAATTATTTCAGAAGTATAATTTAAATGAAGGCGGTTAAAGCTTTTTGTTATAAGCAAATTCTAAAAAAGCTTTTTCAATAGCTTGAAATTTCGAACGTTGGTTCTGTTACACGCTTAAAGTAAAAAAAAATTTATACAAAATTATTTATTATATTTATTTACAGGATTAAGTTATTTATTTATTTATTTACAGGATTAGATTATATACATTTAGTTACTTATAATATTTAACCTAACTTTTTTCGATATAGTTCAATTTTCTTAAAGCTTAATATTGTATCATTAAGTGATTGGAAAGCTATCATGAAAAGTACTACGGAGAGAGGAGACCCTTGGGGGATACCATTGTGGAGAGTATAAAATTTGGAGAGTTATTTACTCTGACCCGAATCGATCCTTTGGTCATGAATGCCTTTATTATGTTAAAGATTTTGGGATACACACCCCAACGGGAGAGTTGAAGCAGAATCGTATGTACCCCAACGCGGTCGAAGGCTCTTTCAAAGTCCATTGCCAACATGGTGATGTGGTTTCTAGACGAAAGAACGTCTTACACGTGGTGATGGATGTGTAATGAGGAGTCAAGCGTACTGTGCTTAGGTCTAAAAGAGGATTGGTTGGGGCTGATAAATTTGCTTTTTGTGATGAACCACATCAAATGCTTTGCAATAATTTTTTCTACTGTTTTGGCTAAACAGGAAAGTAATGAAATAGGGCGATATAGCTTGTTATTTCTTGGGGTGATTTATTGGGTTTGAGAATAGGGACTACCACGGAGGATCTCCATGTGTGAGGATATGACCCTGATTCGAACATTGAGTTGTATAAAAGTAATAACTTGTCCTTGACCTTTTCGGGCAGGTGTCGAAGCATCGGGTATGACACTCAGTGGAAACCAGGTGTTTTCCCTGTTGCATGTTTAAGTGCAAAGTCTAGTTCTATGGACGTGAAATTGGATTCGAGATATTTATCATCGATGAATAAGCTAGTGTTGGAATATGAGTGAATGGATCAAAGTTGTCATCTTTCGAATAATTACACCACATACTGGCAAACGTGTTAACAATCTCCGCCGGAGATGAGATGACGGATTCTTGTATCTTAATTATTTTAATAGGGGTAGGGGGGTTTCCAATCAAACTATTTATATTGGACAACACTTTTTTAGTAGTTGAGAGCGGAGTTATTTCAGACGTAAATTTATGGAATGCTTCGCGCTTGGAATTTTTAGCAGCTTTTTGGAAAAAAGCGTTCGCTTTCTTGTATGCAATCAAATTAGAAATGGATTACGAACTTTTCTAATTGTGCCATAGATGTTGTTTATTATTCCTAAGTAAAATTTACTCGTTATTCCACCAGAATAATTTCTTCGATCTGTGGTAAGGCTTTGTTTGTGGTATTAATGCAATACATTAGCAGCAATTCTAATAGATTTTAATATTTTAGTCGCGAAAAGGTTTAAGTCATTCGTTTGTGAAAAAATACAATTACCATTGCAGATAAGTTGATATTTGTTCCAATTGGTAAGATCAGTTTTGTATTTAATGTTGTACCTAATTTTATCAGATGTGGCATGGATACAGATAATTATGGAGATAGGGAAATTGGGAAACTTGGGATTATCCAATATCTTGGTAGGTAGCTCCGGGAAAGCTACTTCAAATTTTAAGGGTTGTCTCCGCTTTTTTGTGGGGGGGCTTTCAGCAAGTGCGGAGTACCGGTTAGTCCCAGGTTGGGTGGTCTAGGGGCCATAATGAGCAAACTTACTAATTTAGTTTTTTATTTTTTTTTTAGCACGGAAAAAAGAACACGTGAAAAGAAAAATGAAAAAAATTAAATGAAAGCAAAGTAATGAGAATGCACTGATTAAACGCCGATAAGTAAAAGCACGTCTACACAGTGTGAGTGTTAGTTGACAACTGTTATACGAAATTATTTCTCATTGACACATGCTTTTGAGCATTTGATCGCTACTAAAGTTTTTTTTTAAGTATGTTGTATGGGAGCTATACGATCCAGTAACTCTAGAGTCTTGAAATTTACGCATTTCATAAAAATTGATTAGAAAATAAAAGTACCTAAATTTTAGTTCAATAGGACAATAAGCATAAAAGTAATACATAATAGTATTAATAAAGGTTCGTGCAAAATTTCAGCTCTCTAGCTCAAACACTGGGAAACTACTTAGCATACATACAGACTGACAGACGGACATGGATTAATGAATTCGTCTTGTCGAGCTGATCCAGAATATGTATACTTTATAGGATCTCTGATGTCTCCTTCTGCCTGTTACAAACTTCATGACAAACTTATAATGCTGCTTTTTATTCTTTCATATCTGTAGTAAACCTTAACATAATAAAGTACCCGAAATTTGTCAATGAAATTGCCTGCGTTAAGTATTTTTTATGTTTTTTGTTTTCTGTATGTTGGTAGGACTGTTCTTAATTACTATACCAAAAATAATCGCGATCTGTCAACCAGTTTATTTTAATCAATCCAGTAGTTCTCGGCGAATATTATAATGGAAAAAAATATTGAACAAAGAGTTTGTCTCAACTTACAGTGAGTCTGTTTTATCGAAAACTCAGGCTTACGAGTGGTACAAAGCCTTTAAAGACGGTCGGGAGGGCGTCGAAGACATGTGTCGTTCCGAAAGGCGACAAATGACAAATTCCGGGTACTTTATTGTCTTAATGAAACCTAATAAATATCTAACGCGCGCAATTTAAATGACTTTATACCAAACCTAACTTAATGAGTGGCATCATTGACTATATACTTTGCGAAATGGAAAAGATGTTGCACACTCAGGTAAACAAAGCTGTGCTACGTAAAATGTTTGAAAAGCGTTTGTGGAAATTTGGAGAAAGATTTGTCGATTACTTCAACGACAAAATAAGAATCAACTTGGTCCACGAAGCGTCCCAGACCAGTAAGCCAAATGATGCCGCCAACAACCTTTGATAATAGCAAGGTGGACAAGTCAAAGCAAAAGTGTTACAACTGTAACAACGATGGACATTTTGCAGCTGAATGCAGAAAGCCGAGAAGAAAGAACGGCGACTGCTTCGGCAGCCTCTATAATATAATTCTAACGTATCTTTATTTGCAGAATGCCTCATTGCCTCGGGAAGTCTCATAAGTTCTGTTAAAAAATCTCTCGTGCCACCACGAGTAACGTATGAAGATGTATCAGATAAAGTTCATTATGGAATTAACAAAAGCAAATTGAAAGAGTATGGAAAATTTTTTGTTTATATAAGAGTTAACAATAAAAAAAAATTAAAATGAATCTGATTGTGGTTGAAGACAAGTCAATGAGCTATTCTGTTTTGTAAGGACGAGATTTTTTAAGCACCAGCAAAGCTTAATTAATTTTAAATGCAAATACGAATGAAAAGGAGCCATTAATTAAAAGTTTAACTACCAATTGAAATGAATTGGTATCAAATAACTAGAATAATGACATTACTAATGAAAATGTAAATTTTAAATTCAATCAACAGGTGATCGACAAGTTTGTTGAAAATAGCTTAGGAAATACCGTAAAAGATTGTAATGAAAACTTTGAAAAGCAAATACTTGTTAATAGCAAGTTACGAGCTTGAAGGTAAAATGCAATTGGACAATATAAAGTAGTCGAACGACAATTTTATGCTAAAAAAAACGATTTTGGAAAGTAATAGGTTCCAGCTACTTGCTGAAAAAGATGAACCTGCTAAAAAAAATGACAATAACTCAGCAAAACCTAAAACCACGAAACTTCCCCCAATATATGTTCGTGAAGAAAGGTCGAATAGGCTGGTAGATGCTATCCAAAGAATAGTTGGCAAGAATAACTTTCATATTGTCCCTATTACCAAGGGTAATATAAAAGAAACTAAGGTCCAAATTTATACGGAAGCACCCTAGAGAGTCTAAAAGAAATCTCACAAACTACCCCAACTCTAAATGCGCTTAATGATGCAAAACTCTTTTCAAGAGATGATGAAAATCCAAATGAAAATTTTGGATAAGTTAAATTCCCCATAATGGCTCATTTAAAAATCACTCACTGGAACGCAAATGGCGTTTCACAGCACAAACTAGAGCTGATGAAGTATCTAGAGGACAACAATGTAGATATGAAGTTAGTCTGTGAGACTCATTTGACTAGCAAAAACAACTTCTTTATACCAGACCATATAGTTTATACAACAAATCATCCGGATGGAAAGACTCATGGCGGTACATGTATTATTATAAGCAAGCGTATTAAACACCAGACCCTAGAGTCGTACTCATCTAGTTATTTACAAGCAACTTAGGTCAGGTTGCAAATGCCTTATGGTAATCTGACGTTATCTGCTGTATATTGTCCTCCATGATTTCCTATATCTGCGGATGTTTTTAAAAATTTCTTTGATAGCCTTGGATCACGATTTTTGGCGGCCGGTGACTACAATGCTAAACACACTTATTGGGGGTCTCGTTTAGTAAATCCAAAAGGTCGGCAACTTTACAGCACTCTTGTAAATTGTAAAAACAAGCTAGACTTCGTTTCTCCGGGTAGACCTACATACTGGCCGGCGGATCAAATAAATTTAAGATAAAAGCAGGAGTTCCCCAAGGTAGTGTCTTGTGACCAACTCTATACATGTTATTCACTGCCGACATTCCAACAAGTAGTCAAATTGTTACTTCGACTTTCGCTGATGACACTGCCGTAATCAGTCGCTCCCGTTGCCCAGTTAAAGCATATTACAATACATTTACATTGAACCGACGGACTTGTTCTCCAGTAACGTTAAATGGTGTTACAATTCCTCAAATCCAAGTGGTAACTTATCTTGGCGTTCACCTGGACAGATGGCTTACCTGGCGGAAGCATATATAATCTGAAAAGATACATATGAAACTAAGGGCTCAAAGTCTTCACTGGCTAATCAATTCTAAATCTGGACTGAGACTTGAGTACAAGGTGATGCTGTATAACTCTGTTATTAAACCAATTTGGACTTATGGTTCTGAATTGTGGGTACCGCGAGCGCGAGTAACATTAAAGTTATACAAAGAGCACAATCCAAGATACTTAGAACAATCACGGGAGCGCCATGGTATATGAGGAATGAAGACATTCACAAGGACCTGGAAGCACCATCTGTCAAAGATGAATGTTCCAAGCGTAAAGCTATTTATATGGATAAACTAGTTCGACATGTTAATCCTCTAGCCAGAGTCCTTGTCCATACAAGGAACTCATCTCGACTGATCCGTAACGATCGTGCTGCCCTTTTGATTAATTAGAGGCTCGTAGTGCCAAGTGAACTCCTTCCTCTTCATTGTAGGAGGGACACATGTGTATTAGTTTTTTTTTAAGATTTGTAACCTTATTGTTAGACCTATGTATTTACGAGGTGTGACAATTAAGCAACGGGACTGGTCTGTAAAACATACTTTATTGAAAACTTATTACAAATAACAATTAATCTCCTTCAACATACTCCCCTTCCCTATCTATACACCGCTGCATGCGAGTTTTCCACTGGTTAAAGCAGTGCTGAAAGTCACTAAGTGTTAGACTCCTTAGCAGGTCTGCCGTTTTTGCTTTTACCTCTTCAACCGACTCAAAACGTGTTCCCTTCAACGATCTTTTGATTTTGGGGAACATGTAGAAGTCGCAGGGAGCGAGATCTGGTGAATACGGTGGGTGTTCGAGCACGGTAATTGATTTTTTCGCTAAGAACTGCTTCACAGAGAGTGCATTGTGCGCTGGCGTGTTGTCCTGATGCAGAATCCAGGATTTGTTGTTCCACAGGTCTGGTCTTTTCTTTCGCACTTTTTCTCTCAGCTTCTCTAGGAGCTCAATGTAGTATTTCTGGTTTACAGTTTGACCCTGAGGTACCCATTCAACCATAATGATTCCTCTGTTGTCGAAAAAAACAATCAACATTGCCTTCAGTTTCGATTTGCTCATTCGAGCCTTTTTCATTCTTGGTGATCCCTGCGTCTTCCAGTGCATGGATTGTCTCTTTGTTTCAGGGTCGTACTGGAAAATCCATGTTTCGTCACATGTGATGACTTTTTCCATTAGCTCTGGATCTGCTGTCAATGGTTGCATGATGTCAAAACAGATGTTTTTCCGGTTCTCCTTCTGTTCGGGAGTGAGGTTTTTTGGCACCATTTTGGCACACACTTTTGTCATTTTCAGATCTTCATGTAAAATTTTTCTCACTGTCTCTCTGTCTACATTCGACATATCTGATATCATCCGAAGACTCAAACGCCTGTCTTTCCAAACAATTTCATTAATTTTTTGAACGTTTTCTGCAATTCTTGATGTCACAGGGCGTTCAGTCCGTTGCTCATCATCAACTTCTTCCCGGCCCTCAGAAAATCGTTTGTGCCATTCGAAAATTCTAGTACGTGACATGCAGTCATCACCAAACACATTTTTTAGCAATTGAAAACACTCACTTGGAGGTTTTTTTAATTTTACGAGAAATTTTAAATTAATTAGCTGCTCGATTTTTAAACTAATCATTTTTCCGGCACTTCTATTACACAACACTGTACTCAAACTAGGTTTAAAAGCAAACTAGACTAGACAGAGAGGCGGGATCAAGTGGATTCTGCGCAGTAGGAATCAAGGTCACTCACCATCCATCCCCACTCTTAAAGCTAAAGACAGACGACTGTGGTATACTCAGTCCCGTTACTTAATTGTCACACCTCGTATATAGGAGATTCAATAAATACTACAAATATAAAAAAAAAAATTTTTTTCAACAATTCCACTTGAAACCTTGTCGACCTGAACAACCAAGACTAAAGAGTGAAATAAAGTTGATATAAGAAAATGCAGATGGCTCATGGCTCGAAGCTGATGCTGTGTATCTGGTGGGACCAGCTCGGTGTAGTGTACTATGAACTCTTGAAACCAGGGGAAACCATCACAGGAGCCCTCTATCGGACTCAAATAATACGTTTGAATCGAGCGTTGAAGGAAAAACGCCCGCAATACTCGGAAAGACACGACAAGGTGATACTTCTACATGACAACTCGACCACATGTTTCCAAGGTAGTGAAAACATACCTGGAAACTTTGAAATGGGACATTCTACCCCACCCGCCGTACTCTCCAGATATCGCCCCTTCTGATTTTTATTTATTCAGATTGATGACGCATGAACTGGCAGGACACCACTTTCGTTCTTTCGAAGAAGCCAAAAACTGGATTGATTCGTGGATCGCGTCAAAAGACGAACAATTTTTCCGACGAGGAATTCAAAAGCTGCCAGTAAAATGGAAAAAAGTTGTGGCTAGTAATGAAAATTAATTTGGAGATTGAGTATGTAACGAGTTTTTTTTTAATAAAGCCTCAAATTATGAAAAAAACGGCGATTTTCTATTTGTACGCCCAATAGTTTTACTAAAGAAGAAAACCGGAGAATTACGAGTGTGCGTTGATTTTAGGCTACTTAACAAAGTTACAATAAAAGACAACTACCCGATTCCGTTGATAGATGCTTTGTAGGATAGTTTGTCACAGAAAGCGATATTCACAAAGTTGGACTTAAAAAATGGGTTTTTCCATGTCTTTATGCACGAAGAATCAGTAAAGTATACGTCTTTTATAATTCCTTTGGGGCAGTTTGAATTTTTAAGAATGCCGTTTGGCTAAAAAAATGCATCATTGATGTTTCAGAGATTTGTTAACAATATCTTTGCAGACATGGTCAGAGAAGGGAAAGTCATAATTTATCTGGATGACATTATGATTGCATCTGAAAATCTGGAAGACCATTTGAGTATTTTAAAAGAAGTTTTTACACAATTGATTCAAAATAAGAAAAATGTGAATTTTTGCAATCCAAAGTAAAGTACTTAGGTTATATAATTACAGGCCGACGAAAAAGGGCTTGAGGCGTTAAAAAATTTCCCAGTACCAGGTAAAGTACACGAAGTCCAAAGTTTCCTTAGTTATGTTCCTATTTTAGACGGTTTATAAAAGATTTTTCTACGATAGCCAAACCCTCAGATGATTTGACACGAAAAGAAAACACATTCTTGGGCACAATAAGTTAGCATCGTTTCAATGCCTCAAAGAAAAACTTGTCAACTCGCCAATATTAGCACTATACAATCTGAAGTATGAAACAGAACTTCACTGTGATGCGGGTGCGATAGGTTTTGGTGCAATTCACCCTTTTTTTTTTTTTTTTCTCGAAAAGAACTAATGAGACGATACTGCCGATAGTAAATGCATTACAACGTTTTCGAGTATATTTATAGGGTATTAAGTTTAAAATAGTCACTGATTGCAATTCGTCAACGTTAACCCTAACAAAAAATGATTTGAATCCAAGAATTTCAAGATGGGCTTTAGAACTACAAAACTATGATTATGTCCTTGAACAGAGAGCAAGTTACCAAGTTTGTCAGGCTGTATGCTACTAAAACAACAAGTGCTAGAGAAGTTGTAGAGTCACTTAAAAAATTTTTCATATCATATAGTCGTCCTAGAGCAGTTATTTCTGATAGAGGGAGCTGCTTTATGTCTAAGAATTCCAAGATTTCATAGATATCAATAATTGGAAACATATAAAAATTGCGACAGGGTCACCGCGGCCAAGTTGAAATGGTAAACAGAAATTTGGGACCAATGATTGCAAAGTTGATAGATTCCGAACAAGGTTTGAATTGGGAGAAAGTTTTAGAGACTGTAGAATTTACGTTAAACAATACATTGCATAGAATGATAAGTGAACATCCCAGTAAAATGTTGTTTGGCGTCGGACAGAACGGAAAACGTGTTGGACAAAGATTATGAATTAACTCAAGTGGATGTTTAGTCAATTCGTAGTCATGCAGAAGCGGTACAGTTGCAAGCACAATGCTATAATAAACAATACCTTGATAAAAAACGTAAAGAGTTAATAAAATATAATGTAGGAGATTATGTTATGGTTAAAAATTTTGATTCGCATGCAGGTGTGTCAAAAAAGTTACTACCAAAGCTTAAAGGTAACAGATAACATAAATTTTGGAAAACGAACGATATCTTCTGGAGGAAGTTGAAGGTTTCCAGTTATCAAGGTTACCCTACAAAGGTATATGGGCAGTTGCTAATATTACGCCTTGATTCGATGGTTGTGGTAGGTGTAAAAAAGGTGAAAATTTGTCAAGTTATAACGGGGTTCAAGAAATTTTTTATAATGATCAAATAGAAATTGAAGAAGACGAAGGCAACAATGAGAAAGACAAAGAAAAACAAGAAAGAACGTTATCGTCGACTATGCCAAAGATGAAATACTCTTCACGGGACGCAGTGAATGTTTCATTGTAGTATTCCGATTGATTGACCGATTCAGCTGGTTCCGACAAATTTGTTGCACCTTTCTTTGAATCTGATAGTGTTTAAGTTTCAGTTCGATAGGACAAAAATAAAAAAAATTTTTCTAATTAGAACATGATTTCAAATGGTGGGCTTATATGGGAGGTACCCCCTTTTGGTCCGATTGAACTGGTTCCGACAAATGTACTGCGTATGGTGAAAAGAAAGGTTCGTGCAACATTTCAGCTCTCTAGCTCAAAAACTAACTAGTTTGCATACATACAGACGGACAGACGGACAGACAGACAGACGGACATGACTGATGGAGCTGATCAAGAATATATATACTTTATGTAATTTTTTTTTGTCTCCTTCTGCCTGTTACAAACTTCATGACAAACTTATAATACTACTCACTTCCGTGAATAGGCAAAGAAAAATCTGTAAACGACGTTGTAGAAAGTGAAAATGAACAAAAATGTAATAAAGCACTTAATGCGAATAAGATAATAACAAGAAGTATGTCGGCTAGGATCGGGAGATCCTGATTGCCAGGATGGCCGAATTGTATTTTATATATAAGTATGGAACAGTATATAAGTGTAGTATATAAGTATAGAGAAGTATATAAGTAGTGTATAGAAAATAAGCAACGCCACTGTCTGTTCATTTATAGGTATTGTGCAAAATATAATAAGTTTGTATAATAACAGAGAATAAAGAGAGAAGAGTCTGTCAATGGTTGACTGTCAAGCTGAAAATTACAACGCCACCAGCTTTAATCTTGACTTCATATCTTACCTATTTAATTTGGTTTTGCTAAACTAACTGATATTTTTTTCATAATTTTCAGTTCAGCCGGTTGCAGCCTACATACGTAAATGTGTACAAGACACATTTAGAAAATTTTCTCACCCTTCGCTCTATCTCAAGAACTGTACTAAAAATTAACTCAGACGAAATTTTTAGAGAATTTTATATTCTACAACTTGTATGCAAACATTAATTGTTGTTGAAATCATTAGAATAAAGATATTTAAAAGGAAACGATTTTCGTGACCTTTGACCTTGAATATTTTGGCTTGGTAACACGAGATTCTATGAAACTTTTGACTTAACGTACAGAACGTGAAAACAAAGCTGTACACCAATTTTAAGATTATTTACTTTCATTCCGAGACTTATCTCTTTTCTCACCATATTTAACTGGACTTTAAAAATTCAAATTTGTTTGTTTATTTGGTCGAGTCTGATGCGCGGCCATACTGTTCATCTAATTGCATTGAAATTTTGTGTATCTGGATTTTACATCAGTGTAAATGTGTAAATGTATAACTTGGAAGACATAATATCCTGTTACACCAAAGCTTACATACGCTTCATATGAGTTATTATACTCTTCACGGAGTGAATAGTATTATAAGTTTGCCATGAAGTTTGTAACAGGCAGAAGGAGACAAAAAACCACATAAAGTATATATATTCTTAATCAGCTGGATTAGACAAATTGATTAAGCCATGTCCGTCTGCCTGTCTGTCCGTATGTATGTATGCAAACTAGTCCCTCAGTTTTTGAGCTAGAGAGCTGAAATTTTGCACGAACCTTTCTTTTTACCATACGCAGTTCATTTGTCAGAACCACCCGAATCGGACCACTAGGGGGGTACCTCCCATACAAACCACCCATTTGAATACTACAATGAAACATTCACTGCGTCTCGTGAAGAGTATTTCATCTTCGGCATAGTCGGAGATAACCTGCTTTTTAGTTTTTTTATTTTATATCATTATACAATAGATACTATTTTCCTGATATGATAAGTGATCTAATTACCATCAGAAAAACTAAGCCTAGATCCAAACGTTTTGGAGAAATATATATAGAAAGATGAAAATGGATGCCCAAGCTATAAAGGAAAACAGATATAATTTCATTCAACTCGCGATATATATCTTACCAATGTAAGCATATACTCGTATGCAGTACGGGATCTTCGATGTCAGTTATTAAACAAAATGATCATCACAAAAAAGTGATAATATATTTTAAATTAGTATGAATATGGTATACGAAATTCTCTTCTAAGCTATGCGGGAGAATATATCAGTTCTCTTGTAATATTTTATATTCTCTATATACATATTTTTCAAGTTATGTTTGCGTTATTTAAATCATCGTAGATCTAAAGCAATACTGAAACAAAATATTTTCACCTTAGCATTTTTTATTGTAAAAAACCTTCACCCAAAAAAGGCTTATAAAAGCAGCATTCAATAAACCAAAACGTTTCTTAACAATTGAACTAATGTACAGAGCTACAAACGACATTATGCAAGTATATGTATAATTTATACTTATTTATCTATACTAATATTTGAAAGAGGAAATGTTAGTTCTTTTGTTTGGATTTACCTCAAAAATGACAACTGATTTTAAAAGTTCTATAAAAAGCTACATTATCAGCGAGTTACATGGGTTCTAATATTAAAAAAAATTAAAGTCCCGACGAAAATTACAATAATGTAACCTATAAGCATCAAAAATTCCAAAACCACGCTAAAAAAAATTTTATTGTTGATTATTATGCTGTGCTGCTTCTTGAATTTTGTTTTGTTATTATTGTTGTATTTCTTCCTTGCGTCTATTAATAACTTAGTACGCATAAGACTATTGCGCTCATCGGTCTTTCTTTTTGTATATGATGTTCACTGAGTGCGGGGCACGAGAGATAGAGTGTGTGTGTTTCGTCAAAGACTTTGTAATTATATGTACTGGACGAATCGTTGCACAAAAGAGACCGTACGTAGAACAACAACAATATACGTATGGACTGGACAAACAAGTGAGAACAACAACGTTATGCATGACACCGATAGAGACAACAAAGAGAAAGGTACGCTCATTCTACCCTTCACGCAGTACATAGTGTTAAAAGTTTGTCATGAAGTTTGTAACCCACAGAAGGGAACATCGGAGACCCCATAAAGTACTTATTCCTAAAAATATTTGCTTGATCAGCTCGGCGAGAGAAGTCAGTTAACCCATGTCCGTCTGTCCGTCTATCTGTATATCCATCTGTCCGTCTGTTTGGGTATCCGTCTGTTCATCTGTATGAGAGCAAACTGGTCCTTCCGTTTTCGAGCTAGAAAGCTGAAATTTTCTTCAAAGCTTTCTTTTCATAAGATGCTGTACATTTGTCCGAATCAGCCGAATCAGAGGAATATCTAATATACAAACCACCCACTAAAATTCAGGTTCTTATTAGAAAATCTTCTTTATTTTTTATACTATCGAATTGAAAATATAGGCGCTATAGATTTCTCGGAATAAGTCAAATCAGACCACTAGGAGCGTACCTTATACATAAAGACAACATTAGAATCCATGTTCTTATTAGAGACGTTTTTGTTTTTTATTTTACTATCGAACTGAATTTGGACCCACGTCCAGCAACTTTGTGTAGCCGAAGTTAAACTTCTTTTTACTTGTTTTTGATTTTTAAACGCTCATGAACGTGTTCGCCTTGTCCTCATGCACATCTCTATTGATGATGTAAGGAGTTCAATATATTTTACATATGCATATACAGTCCGCAGCCATTCACAGATACGAGTAATATTCTACATATGTATGTGAATGTGTGAAGGATGCATGAATGTATTCAAAAAGGCATATGAATGAGTTCGTGCAGGTCTGTAGTATAGACACACATATGTACGTAAACATTGCCTTGTGGCAGTCATGCGCATACCAAAATTTAATAAGTGTGCTAATACAAAATTCAAACCAAAAAAAAAAACGAAGCAACCAAACGAAAAGACGACCGGCCGAATGAAAAAATATACCAGGGATTGCCTTTCGCTTTCCCAACTACTACATATCTTTCTCTTTCTTTCGCTCTCATTGTAGCGGCGGTGGCATTCGTTAAGATTAACCGATAATATGTATAGAAACAGCTTTGAACGAAACGCAAGAAGCGGCATTCCTGTCACGCCTGTCACTGTTTGTGTCGTTGCTGCCACTGCGACACGTTTAACCAATCAGGAAACGAAACAAAGTTAACTAGCAAACAGCCATTTTAATAGTGCTTGAACTCACTCTAACCACGCACTCTTGTCACAGTTACAATGCAGTATAGTAGCTGGTACAGAAGCTAGTAGTAGGTAAGTAGCAAAATAGGCCACGCCTGCGACATACACTGCTTGCTAAATGAAATGAATAATGAAAATTTGGCCTCCCCGAAAATACTGTAAACTGAAAGTTAGGATTCTTTATCATGGCAGAGACACACATGGACAGGCTTGACTGCTTCTCTGTCAATTGAAGTTTGAAAATTTATATTGTGTTCGTTTGGCTCACGAGTAATGTGTTATTTTACTGTTTTAACAGTTCGAATGAATAACTTCGAAATAACGAAAGTGTAGCGGCCACAAAACACAGGCGAAACACCGTATTTTAAACACAGCGAAACGCACAACGAACATCGCGACGCGATCAACTTATGTTTCACATTTAATTAAAGGTAAAATGAAAATGAGGAATAATAAGGATATTAGAACATGGAAAATGAGAAACACAGAAAACGAGTCAAGTTAAGTGCACACACGCAGCAAATATAGAGAAGTGTGATACACGCACCGCATAAAAGCCGACAAAGACCTCAAAAGTAAACGTAAGGCGCTGAATTGCCTTGTCATGAAACATACTTAACATAGTATGCATGCATAGAACCAAATTAAACATTATTATAAGCTATAGTAACACCAATACACAATTATTTCCTCAGACTCTAAATTTCAATTCTGACAAAGTAAAGCATCCGTTAGGCCCAAAGAAAGTCGATGTCATTGTTAACGTAATATAGTTGTTTTCGTCGATTTCGTTCCTGCTGCCGTTGCTATTTCCGTTTTACAATATTGATTGAAGTTATCGTTTAAGAAGTTCGTTAAATCGTGAGTGGTAAACTTACGGAGATGTAATTATACCAACTAAAGCTTTCCGCAGTAAAGCTCGTGTTATCGAATCCTATCTATTTTTATAATTTGTCTGACGCGCTAAGTTTCCGATTCGTTTTTAAGGCAACGGCGAGAAAAGTGCATCAAAACAATACACCAGCCAGCCCATTCGGAGCAGCATCATCAAATGATATTCCGTCGCTTATTTTGTCTCCTTCCTGATACAGTATTTATGTCAGAAAAAAACATCCATCAATAAAACAAAGTGCAACAATAAGAACGAACACAACTTTCTACTGTGTTATATTAATAATACAAAAATCGCAATTTCAGCGTATAATCATCACCATCATAAAGACATCTGTTAATCAGTGAGTTTAATTGGCACCAGTAGTACGAGTGATACGAATGCCAATTGATAATAATGAGACATGCTGCGCCGTGTGTATCCTATTAAATCTTTGTTGTTTTTTTTTTTTTATAATATAGTAATTTTTTATTTATTTTTTTTTTAATTATATAACAAAGTAATTACTAAAAGGTGATGAGGTGAACGAAAGAAGAAAAAGAATTAAAACCGAATCATTCAACAATAACAAATATAAAACAAAAAAAATAATTTATTTAATATATAATATATAATTAAAAAAAAAAAAAAAAACAACGAGTACCGGTAAACTCTACTTACTCCTCCGCCCCCACCACCTTTTTTCATTCACATACCCGCCGCCCCTGGCAAAAACGCCGTGTGAAGAGTGGAAACGTAAAGAAAGTAAAAGTGTAATTTTAAACTTGAAAAATATTGAATAATATATAAAAAGGTGTCTTGCATCTTGCTTATGCAGGATAATTTTTAAATTGTCAAAGTAATTGCTTCAAAATTTATTCACCAACGACTTTCGACGCCTCCAGGGCGTTTAAACTGGAGGAGGATTTTGTCGGTGGCTGCATGACAATGTCGATGTATTCGACAACGGATAAAATGAAAATGTCGGCTCCGAGCTGTTTTCCAGGACGCTACAGTCCATCGTATCGAAGTTCAGAACAGATGCGTCGCTGTATGCCAAATCCATCTGTAAGTGCACTTAACTTTATTTATATATACACAGTAAAAATTCGATTCTTACACGTACAATACTAAAAAAAAAATCTTGCTGTAAGTTTTAAGGTTGTCACAAGTACCGATTTTTTAATTTCCATACAAATTTCGTCAAAATATGAAACTGACGGTAATCGCCTGGATTTTATTCAGCTCAAAATTGATTTAATTCAACACGTTCCGCATGCATTGTGAAGCCGATGGTACTTCTTCGAACTGTATTCAGTTTAATATACCCTAGAAAACTGTATATATACGAGGGTCAATCAACAAGTACTCAGCTTCACCGCCCGTTGGCGCTTCTATTACAAAAGAAACTTTGAAAGTAGGCTACTAAAAGAATATACTGCATGACGGTAACACTCTTTTGTAATAGCAGCGCCAACGGGCGGTGAGGCTAAGTACTTGTTGATTGACCCTCATATTGTATTGAATAAGAAATTTCAAATTCTTAAAATTTTGTGGTACATATTGTAAATTGTTACTAAATAAGTATGTTGTTGTTAATACGTGATTATTGCAAATATGCAATGTTTACTGTACATGTATACCAAGATAATAAGTACTAATTACAATAAGCATATCCGAACGAACGTATTTTACTTTCATGGAGAAAATATAAAAACAATCCTTTGCAAAATTTGGGTTCATTATTGGAATTGTTAGTTATTGTTATCAAGAAAGGGATAAACATAGAGTTTTCCGAAGCATGTATCTAAAAGAGGCTCTACAGTTAGTTTTTGAAACTAATCTATTTATTTTGTTGTTTATCCAGAAAACTGTGTATATATTTTTTATCTTAAAATGTGAGAAACCGTCCTGTTGCAATACCACTTAATTATGGAATATATAGACACTTTTTCATTCTCTGGATCTAGCGAGCTGAACGAATATTAAGCTAGACACAACCACATATTGCTTCTTCATTTTTAAAAAATCAATGAGTAAGTTCCACGACATGGAACCTTTTAAGAACTTGACATATGTATTATTGTCTGACTTCTTAAAATTCAAGTGCACAAATCTTTTGTCACAGTACTCCTCCTAAACGGCTGGACCGATTTTCATTTTTTTTTTTAAGAACAAGTGGATACAGTACATAGTTATGTTTTTGTAAATCCACCGAAAAAATCGGAATCTGTGGATAAAACTGTGCTTATAAAGCTAAGTCACATAATTTAAAATCAACCATCATCTTTGTGAAACATCTTTTTTTGATTGTTAGTTTTTAGAATCTTTATTTCTTATAATATTAAGATTTTTTGTTTTAAGCAAAACGACCGGGTCATTTATCTATAGGACATTCTACTAATTTCATCCCTAACGTATTGATCATCCAGGTCTTTATGGAATTCGAAATGGATCACATATCAAGGTGTACTACGTGGAGTGACAGACGAACCCAAAGTTGCAGTCAAATACTGCATTGTCAATACTGTTTTTAAAAATGAATTTCGTCCCAAACTTGTTCTCAAGGCTAAGTTGAGAATGTACTCCAATGAAACAGAAAATCTTTTTAGTTCTTGTTTTGAGCTGCATAAAAGAACATGATTTAATGTAGGTCTCCCAAGTAAGCTTTCGAACCTGGTGCGCCCCGAGGTATTTGCCTACATCGTTTTCATGAAATTGAATGCATTTTCTAATCTATCGTATAAAACCTTAAAAGGGAGGCATCGATAAATGGCATCTATCTAAAAGACTGTTAGTCTTATTTTTACATAATATACAAGAAAAATATTATTCAAGTGTGTTGAGAGAATAAAACTTTTTTCACTCAATTCAATTCAATTGTTTGCATGATACATATACATATATTGTATTATCATATACTTTTTTATACTTTTGATATTATATTAAATTTGTTAAGCTTGGGCTTTTGCTCTTTTCATTCAATTATTGTCTTACTTAACTCAAATATTTTTATACTCTTCACGCAATGAATAGTATTATACGATTGTCATGAAGTTTAAAACATACAGAAGGAGACATAAAAGTTTACCTATATCTTCTTGATCACCTCGACGAGACGAATTGATTAAGCCATGTCCGTCTCTCGTCTGTATGTATGCAAACTATTTTCTCAGCTTTAGAGCTAGAGAGCTGAAATTTTGCAGGAACCTTTATTTTTACTAGACGCCGTACATTTGTCATAACCAGCCGAATCGGACCACTAGAGGGGTTACCTCCCATGCAAACACTCATTAAAATTCATGTTCTTATTAGACATTTTTATAATCTTCACGGAAGTGAATAGTATTATAAGTTTGTCATGAAGTTTGTAACAGGCAGAAGGAGACAAAAAAAGCACATAAAGTATATATATTCTTGATCAGCTCGATTAGATGAATTAATTAAGCCATGTCCGTCTGTATGTCTGTCCGTCTGTATGCATGCAAACTAGTCCCTCAGTTTTTGAGCTAGAGAGTTGCAATTTTGCAGGAACCATTCTTTTTTCCATACGCAGTACATTTGTCGGAACCACCCGAATCGGACCAATAGGGGGGTTACCTCCCATACAAACCACTTATTTGAATTCATGTTCTTATTAGAAAAACTTGTTTTGTTGTTTATCCTATCGAACTGAAACTTGGACACTATCAGTTTCCAATACATGCGCAGGACATTTGTTGGAACCACCCGAATGGGATCACTAGCGGGGGTACCTCCCATACAAACCACCCATTGAATTCAAAACTTTTTTGTTTTCTGTCCTATCGATACTTGGATTCTATCAGTTTCCAAGATAGGCCCAGGACATTTGTCAGAACCAGCCAAATCGGACCCCTAGGGGGGGTACCTCCCACATAAACCACCCATTTGAATACTACAATGAAACATTCACTAAGTCCCGTGAAAAGTATTTCATCTTCGGCATAGTCATTCGTCTTCGAGCAGTCTTTCTGATCGGACATTTACCTCCCAGCTAATAAATTTTTATTTTCTTTGCTTCATATCAAATCTTAACAGTACCAATAATGACATCGAGAAATGCTTATTTCTCGTTTGTCGCTAATGATACCAGGAACAAAAACAAAGGTTCCTTATTAACCGCTCAGCCGGCCATAGAAAGAGCACGATCTTGCTCTCCTGTTCTGTTGTCTAGTACAGTAAGCACTAGTCACTCACTCCCATGGAGTGCCCAGTGCCCTTCCTCTCAACCACCTTTACATTCAAACACAGAAGCAACTGTGTTTAACACTACAACAAACACAACACAAAGCAAAATAGGTTCCAGCTATTTGCTGAAAAAGACGAACCTGTTAAAAACGATGACAATAACTCAACAAAACCTAAAACCGCGAAACCTCCCCCAATATATGTTCATGAAGAAAGCTCGAATAGACTGGTAGATGCTATCCAAAGAATAGTTGGCAAGAATAACTTTCATATTGTCCCTATTACCAAGGGTAATATAAAAGAAACTAAGGTACAAATTTATACGGAAGCAAACTACAGTTCTGTAACTAAGTACCTTAGAGAGTTTAAAAGAAACTATTATACCTATCAGTATATAAGTAGTAAAGGGCTGGTTGTTGTAATTAAGGGCATTGAACCCTCTGTTGATTGTAGCGATATTAAGACTGCACTGGAAGAAAAAGGGTTTGAAGTCAAAGTAGTGATTAATATGTTTAATAAAAATAAAATCCCACAGCCATTGTACAAAATTGAGTTGGCCCCAAAGCTGCAGCACTTAAAGAAAAATGAAGTGCATCCCATTTACAACCTTGAATGTTTACTTCACCGTAGGGTAACTGTAGAGGAGCCTCACAAACGAGTAAATCCTGTGCAATACACAAATTGTCAGGAATTTGGCCACACGAAATCTTATTGCACCCTTCGTCCAGTATGCGTAGCTTGTGGAGACTTCATGAAACCGCAACCTGTAAAGTAAGTCGCGGTAGTCCTGATCTTAAAAAATGCAGTAACTGTGGGGGCAATCATACAGCCAATTATAGAGGTTGTCCTGTATATAAGGAGTTGAAGAACCGTTTGCAGTCACAAACAAATTCCGCCCATTTTAGCCGTGAGGCTAACCGTACAGAATCAGCGACGGTTATGTGTCCACCACCTAATATTCCTTTAACTTCAAAGGTGTCGTATGCAGGTGCCCTGCGCTTAGGCGTACAACAAGAAACTGCGAAAAAGGTTGTGAAGCCTAGGGCTCCAATGTCTCAACATAATAAGTCAATCTCACAAACTACCCCAACTCTAAATGCGTGTAATGAGCCAGTGTTGCAACCACTAAGTTCTAGTGAGTCTATGTTGGTGAATTTATTGCAGACTTTGAATCAATCAATCTTAATGATGCAAAACTCTTTTCAAGAGTTGATGAAAATCCAAAAAAAAACTTGGATAAAGTAAATTCCCCATAATGGCTCATTTAAAAATCACTCACTGGAACGCAAATGGCGTTTCACAGCACAAACTAGAGCTGATGAAGTATCTAGAGGACAACAATGTAGATGTGATGTTAGTCTGTGAGACTCATTTGACTAGCAAAAACAACTTCTTTATACCAGACCATATAGTTTATACAACAAATCATCCGGATGGAAAGGCTCATGGCGGTACATGCATTATTATAAGCAAGCGTATGAAACACCAGACCCTAGAGTCGTACTCATCTAGTTATTTACAAGCAACTTAGGTCAGGTTGCAAATGCCTTATGGTAATCTGACGTTATCTGCTGTATATTGTCCTCCACGATTTCCTATATCTGCGGATGTTTTTAAAAATTTCTTTGATAGCCTTGGAGCATGATTTTTGGCGGCCAGTGACTACAATGCTAAACACACTTATTGGGGGTCTCGTTTAGTAAATCCAAAAGGTCGGCAACTTTACAGCACTCTTGTAAATTGTAAAAACAAGCTAGACTTCGTTTCTCCGGGTAGACCTACATACTGGCCGGCGGATCCAAGAAAAACTCCCGATATTATCGACTTTGGTATCACAAAAAATATACCAAGAAACCTCATATCAGCAGTTACTCATGATGAACTCTCTTCCGATCACTCCCCCGTTGATATCGTTTTATTCGATTTTCCAATATTTGAGGATCGCCCTTATAGACTCATATCTAATAATTGGTTGCAATATAAAAAGTGTATTAGTTCTCACGTAAAAATTGCACCTGCGATCAACTCTGAAAGTGATATAGACAAATCTGTTAATGAGTTAAGTGCCGTATTGGTAGCTGCAGCTGAGGTATCAACGCCTGGGATTGTTGCTCACAAGTTCAGCAGAAAATCGTTCTCAAATGGATTCTCCTATTAGAGACAGAAACGGAAGTTGGGCTCGGTCTGATGAAGAGAAGGCTAATGTATTTGGCAACCACCTTGAGCACGTGTTTCAACCAAATCTACCTACTAACAAATTTGTGCTTCCTCACCAGACAACCACAAATTCAGTAAATATTTCTCCATTAAAAACAAGCGCTAGAGATTGTATCTATTATAAGGACTCAACGGAAACCCAAAAAATCTGCTGGTTATGGTAGAATTGTGCCAAAAATGATAACTGAACTTCCAAACGCAGCAATAGTTTTTCTCTCGTGTCTTTTCAATGCTATCTTTCGAATTGGGTACTTTCCAAAGCAATGGAAGAAATCGATTATTATAATGGTTCCAAAGCTCGGGAAGGATAGGACATGTCCTGCTTCAAATAGGCCTATAAGTCTGTTTCCATGTCTTTCTAAGCTATTTGAGAAGGTCCTTAAAGACAAACTCAATCACCAGTTACAAGCAAATAGTTCAATCCCAGATCATCAATTTGGTTTTAGAGCAAAACATGGAACGATTGAGCAAGTCAACAGAGTAACTTCGGAAATAAGAACTGCCTTTGAACTGCGAGAATATTGCTCAGCAGTATTCCTTGATGTAGCACAAGCGTTTGATCGAGTATGGCATGAGGGTTTGATTTACAAAATGAAATGTTTGGTACCCCAAAATATGCATAGAGTCCTGCAATCCTACATATCAAATCGAGTGTTTGTAGTAAGGCAGAAAAATTTCTTCAAATGAATTTAAGATAAAAGCAGGAGTTCCCCAAGGTAGTGTCTTGGGACCAACTCTATACATGTTATTCACTGCCGACATTCCAACAAGTAGTCAAATTGTTACTTCGACTTTTGCTGATGACACCGTAATCAGTTGCTCCCATTACCCTGTTAAAGCTTCTGCAGGCTTGGATGCTCATCTTAAAAGCCTTCAGGCGTGGTTATCCAACTGCAGAATTAAAGTCAATAAGGGGAAATGTAAGCACATTACATTTACATTGAACCGACGGACTTGTTCTCCAGCAACGTTAAATGGTGTTACAATTCCTCAAACCCAAGTGGTAACTTATCTTGGCGTTCACCTGGACAGACGGCTTACCTGGCGGAAGCATATAGAATTTAAAAAGGTACATATGAAACTAAGGGCTCAAAGTCTTCACTGGCTAATCAATTCTAAATCTGGACTGAGACTTGAGTACAAGGTGATGCTGTATAACTCTGTTATTAAACCAATTTGGACTTATGGTTCTGAATTGTGGGGTACCGCGAGCGCGAGTAACATTAAAGTTATACAAAGAGCACAATCCAAGATACTTAGAACAATCACGGGAGCTCCATGGTATATCAGGAATGAAGACATTCACAAGGACCTGGAAGTACCACCTGTCAAAGATGAATGATCCAAGCGTAAAGCTATTTATATGGATAAACTAGTTCGACATGTTAATCCCCTGGCCAGAGTCCTTGTCCATACAAGGAAGTCATCTCGACTGATCCGTAACGATCGTGCTGCCGTTTTGATTAATTAGAGGCTCGTAGTACTAAGTGAACTCCTTCCTCTTCATTGTAGGAGGGACACATGTGTATTAGTTTTATAAGATTTGTAACCTTATTGTTAGTCCTATGTATTATATAGGAGATTCAATAAATACTATCAATATAAAAAGAAAACAAAAAAGAATAAATCTTCGCCATAGTCGAAGATAACTTTCTTTCTATTTTTTTTTTTTTGTTTTTGGCCTATCGAAAAGAACCTTAGACACTAACAGTTTCCAAGATAGGTGCAGTACATTTGTCGGAATAAGCCGCATCGGACCAATAAGGGTTAGAAAATTTTTTTTGTGTTTTTGTCCTATTGTATTAAAATTTAGATACTATGGGTTTCTAATTAATGTCCATAAAATGCAAAAATTTTGAGACCCTAAAGTTACTGGATTACATAGCTCCCATACAAACCCAAACTGATGTTTTTATTAGAAAACCTTTTTTGTTTTTTTTTGTTTTTTTTGTGTTATCAACATGAAATTCAAACAGTATAAGTGTCTGACCAATATTCAAAAATCGTGTAGATTTCAAGACCCTAGGATTACTGGATCGTAAACATTCCATACAAATATTAAGGTCTCAGTGTTGAAAAGCTCTATGTGTACTAACTATACCCCAAACATAAGTCAAATATTTTTGAATACTCTATCATACAGTGTCGGCAAAATCGTTTTCTAGGGTTCGAAGTTAAACTTCTTTTTATTTGTTTTCTTTTTTTGTGAGACGAGTTGGTTAAGCCATGCCCATCTGTCCATCTGTTTCTACGCAAATTATTCCCTCAGTTCTTAAGCTTGAATTTTGTATGAACTTTTATTTTTACCAAATTCAAGTTCTTATTAGAAAAACTTATGTGTTTTTAGGGTTCCGATCCCAAAGGGTACCGTCTGTCCGTCCGTCCTTGGGTCATATTTCATCAACCGTAATAGCTAGAGAGTTGAAATTTGCACAGAATGTGTAGTTCTATACGAGCATCAGCAACAAATACCAAAGCTAAAATATTTTGTAAAACTTAAAGGGGTCCCCATACAAGAAACTTTTTAGTTTGTATGGCAGCTATACGATCCAATAATTCCACGATCTTGAAATTTGGGTGGTTAGTGGCTATCAGAAACTTATATTGTGAAGAAGCAGCGGTCCCCCATAATAAAATGGCATGGAGCCAAAGTTATTATTCAACTCTGTTCTTATTTTGGATTCAGAATACAATAATTTTTCTTTTAACTTTAAAACAAATATAACTAAATTTCAGTCTGCCATTCTTTATAGGAGTTTCAATTAAAGATTCACTTCAAATTCAAACCTTAAGAATATTTGATCAGTTTATTTTCATCATCATTATAATTCATTGAAATGAATTCTAATGTTTGAAGGTAGCTAATGTTATTTTGTACTCAATGGTTCATTGGCATGCAAACACGATTACCTTTCACAAAACCAATCAATAAAATGTATTCTGTTTGGAGTCTCCAATATATTCGTCTGTATGAAGAGTATGTAAAATGCAATAAAAATTCAATTCGTTGTGTATTTTGTATTATTATCCTTATTATTCAAAAATAAATTTCAAACTAGAAAAACCTTAATGTTAAAAGAAATTGGATTAAAAATGAAACCTTAAATTCTATATAAAGTAAAATTATTACCAAAGAAATTGAAGTTAATGAAAACTTAAATTCTTGCAAATAAAATATGTAATTGTATTTGCTTAATACTAAAATTAAAAAACTTTAATTTAATCATTCATGCTATTGCTATGCAGGAACATTGTTTTGTTTATTTTATCGGGGTTAGTAAAAATTTTGCACAGTTTTCTGTTATTCAATTCCAAGTATTTGAAAGTGCACTCTCAGATGGCATGGTAAATATTTTGCAGTTTGTTTTGTACAATAAATAAAATATAAATTTATGTTTATATTCCACCATGAAAAGCAATTGAAATCATTGCTAAAAGTTACATTGTGGTTTAAATATCTTTCTAGTTCCTGTCCCACTACTTCATTATTGTTGAGCAAATGCATCATCTTCAATATTTGTTGCTTTTTGAGGAGATGCTTCCATATTGTGTTCTACAAATTCTGCTACAGAATTACTTTTTCCATTGGGAGAACATTGCAACAGTATACAAGTGGATGGAAAGAGGAATACGACAACTTGATATCACCAGAAAAATCTTGAAAACAGTTGACCTAATGTAATCTAGGTACACGAACTTAATTTGTTTTAAAATTTCTGTGTCGTTCAATTCAAGAACTCATTGTTTATGTTTATATATGTATGTATGAGGTATTTAAATGAGTTGTAGGTCTTTTGCTTGCCTCAAGCTTTGTCGACAACTCTTGAAAGACTGACAAAAAGCTCAAAACTGAGCTTAGAAGATTAATACATATTGAAGTTTTCAATCCTATTTGTTTCGTTTTTCGTCATTAAAATATTTGTGACATTAACTCAATTTTTTTCTACAGACTTTAATAAGTACTAAAATGTATTTCAGCGCATTGGGCAGTGACTTTTTAAAGATAATGATTAAAAAAAGATTTTGATCCAGATTATTTGAAATACTTCACCAATTTACTGCACTTAGTAATACAGCAAATTCAGGGATTTTCTTTATAGTTGTTTGTACTGTATTGTGCTCTAAATGGTTTATGCACTGAATTGTTTCTTCTTCGCGAAAAGCAGCACAATTATAGATTTTTCAACATCAAGATCATTAACAAGTTCATCAACTTTTCCCGAATATGCCTAAAACAAATAAAAAATGATTTTCGTTGTAAAGATTTAAAATAATTTACACCTACTGTAGGACCATTGCTCCTTTTACCGCTTGTTACAGCAGCTGTGAGCGATAACCGAGGTGTAATCGGTGTCGATCACGTAATCGAAAGTAACTCTGTATGTCAAGGCACACCACGAAGAGGAAGACACGCGAGAGAAAAAGATGTCTGCCTGTCGCCAACGGTCGAAACAAAACAAGAGGGATAAGTGAAGCGGATGACGACACAATTAAAAAACAATTTCACACACCATATAAATAATAACACAAAATATAATATAACCAATTAAATATAATAAATAAACGTTAAATTTCAAATTTGCATTTTTGCCATAACACCGCTATTCATAATGTAACACTTGTGTTTCACTATGTTCGACGTGTTTCCCTAAATTTATAAATACTACTATGTAACCAACAGCTTCTTTCCTGTTGTTATCAACAATTTTAGCAAATGTATTCCACTTTTTGTGATCAAGCTGTATTCTCCATTAGACAGCATTTCTTTAAACTTAAAGTTTCCCGATGCAGTTGCTATCGGATCCTAAACAGAGTTCAACAAAATTCCAGATTTAAACGCTGAGCACAATTATCCCAGCAGACGCCAACCACCGCTTGCAGAGCTTCATATATATACATTGGACATGACAAAAAATTAAATAAACAAAAACAACACTTAAAATTAACAAGTAACTAGCAATACTTGAATGCGCATTAAATATATACCATATTTTTAATAATTTTAAAAATTATTATTCCCTATTCATTCATTCATCGATTTTGTGATGGTTACGAAAATTGAGTACGAAATTCAATGGTACTCAGTTATGCAAAGCAACTGAATACGTTCATACAGGCGTCTACAAGGACAAGATCATTTTTATATTTAATAAAAAAATCTAATTCATGACAAAATTCATGTTTTTTACCTCAAATTAGGAGTCATCATTAAGACGTTAAGGTTTTCACCTTCAACTTTTCGTAGAATAATTGATTTAAAAAAAATTATTTTAGTATCATGTTACCCATAAATGATATATTGAAGAGAAACTGCTCATCAGTATCGCTTTGAACAAACTGCAAGTATAATAATAAGTACAGATTGGCCGGCGTATGGTACCATTTTTTGTCTTTATTTCAGCCACACGGACTCGTCCATCAGTGCCGGCATGCGTGCTGGTTATGCAACCAAGAACCCACTGTTGGGGTGGTGTGTTGTCTTCATTGACCAAAACAAGTTGGCCCGACTCGATATTGTCCTCAGGCTTGAGTCATTTCGTGATCTTGCAATATGTGTAAATAATTGCGCTTCCACACATTCCAAAAACGTTGCTTGATATATGTAACTTGCTGCCTCCATGTAAGATTCAAAAACTCTACTGTCATCAATTATCGGTTTAGGTATTGACTTCAAAGATGTTCCGATTAGAAAATGCGCAGGAGTCAAAGTTTGTCCATCATTTGAGTCTTCAAAACAGGGTGCAATTAGTCGAGAATTTAGAATTGATTCTTTCTCGATTTCAATCGTGTAACCAATAGACTCTTCATTGAAAAACAACTTCCCAAAGTCCACCAAAGTGTGGTGTACATTGGGGAGTGATTTTGAACTCGAAGCCTAGAGTACTGCTGAAAGTTTGCAAGTTTAGCGAGTTGATTTGTCCAAAAAGTTACTGCAAAAAAATTCGTTGCATTATGCTCCTGACTCCAAAGAAGCGCTTTAAACACAGAAAAAAATATTTAGTTGATAAATCGGAAATAAACTCAATATAGACTGTTTTCGTTGAGAAGCAGACGAAGACTGATATATATGTCTTGTATGGCACTTTGCTGCGAATCCGGTATGAAGTTGTAAATGGACCGCAAATATCGACAGCGCATACAAAAAAATGGTCGTTGGGAATGAAAGCTATCGACTGGAAGCGATCCCATAGGTTGTTGCATTAGGTGTAGCTATAACAGTGATTCTCAATTGTAATGATGAAGTATGAAGTTGCGATGTACTTTCTGTTTACACCAACTTTATTAAACACTCTTAATACGTATGCCAAGACTCGCAAAATACGACGATAAGAAGAAATTCTATAAAGAATAAAAATTTCTATAATGGAGCCAAAAACACTCCCCTCGTTGCCACCATCATTACATTTGAGAACAGTTGCATCACGTGTCTCTAACTTAGATTGGTCAAATGTTCTACATAACACAGTTATGAATTAGAATTTAGCTTTTATTAATGCTTTCTCAACCAATGGAAAATAATTCTAAAATCTGTTCAGAAATAAATGTCCTTCACTAGCGGTTCTATCTTATGTTCTCACTTTTGCCACGCTTGACAGAACAAAAACGCAGCGTATAATTTTAGTCGTGGTAAAGATATTGCTTTAATAGGTGCAACCTTTGATTTTGCAATGATCAACATTGCTCTGATTGTTCGTTCAATATCTGCCCTTCAGTATATATAACAAATTCTTTGATCCATTTTTTTGGAGTAGGCAAAAACCGAAGACGAGCCAAAACACGTACAAGCAAAAAGGCTGTCAAAAAAAAAAAAACATTCAAAATGGCCGACCTTGATGGCATAAGTGAGGGACATGAGTATTAACATAACGCCATAAAAAAAAATCAAAAAGCGAATATACGTAGTCCGCGTAAATTCAAAATTAGCGATATGATTTGAACAGACCTAGTATACGTAAAAAAACGCGCATTGCAAAAACACTTGTTTAATCGGTTCCTAAGTATTAATTTCTGACTTTTTATAACAGGACAGCGAAAATTACCATGTAAAGACAAGTCGTACTTCTTAAAATCTGTTCTTAATTTGCTGATTTGAATTAGGTAGCTTTTTTTTTTTTAAACATAAAATACAAATAGATAAATTTACATGCAATTTAATAAAAAAAATTGCGTTTTATCGAATTGGAAGTGGGTGGTGGTGTGGTGGGGTGGTGTGGGATGGCTGTAAACGGGTTAAACCATGCCCATTTTATTATTAAATAGTTGTTGGCATAAATTTTAATCACAAATAGTCTTTTCAAAATCGGTTCACCTAGGCAAGAGTTCTGAGGTGATCCATATAAAAAATAATACAGACGAACTGACAACCTCCTCTTTTTGAAGTCGTTTAACAAACTGATCCAAGCCCAAACACCACTTATAACGATTGTATCAGAAAATAATGAAATTAATGAATTATATGTATTATACAAATCAATTCCGTTAATTATTTTAAAACTTGATTCCAACCATTTTCTTCACAATTGCAGTTCAATAGTGAGGCACATTACTTTTTGATGTGAAACATCTTTTGTTTCGGGAAGTAAAATATTAAAAATCGTCATCGTACCATAACGCATTGTCGTACGATCAGTGATTAAGCAACGTGATGTGCTGCAAATACAATATTTATAAGTGGTACCAGTTGGAAACACCCTGAGAATTGCTAAAAATGTTAAAATGTTTTTTAAAATAGTTCTTTTTTAAAATTTTAAACATTTGTTATGTGGAAAAGCTTTGGTTTCGGTAGGGTAAAATTTTACATATTTGTCATCGTCTTCGCATCACACTCCATTTGTATACTCTTCACGATTATAAGTTTGTCATGAAGTTTGTAATCTTGATCACCTAGAAGAGACGATTTGATTAAACCATGTCCGTCTGTATCCATGGAAACTAGTCCCGCAGTTTTTGAGTTACAGAGCTGAAATTGTGTAACAACTTTTTTTTTGCTAGACACAATATATCTGTCAGAACACGTCGCATTGGACCACTAGAACGTGTACCTCCCATACAAACACAAATTCAAATTTATGTTGCTAATAAAAAAGCTTTTACATCGTAGCTCTTTTATGTGCGTTGCGGCATGAGTAAAATTTCAAAAAATGAGGTTTAAAATAGAATCGTCTGTTTTTTTCCTTCAAATGTTTACAACAATAACATGCAAACAACCATGTTTACTTATTATTATTAAGAAAAGACAACTAAAGTTTATGCGTGGCGTAGTAGTTAGAGAGTATGACTGGCACACCGAGGGCTTGGGTTCGAGTCCTGCACTGGGAATATTGTTTTTTAAATTTTGTTTTGTGTAAATAAAAAATATAAAATACTAGCTTTCCACAGCCACGCTTTGCTGTAGCCTATCAAACAACAAATATAAATAGGTAAATATGAAATGATATATTTTGCAAGCATAATGATCAACAAATAAACATAATGATTATAATGATCAACATTTAAACATGAAGAGCCCTGATAGAGTGATCGAACCCATTCTCTGCTGTTTTGAGTCATCGGCCGAGCCGGCTCTTTACACACTAGGCTATTAAGGTACTTATGTTCATCGTAGGAAAGTGCATACTTAAAGTGTTTCACTCTCGTTTTATTTTTTTATTAAAATATAATAATTTTATATTAGCCCAAAATGAATTTTTGGTGTATTTCCACTTATTTGTTGTAGTTACAAAGCATTTATAAAAATATAAAAACTGAAATAAACAAGAAAAAATAATTTAAATTTAAAAATCACGTTGTTGCCAACTGTTTGTGATCAGTAATTCATCTGAACACTACCCAAGCCACGCGTTGCTTAATTTCTGAAACGACAAAAAAAGTGTTAAACAAAATTGCCTATGACAATGTCAAATTTTACTCTACCGCCACCAATGATATTTCACATCAAACACTTTTTTGTTTTTTTGGACTATTGAACTGACACTATAAGTTTCTGATATAGGCGCTGTACATTTGTTGGAATCAGCCAAATCTGCCAGCTAGGGAGGACAGTTTCCATAGAAACCCACCATTAAAACTCAGGTTCTCATTCGAAAAACTTTTTTGTTTTTTGGCCTGTTGAACTGAAATTTAGACAGTATAAGTTTCTGATATAGGCCCTGTAGATTTGTTGGAATCAGTCAAATTGGACCTGTAGGGAGAGTACCCCCTGGTACGGAACCCTCTGTGTACGAGTCTGACTCTGACTTGGCCGATTTTTTTACTCTTCACGGGAATAATATTAGAAGTTTGTAACACACAGAAGTAACATCGCAAACCACATAAATTATACATATTCTTCATCAGCATGATGAGACGAGTTGATTTTGCCATGTCCGTCTGTATATCTGCACGTACGTAAAAATGAATAATAAAAAAAAAAATATATAAATTTTTCAATAAATAAAAGTAGTAATTAAAAATATTGTTCTAAATGAAACTTCGCTCTACACGAGTGTTTCACGACACCTCTTTCCTTTTTTTTTTTTATCGAACTTAAATTGTGTCGTTATAAGTTTCTAACCCATATTCATCAACCATGTAAATTTCAAGACCCTGGGATTACTGGATCGTAAAGCTCCCATACTAATATCTCGGTCTCAGTGATGTTGTTGTATGTGTGCTGACTGTTATTTCTGAATGCCCTGTTACAGAAGCGTAGGCAAAAACGTTTTCTAGGGGTGCGAGAAGAATACATCAACCTCGGTTCTGCTGGCCGGAATGTAGGCCTACCCGGAGAAAAAAATCTAGCTTGTTTTTTACTATTTACAAGTGTGTTGTAGAGTTCTCGGCATTGGGAATCTATTAATCGGGAACCCCAATAGTCACCATCGGCCATCAATCAATCTATCAGCAAGGGTGTCAAAGAAATTTTGAAACGTATTTTCAAAAACTGAAAAACGAGGAGTGTAATAACAGCTGATACCGTTAAATAACCACAACTGCCTTGCATTCGAATCGCATTTCCCTTAAATACCTAAGTGTTGAGTGCGGCTGCAGAGAGTGGTGTTTTAAGCTCTTTCTAACTAGGACGCATGACACAATCAGCTTTTCCATCTGAGTGATTTGTCGTATAGACAGTAAGGCCGGTATCAGAAAGTGATTTTTATTTGTAAAGTGAATTTCAGAGACACATAGACTTTTCTATCCTCTAGATAGCTATTGACTTCCAGTTTGTGATGAGAAACACCATTTGTGTTCCAGACAGATGTTCTTAAAAAAATCATTATGAGAAATTAAACTTTTCCAACATTTTAATTTGGAGTTTCATCTAGGAACGAATTTTGCATCAACAAGATCGATTGATGTAGGGTCTGTAGTAAATTCATCAACCGACTAATTTCATTGCAATTTTGGCTCATTATATGTATTCTGTTTACGAATGGTTTCATTTGGTTAAAACCATTTATGCCTTGGGTTGCAAATTATTCATTGCACTGTGCTGTTGAGATCCTGATATTATGGCACAGGCATACTATACATTTGGTGTTATCGTAAATGGTGGAACTTAAGTTTTTGTCGTTGCCGTAAAGATTGGCTCAAGTCTGGACCGATTTGGATGCCTTTGTTGCTGCAAATGGCTTTTTACATCTTTGTATATAGGACAACCTCTGTAGTTAGATTACTCAAACAGTTGCTGCATTTTGTATGATCTGTATTATTGCGGTTAAGTGGGCATTTTGCATTTTCATGCAAATCACCGCATGGCTTGCATACTGAGCGCAGAGTTAAGTATGATTTAATGTAACCTAATTTGGTACAATTTGTGCATTGCGCAGGGTTTTCTCGTTTGTGAGGTTCTTCCACTGTCACTCTACGGTGAAAAGTTATTAGAGGATGGAACTATTTTTTTCGTAGGCGCTGCGACTTGGGTCCAATTCAATTTTGAACAATGGCTGCGTTACTTTGTTTTGTTTATTATATTAATGACCACTTTGACCTTGAACCCTTTTTTTCCAGATCATTCTTTATAACTTTACAGGCAACTGTAAGTTCAATTCCTTTAATTACCACTATGCGGCCTTTCTAGCTTTTAAGCTGATAGGTGTAGTAATTGCGTTTAGACTTATTTAGAAATTTAGGCTTGGTAGTTTGACTCCGAGTAGATCTGCACTTTACTTTCTTAAATATTTCCCTTGAACTTGGCTTTTGGATCAGTTTCATCAATATTTTTAATGTTGGTCCACTTTGGTTGGATGTAACTCGCTGCTCGTTTGGAGTTACTGGCCGGTTACTTTTTTAGTGGAAAGCATTTCAAAGTAGCCGTTGCGCCGAATTGAGGTGTTATGTTCACTTGTAGGAGTTAGATTTATTCTCCACAAATGAAGAGTACTTGATAGATTAAAAAGAATATTTGTTTTTTTTTGTATCTTTTTTTAAATTTAATTGTAAAGCTGTTGTGTTACACAATGAATTTTTTGGAGTTAAAAAAAAACAAAAATATTTTTAAAAGCTTAAAGAAACAAGCTACAAGAAACATTTTTTTTCGAAAAACCTTTTTGTTTTTTGTACTATTGAACTGAAATTTAGACACTATTAGGTTCCGATATAGGCGCTGTATTTGTTGGAATCAGCCAAATCAACCAACTAGCGAGGTAACTCCCATAAAAATCCACCATTAAAATTCATGTTCTTATTCGAAAAACTTTTTTGGTATTTTCACTATTGAACAGAAATTTGGACACAATAAATTTTTAATATAGGCGCGGTACATTTGTGTGAATCAGTAACATCAGACCACTAGGATGAGTACCTCTTCAATCTGGTACGGAACCATCCTTGTACGAGTCTGACTCGCACGTGGCCTATTTTATTGTTCCTGTGTTAGAATCCCTATCCTTACACTTATTATATTTATTTATGTATGTGTGTATGCTATGAGAGAGTAAGATGTTGTATGTACTCTTACACTATATTGCAGTCGTTGTTTTGAATCCTATTCTCTCCTGGATCATTCTTATAAGCTAGGTACATTATATTGACACTATAGTCTTACATGATGAATTCACTACATTAATCAGAGACCCCATAAAGTATGTATGCAATGTAGTTCCTCAGTTTTTGAGCTAGAGAGCTGAAATTTTGCACTAACTGTCCTTTTTAGAAGCAGTACATTTGACGGAACCAGGCGAATCAGACCACTAGGGGGGTACCTCCCATACAAACCACTCATTTGAAATCATGTTCTTATTAGAAAAACTTTGTTTTTTGTACTATTGAACTAAAATTAAGACACTATATGTTTCTAATTAATGTCCATTAGATGCGAAAATTTCAAGACCCTAGAATTACTGCATGGTATACTTCCGATACAAACCCAAACCCAAATCTAGGTTTATATTAGAAAAACTTTTTTGTTTTTTGTGTTATCGAACTGAAACTTGAACAGCAGTGTGTGTCAAGTGTCTGACCCATATTCAACAATCGTGTAGAGGATTTTTTCCTCTATGATAACATCATTTAGAGCTGCACTACCGCTCCACTCGACCAGGTTTCATCCTCCAACCCAGTATATGAGCAACCCGGAAAGTGAGCATCAATGAGCAGCTCTAAAGACTCCTTACTATTGGACGCTAAAGTACCATTCCCGTCGCACAGAAGGCCTGGTACCACTCGTTCTTTTGCTATCACCAACATCTTTTTTTAACTTCCTATAAGCCTCTTAAGCTTCTTGAAACCGAGACGATACGCGTTCCAGTCTACCTGGCGATTGCCCCATTTTGCTTTATTGAAAAGTCTTCTCGCTGCCAGTCTTAGTTGCTCGAGCTCCAGTGTCCACCACACATTGCGGTTGGACCCAAGAGGTCGGCTAATAGGACATGTCTTGAGAAAAGCCTTTCCTATCATCTCCGTGATGATCTGAGAGGATCTCTCCAGTATGCCACCTGAGTGGAAGGGAGTGTCCGGCTGACCATGTTGTATAAGGCTTCCCTGTTCATTCTTTTAGGGTTCTTTTCGCCATCTTATATCAAAGCATATTCAAAAGTGGTCCGAGAAACAACACTAGAGTTTTGATGTTCTACGATGGAAGATCAACCTCTTCGTATGGAAGGTAAGCGGAAGCGAGGTAAAGACTCTTACCGTTATTCCTCTCAAAAACCACTACTGTGAGGTCCTTGTTGCTGTAACGAGAAGAGAAAAGAACATTAATACCATCTCTTACCATGATACATGTTCTTGACTTATCCACGATCTGTGAGGAGAAGAGATAGTGACGACTCAGGCCTCGATGCGTATCATTCACAATCCAGGGTTCCTGCACGAGCACCATATTAGCAATCTCATCCTCCATAAGCCGCAGCAGATCCTCAGAGGGATCTCTGCAGTGATGCAGATTAATCTGCACCACCTTAAACTCCTCTTTATTTCCTGACATCTTGAACTGAGATGATGACTTTTTTTTTAAAGAAAATAGTCTTGACCTCTGGGCTAATGCTGAACCAGAAATCTTTACCATTTTCCTTATCGCGTGCCCGCCCTCTGAAGAAAGCTGTCCAGTTCCAGATTTTGAGCCTTTATGAGGCACAGCGTGGTTGCATTCTCGATATTAGGAGGCGGTACCCAAACCTTCATGATGGCCCTCAGTGGAATCTGATGCGTCGAAGTCGCTTCTAACTTGCACTTGGCCATAGCTCACTAACGCTGCTTACTATGCTCTTGAGAAACTGCAGGGATTCCTCGTTAGCACAGGCTACGATCTTGACGCCTTTGAACCACCTATTACCATCAAACTTGGCAACAAAAGAGTTCGGCTTTAGAACAATGGCATCATTTATGGCCCTCAAGATGACTGCTTCCAGGACTAGCCAATTACCGGTAGAGAGCTTCCCTTCCGGGGTGCCTCCGTCAATAATCGCCACCTGGAGTTCAGTGGACTGTAAAACTCCCATAGAAATATTTTGGTCTCATTTTTTAAATAATCTATGTGTACTGACTATACCCTAAACATAAGTCAAATCAATAATTAAATATTTCAGAATGCTCTATCACAGAGCGTAGGCAAAAATGTTTTCTAGGGGGTGCGTTAAGAGAATATCAACTTCGGCATATGCGAAATTAAACTTTTTTTACTTGTTTTTATTTAACGTTAAAGTCAACGAATTTCAATCTATTACTATCTTAAACGTTGTCCCTTAAATAAATAAACTCTAAACCTTTTAGCGCATAAATTATCGATAGCGTTTGTAGTTCGAAGCTATGGTATCCGGATTCAGTATCAGTTGTCCTTTTCGAGGAATAAAATATGGGGTGAAATTTTCCGTCGTTTTTTCTTTGCAGCAATTTTGCTCCGAATCCTAAGACACTGGCGTCGCAATGTAAATCTGTTTCGTCTCTTGGGTCCCATATGAAATAGGTGATTGTAGCATCTTCTCTTTTAAGACATCAAACGTTTCTAACTCAACTTGGCCAAACTCAAACGTTTTGTCTTTCTTTCTGAGGTTATATAATGGTTTTGCTTTGACTGAGAAATCCTTTATAAACCAATGGAAGTAAGAGCACATACTTTGAATCTTTGAACATGATATACTTTACTTGGTACCGGAAAATGTCTTCTTGCTTCTAAACCGCCCTCCTCAGCACCTATTGCATCTCTGGATATTGCTTACCCTAAATACTTTACTTCTTGTTGAAAAAACTCACATTTAATTAATCGTATTTCTAGCTTATTCTCGACTAGCCGTTTAAAAACCTCTTTCAATACCTTCATATGTTCATCTTCTATTTGCGTTGCTATCATTATGTCGCCAATATATATCACTACCTTTCCATCTCTTATCATGTCACATTTTGTTTATAAACGTTAGAATACTGTTGGAGCATTTTTTAAACCAAATGGCATTCTGAGAAATCATATTATCCAAGCATTGTCATAAACGATGTGTACTTTATTGAGTTTTCATGCATGTGAACATGATAAAAGCCGTTCTTTAAATCTAGCTTTGTGAAAATAATTTTATTCACTTATCTGTCCAAAGGATCATCTATCAATAAAAAAAAAATGTCCTTCGCTGTAATCGACACACATTCTTATATCTTCTGTTTTATTTTTAACTAAAACCATTGTTGAAATAAACCTTGGTCGAAAAAAACCGTTTCATAAATTTTCATCTATTATTCCCTGTAACTTTGCGTAAAAGAAACATCCTGTTGGCAATTGAAAGCTTTTTTTTGTCTTTTACTATTATCTTTATTTCACATTTAACATTTGGTTCTAGGTTTTACATAGAACAAAAAAAAAATACATAAAGTATATATATTCTTGATCAGCTCGATTAGACGAATTGATTAAGCTATGTCCGTCTGTCCGTCTGTATGTATGGAAACTAGTGCCGCAGTTTTTGAGTTAGATAGCTGAAATTTTGCACGAACTTTTCCTTTAGCTAGACGCTATACATTTGTCAGAGCCAGTCGCATTGGAAGTCAAATCAATCAGGGTTACCTAAATGTGTCGTAAATGCATAGATCGTACAATGAGTAGAATAAGTTGATTGTAAGTTGTATACACAAGAATACGCAATTATTTTGGTATTTATTAGTGCATCTTTTGTTTTAGAAATTTTTTTTTAAGTCTGTTTTCTACTTTGTTAAGATTTTTGTTTATAACTAGTTATCAGAAGCCACTTGAATGAAGTACAAACTTGTAATTATTGAGAGCCACAAGCGATATGAAATCTATGGTCATAAGTTAAGATTTGACAAAATAAGGCAAACGTTGTGAGACATGTGGCCGATGGTCACATACCTAATGGGTTGGATAATGAAGATGAAGAGTTGAGCCTGTCTATGAGTCAATTGAGATCGAGAGTGATATGTCTAAGTAAGACGATGAGTTCAGTTAGAACGAATAGTTATCTGTGAGTTGGGACGATGTGTTAACCATCTAACTAAGATGATGAGTTCATATGGAAGCCGCTAAGCTTATCTAGGATATTAAAGTCTGACTATTAACATATAAAGACGGAAGGCTTATGTATGACAGATGTCAATGAAGTTATAAATCTTGTTATCTTGGCAGTAAAATAAGATGCTGAAAGAATTTGATATACTGAATGTAATCTAATGTTGAACTAAATCAAATGAAAAACGAAATTAGTTGCATTGTGATGATGAAAAAAAAAGAGTTTTATTTTATTAAGGCAAACATTATAAAGTTGAATGTAAAGAAAATATGTTTGAGTTATTATGATGGCAATAAAAAAAAAATGTTCTATAAGAAAGAAATTGTTCAACGTCTACATGAGGACGTGTAAATGTCAAGACGGCCGCGTCGTTGCGAAACTATGAGCTGCTATATATTCAATTTGCTAATGACATAACCTTGTCGATTGTCTAGGTATAATTACTCATATAAGTGCGCTATACTTGTTGTATTGTAAGTGGCGGATGTTCTACAGATGTGCATGCGAATTCCCGTTACAACCCTAGTAAGAAGTTTTGTAATACGAAATTATGTGATTATTACATTGTAAAACATATACATCGTGCGAAACTATTAGCTGAATGCATTCTCGTTGCCGTTGTGTGTTTATGCTTAGTTTCTGCAAGAGAGTTGTGAAACGAGAGACTCACTCGCTAAATTGATCACCTCAATGAGCGAGATATTGTATCAGTATGCCATTTTTGAACGTAGTCCCGAGTATCATTTGTGACTGAGATGGCGATATGTATCTTTATCACAGGGTTGATTCAGATTGTGCACCGAGAGAATGGTGGGTGTGATGAGAATCAATTGAGGTTTTGGCGTCTTTGCTTAAACAACACGCGGGAATTCGTTAACAGAAAAACGGCTGAAAAGTGAAATAAAATGGATGCACCATATAATGAAGCAATCCCGACATATACGTATGCACATGACTTGTTTATTTGCAACCTGTACAACACACAATAATGATGTTTTGTTTTTGCAAAAAAGTTTCTGTAGTTCTGGGGATTTCTTTCCAAGAGAGTTTACATCTTCAGAAACCGCTAGATGAATATTTAATAAAGGGTACATACGACATAGTGAGTCAGAGTTCATAACTAGTATTGATTTGGTCAAGAAACGAGAATGTGTATCGATTTTCGTACGCTTGCAAGGTAACGGCTAAAGATAACTATCCAATGCCACTCATAGATTCTTGGGTCGCACCCTCTTGTAAGCAAAACCATAGAAGTCTTCTCGCCAAAATACGAAAAATAAATATATAATAGTACTGATCGATGCTCACTCCAAATTTATCATTTTGTATTCGATAAAAATAACTGGACCAAGAGAAGTGATGAAAGTAATGAAAGTATGCTTTAGATACTATTTTTTGAGTGCATTTTTATATATATAGATGATCACTCGTAAGAAGAGAGTAAAGTGGTTCAGGTGGAGGGAGAATTTCTTCTAATTTGACTTTTCCTTGTAAGCAACACATGCCTTTCGATTCGTCCTTGAATTTCAATGCCAAGCAATGTTCACACACTACTGACATAGTACCTATTGATACCATACGATCGTCCTTGTAAGAAATCGAAGGATCGTAATTCATGGCAGAATCTTCTTTATTTACCCATGATTTAGTAACTCGTGCCGATGATTCTCTGGCTCTCTGTATTCGATGTCTATCCCTATCTCGGCTGCGGCGAACCTCACGTTCCGTTGACGATTATATACATATATAAAAGATTTGGCAGGTTGGTGGACAACATAAGAGGGCAAACTTTTCAAATTGGACCTAATCTATCAGCGTAACAGATAAAACTTTACTTTGCAAACTTCTTAACTTCTAACCCAGACTACTGTGAAATTCTCTATGCCCAACGATATGATTATAATGACAACCTACATAGTGATATAACAATAGCCGAAATTCAACAGGTTTCAAAAAAGTCAAAAAATAACAAGGCCCCGGGAATTAATAGAATATTATATGAATTTTTCAAGAATGCAACCAGTGCGTACGTAGAAGAGTTAACCAGTGTACAATGGTCCCAAAAGCTGATATTTTGGCATAAATTCGAAAAATAATACCACACACTTGAAATTCGTTAAAGTTTATCATAATGACACAAGAGATGATATAAATTTTAAGCCGAGAGAGTACCTAGTGAATGGCAATAAAAGTATTGTCATATAATTTTATACATAAATGTAAATTAATAGTTTATTATGATAGTTATTATTAACATCGAAAAATTTTTTTTTTGTTAATAAAGAAGTTATTTATGAATATGAATTGATGTTTAAACATAATCGCTTTCATCTTCACTATCAGTGTCGCTGTACAAATTTGAGTTGTACATAATTTTTGGCTCTTCCAGTCGGCTTAATACCTCTTTGCGCAGTTCCTTCACTTTGTTAGAACGTTTTGTTGCAGCAACGCGAAGACTAGACATGAAAGGATCTAATGAGTCCATAGCTCTGTGAAATACATCGGTAATGTTGTTAATTCGACTATTTTCCCTAGAGTGAGATCGGCGACCTTTTTTATAAAATTTATTACGAGCTTCTGAAGTTTTTCATACAGAGAACCGACGAGAACAACAGAGGCTCCAATAATTTGCCATCCATTGGCCAGTATTTTATGAAGTGTTGCTGACATGGGATATTATGAATTTTTTTCCATATCAGAGTTGCAGTCCTATTGCAAAAATTTTAGTTGCACAATCAAATAAACATTGCAGTGGTACTTGAGCTACCGTTTCAGTTATCCAAGAGATATTCCAGCGCGTCATCTGGAGATAGCTGAGGTTTCATAATTTCCAATGAGTCACCCGGGAGAGAAACAGCTGCATCATGAAGTAGAAGGTCGTTCCCATGTCCATTAGTAAAAAAAATGATTTATTCTAATACTAGCAACCCGCCCTGCTTTGCACTGGTGCAATTTAAAAAATATCGCTTTGGTATAGCAAGAAATTTTATTATTTCATTTTTTTACAAAATTTTGTTAACAATATGTCTTTGTATACAATGTTTACAGCTTTCTTGTCATTACACAGTACAAACAGATTTGGTGTTGATGTGACGCGCGAAAGAGCTAGATATAACTGTCCATGGGAAAAATACTCAATATTTTCATGCTCAAGACTAATTCTTCAATTCTCTTGTGGGATCTGTCCATTTCTTATTTTGAGCAAAAACTGCAAAATTCCGGTTTTCATACCTATGAAGACAACGAAACTCTAATATTTGTTTTGAGTTCGAATATATTCACATACGACCAGAGGTAAGATCTTTTCAATGAAGCGTTTATTTCATCAGCACGTGTCCCTCTGGTCACAAACGGTAAAATTCGGTGAAAGTCACCAGAGAATAATATTGTGCACTCACCCATAGCTGAGCTTGTGCGGCGCAAATCGCGCAATGTTCTATCTAATGCTTCAACGGAAGACTTGTTTGACATTGAAGCTTCGTCCCAAACAATTAATGAACAGTTGCTCATCAATTTTCCAGTATTGCTTTGTTTTGAAATACTACATACACTGTTAGTATCTTCAGTAGGAATTTTTAGAGGAAGTTCTAATTTCGTTACTGTGCTCATTCGACTGTAAAGCATCCTGAAGATGAACGTAGTTTTCTGCGCTCAATTTTGTTTGATTGTTTCGGATGTAAGTTATTCGCTCCGATTCAATTTTCACATATTGATCGACTCAGTATTGGTTCGTTAACATGCCATACCTTAAAAATTTTATGCCTTATCATTATTTGATAACAATAATAGTTCATGCCTGAAAAATTCTTACGTAGAGGTGTTTCACTAACTGGACCAACTTGATAATGTTTATAGCATATCCGTCTTCTCCCCGACATAGCATCAAAGGATACTGTAAGCTGTCATAAGTTCGGTGCAACTCGGATATTCTGTGCAAGTTGTCACGATTGTGCAATACAATATCTCGTTTATCAAATTGTTGTCCAGCTATCGCAACTGCAACTTCACTCGTAGATGGGGCATTATAACGGCCGATGTGTTCTCTTCACTTTATTTGCATGGATTACGAAGTTAAAGTCCGGTGTTCCTGGCGGTACGCTCTCAATAGCAGTTTTGAAAGACTGTATGTAGCTGTTATGGGAATGTAACAAATCTTGTCTTATCAAACTTTGATCCATTGGTTGTGCGACACTGTTACACCTCGCAGATGCTTGTGTTTCGGGATCTGATATAAAATAGATCTGTAGAAATTTGTGATCGTCGCACCCATATGGTAGCAAGCTTCCTGTACTTTAAATGTAGGCATACAACATCGCTTGACAACCTGCGTCCTCTGAAAAGATGTCATTTGGAATGCATTGTTGTATCGGCGTATGTTGCACATGAATATTTTTGATTTAGGATGATCACCCATAAGAAGGGAGTATAGTGGTTCAGGTGGAGGAAGAATTTCATGTAATTTTATTTTTCCTTGTAAGCAATAAAGACCTTCGGACTCATCCTTCCATTTCAAAGCAGAGAAATATTCGCACACAACCGACATTGTACCTATTGAAACTACAGGATCATGCTTGTATTTAATAGAATGATCGTAATTCATGGCAGAATATAACTTATTTGACCACAAATTAGAAGTCCTCATCGATCTGCGTTCGAGCAATTCTACGGCTCTCTGAGATTTGCGTCTATCTCTATCATAACGAAGACGAATTTCACGTTCAACAGAGGAGTTTCTATTTCTAAGCAAAGAACTCATTGATCTTGCATAGGACAGTCTTATTTCCCTTTCTTCGTTAGTTTCATTATTCCGAAGTAAACGCAGTAAATGCGTTTGGCGTGCTACGACCTATATTTAAACGACTTGGCATAATTGATGTTTTGCCAGTAAATGCTTTTTCCATGAATTATAACACTATGACAACTACATTAATTACAATGATGGGCATATAGGTATATGTATAGTGACTGAAAATTAATAATAATTATTGAATCAATTATTTATGTCCCAGTATCATTATTCAAGAGACAATTCGAAAATGTTCGATATTGTCCACTGCCTTTTCCCCTCTTATTGTTAAAAGTGTACTTAAATAGTATTTTCTTTTATATTTAAGATATAAGATGTAGGAAAACAATAGTACATATCCAATCGGAAACAAAAAAAAAAAAAATTATTTATGTCCATGCAAACCTTTCCATGAAAATTCTTTCATTAACAGTGAAAACCGTATCAAAATATGTTGCGTGGTTTAGAAGTAATCAGTATTCAAACTAATTGAAATTTCGGCTTTGCTATATACTATGTAATGATTTATCAAATTTATATTTAAATTCCAAAAATATTTTCATAATTTTTTCGATTTTATACCGAACATTGTGCCATGTTCTTTTCTTGATATCAAACTTTGTTGAAGCGTGATCTTTAATGATAAAAATGGCCAGTTCCTTCAAGTTCTTTATTGCTTTAGCTGTTCCTATATGTAAACGAAGGGTACTGTTTGCCAGAGTCAACCGCCAAAAATATACCAGTTTTCCCAGGTATTTGTTAGCCAAGTTTGATGAGTCCGTACCAGCGCAAATTGCGGAGCACAACAGATACACGTATTTTTGATCGGTGCTTAACAAATTATTGTTCAGATCCGGCAATTCTGTGTGAATGGGTTTTAAACCTTCTATTTTCAAATGAGACAATTGTGGAGTTTTCTGTCTATGCTGCCAAAAAAAAACTGTTAGGCCCTGTTGTAGGGCCATCGATAATGGAAAACAAAAGGCGAAGTGGCAATTCATTTGTGTGTAACAATCATATTTTTTACAGCGGTGCCATCGCAGCCGTCTATCACAAAGAAGAACGAAATTTGAATCTCGTTTCAAGAAAGCCAACAATATTCTTCTAAATCTTCGTTGTTTTCCCCGAATCAATAGAGAGATGACCGATGTACTCAGAATTTACCTCTGATATATTTGAAATATGTTTTCCAGTAATAGTCTTTCGATCCGATGTACTTTCAGCCTTAGTCATGACTAAAATCTTACCTTTACCCTGTCAAAGGCTTATTATTATCTTTGCATTGCAAATCCTTGTGTCCTTTTTTTTTGTACTGTTTTCAAAACATACTATGGAGCGTTCACAATAAGTTCAGCATTTCGTTGGTCTTTCAAAAATTTTTCTTCCGCAACGGGCACTTTCGTTACACATTGCCTTACTTGTCTAGACATACATTTACATGTTGCAATATCAAAAATTTTTTCCAGAGACTTCGAAAAAAATCTATTTTTTGCCGTCACTGCGCAATTTTTTAGCGGCTTACTCTTTGTACCTTCATTCGCTTTTTTAATTATTTACAAAATATAAACCACACATATTTGGCGAGGGTTAGAAGTAAAATTTTCAAAGTGTCTTATAATTTTGATAAGCACCTTACCTGTACCTACATATAAGTATATAAAAAACAAAAAAAATATGTAAATAAATAAAAAAAAACAGTTAATAATAATACACAAAAAAAAATGGGCCAAGTGTGAGTCAGACTCGTACACGGAGGGTTCCTTACCAGATTGGGGCTTGTATGGGAGGTACTCCCCTAATGTTCCGATTCGACAGATTCCAACAGATGTACCGCGCCTTTTTAAGAAATTTATTGTGTTCAAATTTCAGTTCGATAGGACAAAAAACAAAAAGTTTTTCTAATAAAAACCTGAATTTTAATGGTGAGTTTGTATGGGAGCTACCCTCCATAGTGATCCGATCAAACTGAAATTTCGACAGAATAAGTTTCTGATGTACAGCTACCAACCACCCAAGATCGTGGGACTACTAGATCGTATAGCTGCAATACAAACTAAAATGTTTCTTATATGGGGACCCCTTTAAGTTTTTAGAATATTTTAGTTTTAGTAGTTGCTGATGCCCGGATAAAACTACATCTTCTGTGCAAATTTTAACTCTCTAGCTATTACGGTTCAAGAGATATGACCCGAAGACGGACCGACGGCCGGACGGATATTGTTCAATAATTCAACATATTAAACATACTTACAACAATGACTACAAAAAATTCGTATGTTTCTACACTTCGCTCCCAACAGTGAGGAAGCTGTACCCATGAGTGTAGCTTTATACTGTGCCATCTGTGGGCTACCAACCTGTATGCTATTCCAGAGAGCTATGTTCAAATTTGGGCCACCAACCCATGTACTTTTTGGAGTTCGAATTTGGTAGTACCTCGGGTACTAAGTTTGACCAGAGGCTATTTTCTGATACCACGGGTGGGCAGGAGCCCACGGAACTTGTTTCCGTCCTGGCCAGCGGGTACGGCCCCCTTGTGGGAGTAGCGTGGTGGCTGTGGTTTAATACCAAAATTCGGGTAGAATAATAACTCGACGTGGAGTTGTGTTATACAACCGGGTGCTGTGACCCAGAGAGCAGATGAGGTTTAAGATGGGCCTCGCTCCCCACCAAAGAGAGAGTCATATTTACCAAAATAAATATGACTTAAATTTGGGACCTGCGGATATATATCCAAGGGGACGTTGATTGACGTTTATCAATCCATGTGCTTGGCACCGTGTTCTTAAGTCTTCACAGATAGGTGAGCACGTAAAACACTGGTACTTCATTGTACACTGCATATATACAATATAAGTATTGTACATAAGTAATACGTTACTTGAAGAAATAAAAAATAAATAAAATTTGCAGATATAAATTAAAACAAATATTCACTTACTTAACATTTAATGCTTACTTTCTTCACGATACTTTAATGCATAACTTATCAAGGAGTTCTCATCTAACATCGAAGCCGTTTAAGTCAATTGTAATAACTATATATTTTTTTTATATGACTTCGTTTTCTTCCAAAACGCTTCCAACAAATACATGTTTTGACTCATTTAAACCGGAAATTTGCAATAAGTTTTCTTTTTCATTAAGGATGCAATGTGAACAAAACTACATTCCTCTAATATTGCTCCTTAAGGTATTGCCATATCCAAAATGAGAGAATAGCTTAATCTATAATTTTATGGTTTCCAAAATGCATGTTTTCCAATAATTGTACTTTTTTCCCATATGTATCTTCTTTATCCAGTCTATATTCTGCTTTTCAAGTGACTTTTCTCTATCGAGGTGTAAGTCAAAAAAAAAAAAAAAAATACTTTATGGTAATCAAATGTGATGATGCCATGGAAAGACGTTGATGGGGATACACATTCCACATTGGCTTGTTCGTCTGCATATATGAAAACCAAAATGTTTCTTAAAGCAATAAACAAATTAAAGAAAAGAATTTTAAAAAGTAAAGTAAACAATAACACAAGTTGCATAAGCTAAAGTCACATTATGAAAAGAATGTGAAATTCAAACCTCAATAATCAATAAACATTAAAGAAAGTAACCGTGGACTTCGCTTCCGTCACTTATACTTGCTCAGCATAAATCAACATAAAAACGACACTTGCATGTGCCATGGAAAACTTAGAATAAGTTAGTCTTCAGATCAAACTCAACAAGTGAAGTATAACAGTCTTCATCTTCAAATAAATCTATAAATGAATAAATGACAAAAGTCTTTAAATTAATAAACCTATTACTAACGCAGTCGACGGTCCTAATCTTCAAAAAAAATATTAGAAGGAAGAACTTTCAACTACAAAGGATAACCAAATTTCACAACTCGAGGAGTAACTTAACAAACACCGTCGAAAAAAAACGCAGCAGCAAAATAACCAAATAAAAGTAATAAAAACAAGTCAGTACATTTAGCTATATTGTAAATCAAGCATGCTATGGAAATGCGGATAGGAGGCAATTTCGCTTTAAAATTATAAATACAAATAAAAATATTATTTTTTGTAACAATAAAAAAAAAAGTAAGAGAAAAATAATAAGAAAATTTTAAAAATAAGAAACAAATTTTAATTCTTAAGAAAATTTAAACAAGGAAAAGAAAAATAAGAAAATTTAAAAATAAAAAGACACAAAAAATTGTTAAATACAAAAGAAACATATCAAACAACAAAAAGTAATCAAAATTGTAATAAAACAAAAAGAGTAAAATGGCCGATTTACAAGCAAATATTAAAATACTGGAGAAAACAGTACAATTACAATAGAAGGAAATCAAAGTACTAGAGAGTACAAAAAATACAATGGAAGGAATTAAATCCCCATAAAGACAATAAAACACCAGTGAAAAGTAAAATTGAGGAGTTAGAAGAAAAACTACGACTACAAGGACAACAAATACAAACGCAACACGATTCTATACAATTGCAACACTATTCCACCCAACTATTGCAAAACTCAACACAACAAACATCAGTTCGAGAGCAACAACCATTCGAGACGCTGGAAATGATACCTAAAGATATCATAAACCAGTTCAGGACAATTCAACCAATATACAATGAAATTTATCTGGTGTCTTTCATAAAATCAGGGGACCAACTAATGGGTTTATGCAACGGTAATGAAGAGATTCAAAGATTCGAAACCAACATCTTATTTAACGAAAAACTTTGAGGTAATACAGCAGAAATCATATCGGAGTTATCAGACAATATAACTTGGACAGAAATGAAGCTGGAACTACAAAGCCACTTTCGCCCGAAGACGACTTTTGCGGAGCTCTATAATATGCTGTAAAAAAATAAAAAAAACAGTAAAAAAGTAAAGTAAAAGTAAGTAATTTAAAGGAATTATTTACTATTATAAAAAAAATCAAAAACCAAATAAATATAATGTGTGAATTAGAAGGTAGAATAAATCCTCTGTATAATCCGATTTGTGTAAACAGAGAATTGTTAACCACTTTAATTGAAAAAAATGATGGACCAACAAGAGCATTTATCGATAAAACTTTGCAATTGCAAGACATCATCACTAAATACACAGATTATAAAATGTTGGATGACATCATGGCAATAGATTATAGACATAGGAAACCTAAAAGCAATACTAGTAATAGTAATAACAATGATAAAAGTAAGAACAATGTGAACAAAATAAAAACTTGACTGATATAATAAAAATCAGAATCGAAATGAATACAAGAATCCTGGCCCAACTAATAATAAGAAGCAACACAATAACAACAATTATAATAGAAATGGGTATAATAATAACCCAAACCCTACTAACAACCAAAGACACACAACCAGGTGTACTAATACAACAAACAACCCAAGTACTAATACAGAGGTTGTAGAAGTACAAACGGCTGAGGGAATTGAGGACAACATTGAAGAAGAAGTAAATTTTTTAATGTTGCCTCTCGATCCACCTTACCCATAATTACAATAACTATAGGCAACCAAAGCATTAAATGCCTTACAGATACCGGGTCCACCACTAGTATTTTAAAACCCGGGACCATCAATAAAATATATAAAGAAATACCATTCAATAAGCCCCATAAAGACCATCAAATATTCATTAACGACTTCATTCCCTAAACAATTCAAAGGGAAGGGCACACTTCATTGGAAATTAACAGATTTCGAGAATGACAAACATTCTGCAAAATCGGACAAAATTTTTTAATACTACTGAAAGCAAAAATAAATAATGAACAGCAATTTGTTGAAATTCTTGGAACTAAATTGCACTTCGAGGAATTCAACTATCCAAGCCCTATAGGAAATATAAACGCCTTACAAACGGTCGAAGGCAATGATAATAAATATGAATTTGATTTCACACACCTGAATGCCGAAGAATTCGACAATATAACAAACGTTTTACTTCAATTTGATGATCTCTTCTTCAAAGACGGTGACATACTGTCGTCTGCAGACGACGTACACCATGAAATAATCACAACAACTGACTGGCCCCTGTATTCTAAAATCTATGAGGAGGAAATCAATAGACAAATTCAAGAAATGATCCAACAGAACATAATAAAGGAAAGTTATTCACCCTACAATAGCCCCTATGGGTAGTAGATAAGAAACAAGAAAATTCAGGAAAAAAGAAATACAGAGTAGTCATTGCTTATAGGAAACTTAATAAAAATACAATTTATGACAAGTACCCAATACCAAATTTAATCATTCTGTTGGATAAATTATGTAGAGCACAATTTTTCACAACCCTCGACTTAGCGAAGGGATTTCTCCAAATATTGGTAAGAGAAGAGGATAGGCCAAAAACAGCTTTTTCTACACCATCCGGTCATTACGAATTCATTCGTATGCTTTTTGGTCTGCAATATGCACCGTCGACCTTTTAAAGGTTAATAAACAAGATTTTGAAGGATCACATCAATAAAACATGTGTGGTATACATGGATGTTATCCTTATATTTAGCACATCGTTACAAGAACATATTGAAAATACAAGAGCAATTTTTCTAGCCCTAAGGAGGGCACAGAGCAAGATATAAGTGAATAAGTGTGACTTTCTAAAGAAAGAAACTCAATTTTTAGGGCATGTCCTAACTACCAAGGGCATAAAGCCAAATTCAAACAAAGTTTCAATCATTCAGAACTTTACATTACCGAACATCCCGAAGAAAATCAAGTCATTCTTAGGGATGACCGGCTTTTATAGAAAATTTATAAAAGACTATGCCAAAATAGCATACCCCATGATAAAGATACCTTAAAAAATGGGCCAAATGCGAGTCAGACTCGAGCACGGAGGGTTCCGTACCAGATTGGGGTTTGTTTTGACTGATTCCAAAGAATATACTCTACGCCTATATCAGAAACTTATAGTGTCTAAATTTCAGTTCAATAGTCCAAAAAACAAAAAAGTTTTTTTTATAGAACATGAATTTTAATGGTGGGTTTGTATGGGAGATACAACCATCCCCCACCTCACCCCTATGTGTGCGATTTGACTGATTCTAACAGATGTGTAGCGTCTATGTCAAGAACTTATGGTGTCTAAATTTCAGTTCGATAAAAGAAAAAAAAAAAAGCTTTTCTAATAAAAACCTGAATTTTAATGGCGGTTTGAATGGGAAATACCTCTCCTAGATCGCCGATTTGGTTGATTCCAATAGAAGCACCGCGCCTATATCAGAAACTTATAGTTTCTAAATTTCAGTTCGATAGAACGAAAAACAAAAAAGTTTTTCTAATAAGAACCTGAATATTAATGGGGGTTTGTATGGGCAATATGGAAATATAAGTTTCTAATGCTGTCATACAAATCAAAATGAAATATTTTAGTTTTAGTATTTGTTGCTGATGCCCGGATAGAACTATACCTTCTGTGAAAATTTCAACTCTCTCGCTATATGAGATATGATCCGAGGGCGGACGGACAACGAAGTCTCTGCAGTAGGGTTCCTTTTGGTACCCTTTGGGTCCGGAACCCTAAAAAGGACACTCAATCAACTTGTATGACCCAAATTACATAACTGCATTTGAAAAATTTAAAGATATTGGAACAAATTCATCAATTTGTAAAATATCCTGATTTTTCAAAGAAATTCGTGATAACAACAGATGCGAGTAACTCTGCAATTGGAGCAGTTCTTTCTCAAGAAGGATCCCCCATCGCTTATGTATCTTGAATAAACATGAGACTAACTATGCAACCATCAAAAACGAGCTACCTTCAATTGCAGATTATTCGAATTAGAAAGTGACCATCAACCACTCAAGTGGCTGATGACAAAATTTACAGGAAAAGACATAAGTCCTCGACTACAAAGATGATTGATAAACTTAGGAGAATACAATTTTAAAATAGGGTATATCAAAGTTAAAAATAATAACATGGCGGATTTCCTCAATAGAATCACACAAAATAAAATAAACCAAGGGGAATATGAAGTTAATCAGAGTGAGAGCCATGACCTAGAAGAAACCATAAACACAGAACACAATATAAATACCCCCAATGAACACCAAATAATGCAAGAACAAAACACACAAGTCATTTACAATGGAGAAAAAACAACTCAAGACCAAAACCTCAAAATTTACACTCATGACACTGTAAATAGGTTTAAACACAAATTATCCTCATCCCAAAGAAACAAACCAGCTGTGAAAATTCATTTAATAACAAACGAATATATTTGGATATAGACGATATCAAGGAAAACCGTGTGTAGAACATTATACGAAAGGAAATCACAAAGGGAAGAGTATGAACTTAACGAACAAGAAGACAGCAAATTTCGAGAACTCATAATACATGAATTCTCAACAACTCCCCAAATAAAATTCGTGAGGTGCACAAAATCTGCAACAGATATTGAATCTGAAGATGATCTTAACAAACAAATTGCACTATTTCACTAACATGAAAATGGACATTGCGGAATAATAGCAACTTATGAAAAACTAAAAACAAGAATATATAATCCCAAAATAAAAAAAAACATAAATATAATAATAAACAATTGCGACATATGTTCAGGAGGGAAATACGACCGCAATCCTATAAAAAACAAATTTTTCTCAACAGAAACACCCACATCAATAAATGAAATAGTTCATGTGGACACTTACGTAAAAACCAAACAATCCTTTATCATATTTATAGACAAATTTTCAAAACATGCTACATGTTTCCCGTTACCGTCGATAAAATTCAACAATTTTTTGCTATAAAAAAAGTTAAAACGTTCGTATTCGACAATGTGTTTAATACATCAAATGTAAAAGAATTCTTTAACACACAAGACATAGATTTCCATGCAAATGAACCAAATAGTCATACTAGAAATAGCGACATAGAACGTTTAAATATTTCACTAACAGAAAAGATAAGAACACTAAATTTAGAAGAAAAAATACCCATAACAACTCAAATGAATAAGGCTATAATGCTATACAATCCAATGTACACTATTCGAGGTACAGAACAATAAAGTGAATCATACAGAGGTATTCAATAGAATGGAAAAGCGAGCAAAATTGAAAAAGCAAACCAAGAAAGGGAAAGTTATATTGAAGACAGGCAGGAAGGTTTTATTAAAAATTAAATGCAAAAACCTCAGGCATAAGGAACAGCCGAAATTCAGAAAATCAAATCTGAATAACATACATACATTTAATATGAAACGCAAATTAAAGTATTCAAATCTTTCAGGTACTCTTCTTACTACTCAGCATATGTCCAACCCAAATAATAGCACAAGTAACATTGACACCGCTCAATAACCAGCATGGATTAATAAGATTAACATTAACACCCTTAGAGATAGCTAATAACACTAAAATAATACTGCATATAATAAACACGCATGAAATATCATTAATATTAAACAACCTAAAATCTAATATCAATTTTCTAACAGACAATGAACAGAAACGTCTAACAACACAAATAGTCTATTAGATCAAAAATAAAATCAAACAGATGAAAACGAGGTAAACGCTGTGGAAACAGTCAATAAATGGCGTAATGGATGACAACGGCAGAGAAATAATTTTAGAACGCTTATACAATAATCACCAAAAAAATTACCAAATCATAACAAAAATTAATGAACAAATTGAAATACAATATTAATAAATCCAATACTCTGCTTACAGACACGATACTACAGGACTGACAAAGAATCTTAGAATCCAATAATAACATTAACAAATATAACGATAACATAACATTTTTCATCCTATACTTAAACCGGACGAGATAAACAAATACAAAATAGACCTTGAGAAAATTAAACTCATTATAGTAGCAGTATTGCAACAAAATAATTCATTGATCTTTGCAATAAGGATCCCAATAGACTATGTAATTGAAAATTTGACTAAAATAATACAAATAACAAATTTGTTAAACTATAAGATAAATGGTAAGGAACAAACAATAATCAAATATACTTATGAAGAAAATAAATCGCTAGGAAGAGAACATAAACCAAATTAATGATGAAATTGTAATAGTCCAAACAAAAAATAAAAATCAAATGAAATACAATTGTAACAATAACACACATCATTAAAATATAACTCACAATGTAATTATAAAATTCACAAATTGTACAATTATATTAAAATATAATGTATTCACAAACAAAACAGAAATTTATGAATAAATATTTATACATGCAGAAAAGTATAACTACAACTTTACAAATGAATTAATCTTTAAAAATATAGCGATTTCACTAAAAAATAATATAAAAGAATTAAAATCAAAAACAGTGATAACAAATTCAACAATATTACTTTAATAATAATGGCAATTACAATAATAATATTTACGTTAAAAAGAAAACAAATAATTTTACAAACTGGCGATGAAAGGATCCTGGAGTATCCTTCGTCACAGGGGGGAGAAATTAAGTGTCATCACTTGAACATGAAATATTACGCTGGAACAGACGAAGTCAGCGTAATAGTTCAGAACTATATGAAAACAAAAAATGCTTCTTAAATCAATAAACAAATTAAAGAAAAGAATTCCAAGAAGTAAAGTAAACAACAAGTTGCATAAGCCAAAATCACATTGTGAAAAGAATGTGAAATTCAAACATCAAATCCGAATAAACAAATAAAGAAACAAAGTTACACAAGCATAAGCAACGTAAAGCGCCCCTGACATGATCATGCATTTGCTGCATGATCGTTCATTTCTTGTTATTTTTTGAAGTGAGCAGATGTACGGACAACAATGCCGATAACGACGCCGTCGGCACTTTGTAAATGTTTCGTATGGCATCCGCTTACGAGCTCACGTCTGTTGATTTTAAAATATTTCATAAAAGCCCATATTTGCCTCTTTCACACGTACTTACTTCGTTAAGGCGTAAATGAGATAGCAAGGTCGAAGAGAGAATGATGTTAGTGAAGAGCGATGAGAGAGTAAAAAGCACGATGAAATATCTTAATTGATTAGATATTTCGTCATGCTTTGTTCATGCTACGCACACATACTTATTTCAAAAACACTATGATAAATGACTGATAAAATGCATGACCATATCGGGGGCGCTTAAGCAGCGACTTCGCTTCCGTCACTTATGCTTGCTCAGCATAAAACAATATAAAAACAACATTTGCATGTGCCATGGAAAGTTTAGAATAAGTTAGTCTTAAAACCAAACTCAACAAGTACAACAAATAAATCACTACATATTATAAAACAAAGTCGCTTTTTTCCTATATTCGCTTAAATCTTTAAAACTACGCAACGTATTTTGATGCGGTTTTCTTTAACAGATAGAGTGATTGAAGAGGAAGGTTTATATTTATAATAACATCCATTAAATAGTGGAGAAATACTGTTATTTTCACTATACATATACCTATATGCCTATCTTTAAAATTAATGTAGTTGGCATAGTGTTATAATTCATGGAAAAAGCATTTACTGTCACTACAATATTCCAGCTTCTCATTATTTACACAGCAAAGTTTCTTCAAATGTGATTTTAGATTTTTTTTATTTAAGTCTGATTATTACTATCAAGAAATTATAAAGTCATGTCTGGAAGACGTCGTCGTTCGAACATAGGTCGTTGTACAGTGAATGCCAAAAGAGTGCGTTCGTCAACGGAACGTGAGGCTCGCCTCAGTCAGCTTCGGGATAGATATAGAGCTGAGAGAGAGAGAGAGAGAGAATCATCAGCACTAGTTACTAATTCATGGGTAAATAAAGAAAATTCTGACATGAATTACGATCCTTCGATTTCTTACAAGGACGATCGTATGGTATCAATAGGTACTATGTCAGTAGTGTGTGAACATTGCTTGGCATTGAAATTCAAGGACGAATCGAAAGGCATGTGTTGCTTACAAGGAAAAGTCAAATTAGAAGAAAATCTCCCACCACCTGAACCACTTCATTCTCTTCTTACGGGTGATCATCTATATATATAAAAACGCACTCAAAAAATAGTATGACCCCGCAAAACTCGAGAACGGCTGGACCAATTTTGATGATTTTGTTTTTCTTTGTTGTACTCATGGAGTTACAGTCAGGTTCTTTGCTACATTTGGATCCGGTAGGTAGCGCTGTTTTCCAGATATAGGTGGAGCAAGAATTTCATGCAATTTTCTTTTTCCTTGTAAACAACAAAGACCTTTGGACTCATCCTTCCATTTCAAAGCAGAGCAATATTCGCACACAACCGACATTGTACCTATTGAAACTACAGGATCATGCATTTATTCAATATAAGGATAAGGCAGAATATAACTTATTTGACCACAAATTAGAAGTCCTCATTGACCTGCGTTCGTACAATTCTTGGGCTCTCTGAGATCTGCGTTTATCTCTAGCATAACGAAGACGAATTTCACGTTCGACAGATGAGTCTCTATTTCTGCGCAAAGAACTCATTGATCTTGCATAGGAAAGTCTTGATCCCTTTCTTCGTTAGTTTCATTATTCCGAAGTAAACGACATTTGACGTGCTACGACCTATATTTAAACGACTTGGCATAATTGATGTTTTGATAAAAAAAGACACTAAGCAAATGTTTCCTTTACCATATAGTATGGCTTAAATGATAATAATAATCAGACTTAAATAAAAAAAATCTAAAATCACAATGAGAAGCTGGAATATTGTAAATGCTTTTTCCATGAATTATAACACTGTATCAACTACATGAACAAACCTTTCCAAAAAAATTCTTTAATTAACAGTGAAAACCGTATCAAAATACGTTGCGTGGTTTAGAAGTAATCAGTATTAGAACTCCTTGAAATTTCGACTTTGCTTTATACTATGTAATGATGATGTATATTGATAGAAGATATATACATAGATAGAAGATAGGTACACCACCCGTGCGAAGCCGGGGCGGGCTGCTAGTCTATAATAAAATAAAGAACAACAGTCTTTAAATTAATAAGCCTATTGCGCGGATCGCTCACTGATTAACGTACGTAAAACCAAAGGCTTTGCTTGTGTTGTTGATGTTTTGTTGGTGTTGTTGTTTGTGCTGTTTGCTTTTGTGCACAATATATCAACAAGAATAACACATCTGCCGGCAATTACAATTGCGTTTTCGCTCTTCTCTTGAATCATATTTGTGCTCATGGAGAGAGCGAATTTCATTCGTGCTTTTCATTTGTGTGCGTGCCCTACACGACACCGACCTCGCATATTAATTTCCGCGCATATCGCTGAGGCTTTGCTATTATATCTATCTATTATATAAAAAAGTTTTTCAGTGATGATGATGTCCATAAAATTTAAAGTAAAGACATGACGGGGGTTGGTGAGCGAAGCGCTCAACTTTATCAACCGCACGCACACGATGATCAACTGCCGACTTCTGCGATCCACTGACGACTGTGTTGATTAACCGAAGACTTTCTACCTGCTCGGTTCTCTGCTTCTCATTGCTGCTTGCCGTTGCTCACAGTCGGTGTAAGAGCAGGCAGGGTATCAGATTTGAATGCACATTAGGTACCAACAGCATTCAAAACATTGTATGCGATGAAGCATTACATTAGAAACTACTTAACACTGAAGATTTTTTATTTTCTCTTACACAAACGTTAAAGATAAATGTAAATGCTCATGGGGCCCCCCGAGATACCGCTTGCGGCCGAACGTCGGGGCGGGGGTTGGTGAGCGAAGCGAGTTGGGGGCTGGCCCCCTAGTGATATATTAATAAATACGTTGTTAGCCCCAATTATTTAGATTATTAATTATAATACGAGTATGCTTTCAATCTTAAAATTGCTTGTATACGTATCTGTTGTAAGTTGTTTAATTTACGCAGGTTTTGAAAATCATAAGTTATCATGGGATATCCAAGCTTAAAAAGGGTGAGCTACAAGCTTGCATTTTTGAACATAATACTATTTGCATTGCACGAAGTATATAAAAATAAAGTATATAATATAAATAATAATATAAAATTATATAGTCTGACCAAATCGCTCACAAAGAAGAGTGGAGACAATTTGTTGTTGGTTATCACCAGTTATAAAAGAAGAAGATATCTCTCTTTCTTTGCAAACGCCTCGTCTAAACTATATAATTTCATAGTCCTTTCATATTTCACACAACACACAAAACATAGCGAATCAAAGAATATAAATAATATTGTATTGGTCAATAATTGAGGATGATTTAAACGAAGATCTTATCGACGTAAGTTGATACATGGATTTAGAACTGCTAATTTGCTTTAAAACTAACAATAAATCTTAGAACAGCAATAGTTGCTATATTCACAGGGGACTAAAACACGGTAGACACACGAATATTTGTATCCCGGTTTGGTTATCACAAGCCTCTCATAACTTTTGTATCACCAAATAATAAAATAAATTAACATAATTATAAAACCCAACTCTATTAATCATTTTAAAACTTGATTCCTACCATTTTGTTCAGCAGTTTCACTTCAATAGTATGCCTTTATATGTGAGGCATATTATTTTTTTTAATTTTATGAGTTCCTTAAATTATTCAGTAACCTTTAGACAGAGTAACTAAATAGAGTCTTAATTAAATATCATTATTAGATATTATGGGTATAAAAGTGATTCTTTTCTCTTAATAAAATACGAAACTTTGCTATTTAACCACAATAAGATACAACAGGCCCAATTATAGATGCAGTGACAAGGTGTCTTGCTTCCGTCCTTTGCGAATCTAATAATCTATCTCGCCACGCAACGTACAACCCCACACTTGAGTATCTTAAGGTTTTTTAAAAGGAATAATGTGAACTTTTTATCAATATTTAATTGTCGAAAGGACCAAAGACCAACAGTAGCGCAAACATCTTAAAATTAACTCTGCGTATAACTCTTAATTTACTACAATTCAAATAAGAAGTCGTTCGAACTATCACCGAGTTGAACTATCAAAACAGATTTATTTTTTAAGCACTATATGATTGTTTGATGAACTAGCATTAGATTAATAAATAATAATTAATTGAATAACGAACGAAAAAAAAAAAAACGTATTCACGAAAAACACACGAACGGTATACCACTTTTTTTCGACTGACATTCGCTACAGTACATTTAAATTGGACTAAAGTAAAGTGGCAACAGTGTTTATTAAGCCACAAATTTCAAGTTTCCTTTTATAAACTTTGAAGTTATAGGTGAACATAAATTTTCCAAATAAGTGTACCCTTCACTTAGTGAATAGTATTATAAGTTTGTCATAAAATTTGTAACAGCCAAAAAGAGACATCGGAGACGCTATAAAGTATATATTGTATATTCTTGATAAGCTCGTCGAGACGAGTTGATTAAGCCATATCTGTCGGTCCGTCTGTATGCATGCAGAGTAGTCCCTCAGCTTTTGAGCTAGAGAGCTGAAATTTTGCATAAAGATTTCTTTTCATGAGACGCTTTCAGGACCATCCGAATCGGACCACTACGGGGTGTACAACCCATATAATCTACCCATTAATATTCTGGTTCTTATTAGAAAAAAATTTTTGTTTGTGTTTTGCACTATCGAATTGAAATTTGAACAGTATAAGTATTTCAGTCTCAGCGTTGAAATGCGCTATGTGTAATAACTCTGCATGCTCAATCACAGTAGCGTAGTCGAAAACGTTTTCTAGGGGTGCGTGAAGAGTATGATAACTTCAGAATAGCCGTAGTTAGTTTTACTTGTTTCTTCATTTTGTCTGTATCGCCTTAAATCGTTTTCGAAGGACGTGTACGAACTATTTTCTGATATATGTATATATGTAAAATTTAAGCGTCCGCTAAACTTTCTTAGAAGTGGTCAACGGAATTTTCCTGTACATATATTCCACAATTATGGAAGTAAAAAATACACGCTAGTACGCAGCGTATAATATGCCATTGGGTGTTTGCGCCTAGCAACTATGCTAGTTAAAGATTGCATGATTGTTGCATTGCTTTTGACTTTCGATTGCAACTAAGTTTGCCTCCTGTCTCGAGCGTAAGCAATGTGCAAGTGTTGTTCTAATGTTTCTTACAGATTGGCTATTTCGCGTACGACGACCAAGAGTTGTTCATGCTCTTGACATCATAGTTTTGTACATTCACAATGTATTATTCATGTTCATGCATGAGCAAAGTAGAAAACATAAATATAAATAACGAATATCTTTTGTTTATAATAATTTGTAGAATATACAAGTCTTTCGCACTGTCACTTATAAAGTAAAAACACGTCTTCTAATTGTCCGTTAGTCATGAAATTTTCACAGAACGTCAGTAAAGGATGTACCTTTACAACTCCTGTCAAAAGATAGCGTCACTATAAACAGAGATTTTGGAAAAGTCTCTTTTACTTTACAAATATGAAAATATGCAAAACCTAAAAATATATTACAGTGATTTACCAAATGAGCACACATGCACCTCCTTGGCCTCATCATCAGTATTATTATAGAGTGCATATTTTGATTTTTCATTGGATAGTTTCTTTAAAGTGAACTTTGCAACTGAAATGAATATTTAACCTACCTAAAGAAGTTCTTGTTAAATACATTTTGTGATTAAGGAAAAAAGGGGAAAACCCTTAGAATGACTTAAACAAAAACTATCTCTAACTTACTTACAAGTAACTACAACTTAAATATTGACACATACCAATTCTAATCAATAGATTAGAGAGGAGTGCCAAATACAAGCATTCTTATGTAAGAACACTCTAAGTAAGTGAATTGCGATTATTGAAATTTGAATTATATTGATAGATCGTTTTCTTAACTTTCTGAACTGTGACGTTTTCATTTAATCGGGTTGTAGCTTACAGTTTTTCTTATATGAGTACGAGCGCAGTCACCCGTATAGCAAAATTGGTTTAAATATCGCTTTTTATACTCAACACGGAGTGTATAGTATTATAAGTTTGTCCTAAAGTTTGTAACAGGCAGAAGGAGACAAAAAAAAAAAAACCACATAAAGTATATATATTCTTGATCAGCTTCTTTAGACAAATTGATTAAGCCATGTCCGTCTGTATGTATGCAACTAGTCCCTCAGTTTTTGAGCTACAAAGCTGAAATTTTGCACGAACCTTTCCTTTTACCATACGCAGTACATTTGTCGGCCACCCGAATCGGATCACTAGGAGGGGTACCTCCCATACAAACCACCCATTTGAATTCATGTTCTTATTAGAAAAACTTTTTTGGTTTTTCTTCTATCGAACTGAAACTTGGACACTATCAGTTTCCAAGACAGGCGCAGGATATTTGTCAGAACTAGCTCAATCGAACTACTAGGGGGGTACCTCCAGTACAAACCACCCATTTGAATACTACAATGAAGCATTCACTGCGTCCCGTGAAGAGTATTTCATCTTCGGCATAGTCGAAGATAACGTTCTCTCTTGATTTCTATTAATTATCATTTCTTTTTTTTTCGTTTTACTCAGTGAAATTTGTTTTTTCAGTGCTTCAACGCTGTGATTATTTTTCTTATCTTTGATTTGTATTGCTTCTCTTAAAGCTCTCTTGCTCCTTCTTTCTCTCTCTAATAATACTACTTTTTCTATTGTGCTTTATGATTTAAAATTCACCTTGGCATTAAATTTTGATTATAGAATCTTTTTTTTTTGTATTAACTTATTTTTTAATTTATATATTGTATTTTTTTTTATTAAATTTTCATTGTTCAATTCTTTCAATATTATTGCTTTTTAATTTTTTATTATTAATACAATGCATTGTTGTATTCTGAACTGTAGTAAGAAACCATTTACGCCTAAATGCCGCACTGTAGTATGTTATGTGATAATGTAGCCCATGTTGCTTGTGCGGCTATTAATGGAAGAATAGCTGATATTATTGACAAAATATTGGCCTTCGTTGGTCTTGTCCTAATTGTTGGTCCGATGAAATAGATTTTCGTAAATCTATTACATTAATGCATACTGCTTACAATGATCTGGCGAAAGACTTCAGGTGCTTGAATGATAAGTTCATTGCTTATGATAAGTCTTTCAAAGATCTAAAATCCTTTGTTTTATCGCCTAAGAGAAAACGGCGTCATTCACCAAATTCAAAAACTTCTTTGACACTTTCCCTCCCCATCCATCCATCTACACCCAATATTTCTTTACCTACCCCTACTATTTCTATACCCACACCTACCTTTACTACACCTATGGAGCAGTTGGAGCCACCGCTGCTCAATGTAGCAAACTATCATGAGAATTCTTATGTATCTGTTGTGCAGCATGTAGTTACTGAAGTTACCGTTAACCACTATCTTTTATCTAAGCTGTCAACAATAAATAATGTGCATATTACTAAATTTAAATTTTCCTTTAAAAGGACAATTTCGTCATTTAAAATTTCTGTTCCCTCTGAATATAGTAGTGAACTGTTAGATCCTAACTTTTGGCCGGCTGGCTGTGTTGTGCATGAATTTAATTTTAACAAGCGAACAAACACCAGTGTCATTGCCAAACCCCTTTCAACAATTTCTACAAAAAACTGATTTCTTGCCGCTTTCAAGCAGCCCTTCCTTTGGATCCATCCAACCTCAGTTTAATCATACATTTTCAAAATGTCAGTGGTTTAAACTCTAAATTGAATACACTATTCACTAATAGTTTCTCTCTTGATTCAGATATTATTTTATATGTAGAAACATGGCTTCGTCCAGATGTTCTAAATTCTGAATTGCTAAACAGCAATAACTTAACTTTTAGAAAAGATCGATTGGATCGCGTTGGTGGTGGAGTTCAGATTTCTGTTAGAGCTTCTTATTCTTCTGATCTGGTGCCTATTGATAATACCGATGACATTGAGTTTATTTGTGTTAAGGTTTAATTTATCAATTCTAATTTATTTATTACATGCTCTTATATCCCACCTGCTTCAGATGAATCTATTTACTTATTACATCTGACAGCTATTAAGAAAGTTTTTTCTTTTGTCAAAGATACTGACAAGATCTTAATCATGGGGGATTTTAACCTTCCAAATATTTCTTGGACGGCCTCTGATAATTGTAACTCTGTAATTACATCAGTAAGCTGTGAGTTTGTTGAGTCCTTGCTGGATCCTTCCCTTCAGCAAGTTAACTACATAGCTAATAGCATTGATAGAATTTTAGACTTGGTCTTTACTGACAACATTAATGATGTTTCCTTATTCCGAAGTAATCCTCTTTCCAGTCCTGAGGACGCTTATCACCCAACTTTGAGATTATACATCATTCTGAGTGGGTTTGGATATCGTTCCAATCACCTACATCAAGACGAGTTTTCAGTTTCAAACGAACTGACTTCCTTAAGCTTAATTCTCTACTAATAAACACTGAGTTGTCTTATTTGTATTCTTTTGATAATGTCGAACTAGCTGCAAAGTTTTTTTTTATAAAATATAAAAAAGTATTTCAATATATGTGTTCCGAAAATTATATTTAAAAATAATCCACTTAGGCCACCTTGGTTTTCTCGGGATTAATTAAATTAAAAAATTTACAAAATAGATTATTTAAAAAATTTAAAAGGTCCGGTTTGTCCGCTGATTATTCCAAATACGCTATATCCCGTTATAACTTTCAACACTTTAATAATTTCTCCTATCCGAAGTACATGACACATGTCAAGTAGGATATTATAAGAGATCGTAAAAAGTTTTATAACTTTATTAATACTAAGCGTAGGTTGGATATATTCCCATCTTGTATGAAATTAAATGGTGTTGAATGTTGTAGTGATAGAGACATATCTAATCTTTTTTCAAACTTTTTTCAAAGCACTTACACGAATTTTATTAAGGTTTGTGATAGTCCATACCTATATCACATTCCTCAAAATAATCAATTTAATATGCCAGTTATTGATTGCAACATTGTATAACAATATTTAAAATCTTCAAAATTAATGATTTTATCAGGTCCAGATGATGTACTTAGTTGTGTTCTAAAGCGGTGTGCAGATGCTTTGTATGGTCCAGTCTGTAAATTTTTTGACATAAATCTGAAAACCTCTGTCTTACATAATATTTGGAAGCAGTCTTATATAATCCCACTCCATAAAAAAGGCAGTAAAGCTAATATAACAAATTACCGAGGAATTGCTAAACTCTACGCTATTCCGAAGTTGTTTGAACACATTATTACCGATCAGTTGCAGCATTTCGTTCTTCCTTTATTAATTACTTCTCAGCATGGTTTCACCAAGAAGCGTTCGACTACAACCAACTTATTAGAATTTACT